>MU223281.1:3273169-3288908 GCA_018584345.1 Thuja plicata | reverse complement strand
AGTCATAAGGTTACATTGGCTAGCATAAGATGCATTTTGATCTTTTCCAAGGCCACAACATTAACACTCCCTCTTGGACTTGAGGGAAAATAATAAAGACCTCTAGTATGATGTTTATCTCAATGAGCTGTAGTCTCATAATGTATGGAATGCCTTAATCAGGGATTCTACCCACGTGCATCTCATCGGTGATTCTATCCACGAGTTCCCACTACTATTGTCTCATAATTGTTTTACCTTCAATAGTGAACTCCCTCTCAATAATTATGATCGAGTTTGTCATAAATTGACCGAATCATTTGTTTCCTTAGAAGCTAAATTTCGCCAACTTCTTGACCTTTCTGAAGATGTTAGACTCCCTCTGGATTTCATATGCTTTCGTCCTTTTCAAATATTTTCAAGTATTTCCTTTCGTAAGGCGAGCCCATTAATACGATACTCGTACCCATCTCCTTCTGCATAACATGTCAGTTTCATTCTGATTCTTATGTTAATTTTCTTCAAATTCGTTTGCAAAATTCTTCTTTCTATTAATCTTATACTTAAGACCAATTGAGAATGTGGCAAATGCAATGTCAATTATCTTGATAATTTGGGAAGATGAAAGGAGCCAATGGATAACAATATATCGATCATATGTCTGATCACTGTATACCCAAATGATAACTTTAATATGGTCGTTGTATTCTGATTTGTAATGCTGAACGTATATGTCTGAGCCAAAAGTGACTGCTACTAAATCCTGGGTAATTCAAGTATGGATAAGAAGTGCAATAAGAAAGGATGGTCCTCATATGATCAATATTCCTTATTTGATCTTTCAGATGTATGGTGGGGTGAGAAAGGATCGAACTCTCGACCTCAGGATTACTCAAACTTAGCCTCCATGCTCTCGTTTGTGTAATCAATATTAATCGTAATGGTGCCTTCCAAAATTGACTTCCAAAATCTTCTCATCTTATTGATCTAATCATTATTATCAAACGATGTTTAGCAGTTTGTTGTTTTACTGAATATCGAATAGATGATGGTCGATTGTAATCAACTCCTTGATTGTCCAATTAGTGCTTGGGTTGACTCGATGTTTCTAGGTGCATCACTAATATTTATCTCCTTCCTCAGTTATGGGTATTTACTGTTAATCGAGTTTGCATTTGGAAGCTTCTTCAAATGAAGGTTGTTTGCAACATATCAATTGACGTCACTTCTCTAAATATGCCCATAAGAATCGAATGGATGATTTCCTTTATTAATTCATCAAATGATAACCTCAATCATAGTTTCTCCTAAGTCGACAACACCCAATATTTGATAGGCTCTCCATTTGTCTTTGTATTTGAAAGGTTATTATAATTGCTGAAACATATCCTTCAATATATCTAACTTCATATATGTCATCAGATTTCAGGTTTTATCTTGCAAATAATATATATATCTTTGAGTATTTACGGGATCTTATCACACATGCACTCAGAACATATAATTTTAATGAAGAGTTCGATTTCCATGCTGGACCTTCTTATGTTGCGAGTGGTGACTAATTCCGCCTAATAAGACAAACTCCTTCTATGCTGGAGCTTCTTGTCTATCTGCATTTAGAATCGCCCATTTTCTTGTCTTCTTTTTCCGTAAAAGACACCCACTGACAGTATCTATTTCTTTAGACGCCAAGGGATATCTGACTGCCGCATATGATCTGTCATAGTCTGTTGTTACAAAATATTTATGATGCCTGTGTGGTTTATCTCTGCATAGAATATATAGTCAATATGCTTAGGATATCTATCCATCATTGTTAACGTAATGACAGGAGTTCATGTATTTATTGCTGACCATTTCTGCATACTTGGTGATCATTAGCAATAATTAGGGTTTGTCACTGTTGTATCTATAGTATGTTATTAACTCACTCAATAATAAGATTTCCATATATATCTGTATATTACCACTGCATATCTCCTCAATTTTATTAGTTGTTGCTCCTCAGGCTTTGGCAATTCTATTATTATCTGTTTTCCTCAACCTTCAAATTTCACTTAGTGAGAACTAAATCTGGCTTGAAGCTTAATATTTGAAAATATATCTTTTCAATGTATTCTTCTTCCATCTTTAGCAGAACATCGTTCTTTATGAAATATTTGTCTCTTGAGCACTAGTGATGTTTATAGTTTTGTTTGTGTTCGTGAGATTCTTTCGTCATTAATTCCTAACACTATTTCTCTAATGGAGGTCCCAAAAGCTTCGATTCTTCTTGTCGAATCTCCAAATAGCTTTGTGAATGATTGCAACATCTGTTGGGTGATTCACAGTTTCTCATTCACGTAAGTCTCTGAACAAATCGTTTGAGCTGTATACATTTGAGATTGCAGGGATTTTTTAAGGATGGTTGTGGTCCTAGGAGGGTCGCTCTCTGCAAAATCGAACTCCATCGCATGATGAAATTCTTTCCTTGATGCAACATGAGAATGTGGGCAGTCTTGGTGCACGGAGAGATTCAGATCTCTTTGATGTTCAAAGGTTCACAATATAATTAACAGGATTAATATTGATTACTCGAACTCCAAGATCTCGTTTGAAGAACCGTATAATGATGCACACGACTATATATATTTCACCGCTTAGATAATTAAAGGAATGACCATCATAGCACCCACAAAACAATACACTGGTCTGTATTCAAACACCATGTATATTCTTCACCTTTGTGCAAGTATAGCTATCGTCTGGATTGGATGCCTGAAATTCTATGTCTCGTGTGTCCTTCCGTGGTGCTCTGTCACTCCTCCGTGTTCTTCCATTTTCATGGTTCAACGTGTTCACCAGTACAGAGCATCTCTCCTGGATTCTTGAACGTGTATCGTAGACCCTTCAGATTGCTACTGTCGCATTCATAACCTCCTCTCTATTCCGTGCTCTTATCATCTTTTGTGCACCTCTCCTCACTGTTTATTTTTAGCGGCAATGCTCCCTGGATATTCTGAACAACTCTTCCGGTTGAACTCCATTCTTTGTTGAGTGTCACTATTCGTCTTGAGACATGCCATATATTTCCTATAGGTTAGGCTCTGATACCATGTTGGAAAATTAAGATCGTCCTATAGAGAAAATCTGGTGCTTATTATTGTATTGTATGCTATATGTATTTTTACTGATTATATATATATATTACTGATTGTATTGCTTGTGTGCTGCAAAGAGAAGACAATGCCGCTGTTATTGATTGCTGTTTCTTTAGCACATGATTCATATTAATATGAATGAGGAAAGTCAAATCTACGTAGAGACATGACTCTACGTGGCTAATGCCACATAGAGCCATGTCTATACGTAGACATGACCCTTACGTTAATTGGCGCTTTGAATATATGCAGCCCTTCGATGATTACTATGTGTTCCATTAACTACCTTTCGGTAGTTAATTGTAACACAATACTATATGCTCAGCCGTATATATATATATATCGACTGTTATGTAAACAACGATAATTTCTCAATTGCAATATAATCGATTATTAATAATAACACTATATAAATACATATGAAATTGACTATAGGATTATATCAATCAATTCGATGCTATAATTTAACAGATATGACTTTCTAAACATTCGGATGATAACTCTTAATCTGCTACTTTGAAACTGTAGGCATAATAAGGCACTCTGTTGTCCACTCCACCTCATCATGTCTAAATAATCACTCCATCCTCCTAAGTGAGACCACCCTGAGTCCACTGTCTGATAAGACCCTCAATACCACTGTCCTACCCTAGTGTTCAAACTGCATCTCCATTTTCTCCAAATTAAAAGTGAACTCCACTAGTGACTTCATCTAGGTCATGTCGAGAATAACATCATAATCTCCCATATCCACTACATAAAGTTTACCCACCATGTCATAATCACCCATCCACGTGTGAAGATTGGTAATCATGCGAGTACTTTGTAATTTATGCCCACTAGCCACAATTACTCTGAAGCCCTCATGCTCCTCTGTCAAAAGACCTTTCTTCTTAACCAAACTCTCTGAGATGAAATTATGAATAGCCCCTATGTCAATCAATGTAACAACTTTCTGCCCTTGTATCATACTCCTCACCTTAAAAGTTATTGCCTATTTAGTACTAGTAAGCCATGCAATAGTTTTTTCATCACCTGACTCCTCTCTTGTTGTGTTTTCCTCATCGCTGCCCTCAGAATTAGATTATTGTTATGCATCCTTTGATGCTGACTCCTCAGCTGAAAAGTACTCAATCAGTGATGCTTTCACTTTGACTAAACACTTGTGTGAAGGGTCCCAAGCTTCTCTACAATGGAAACATAGTTTCCTCCTCCTAAGATCATTTAACTACTCGCTGTCCAAACGGTTTGAATATTTCTTTTGTTGATGAGAATTCTTCTGGAAGTGTTTCTTATCTTTCTCCTTTTTTGATGGAAAGCCCTTTGAATGAAATTTATTCTTTGATGACAAAGGTTCCGTATTCCTTGTCTTTTTGTAGGCTTCTTGCAATGTCGAAGGATTAAGGCCCTTGATTCACGCCTTTAGTGGCTCTGCCAATCCATCCATAAACAAAACCAATAACCTCCTCTGTGAAATATTTGTAGCCAGAACCAAAAGCCTCTGAAACTCCGATATAAATGTATCAATTGAACCCCATTGCTTAAGTTGAGCTGATTCCTTGAAGTGCAATTCAGGATCTTTTTTTATCAAAATGCTCAATCAAGCTCTTAGTAAACTCAACATATGAGGTGATTTGATCATGCCCCAACATGACCATGTCGTGATGCCACCACTCGTGTGCCAAGCCATCCAGATGTAATGCAACAAATTTAATGGCTTTCTCCTCTGGCATCGGGTTCAGCTGGAAGTGTCTACTTTTTGCACCCAAGCTCTGGCTGTAGTTTTCCCAGATCCATTATAGTAGGGTAATGTGAGCTTGCTCACCTTGTGCAAATCACTATGTTGTGCCCTGCCACCAGTGCAAGGCAAATGCTTCAGCCCAAAATCCATGTACTCCCTGAAATTCTTCTCCATTTTCCCAATCTTGATGAAATTAAACTTGCTACTCCGTAATCTGTGGCTCATTCTCCGGTGGTACTAGGGCTCTAGCTGGGAAGGTAGTTATAAGTGGCCTCGAATTAACTGTCCTCATTGGTCTAGCATGGCCAAAATTATCAGCAACCCGCTCTCGTCTATTACCATCGTTCTGTCCATTCATTATGCCCATCATTGTTACCTCCGTTATTTCTACCATTGTTTCCGCCACCATTATTACCGCCATTCACATCAATACCCATCTATCTAGCCATCATCTGCATCATAAGGTCCATGTGCTGATTTTGTTCCTGAATTTTTTGTTCTGCTTGTCGCTGCCCTAGTTGCAAAGCCTCTAATATATTAAACAATCTTTCTTCACTAGGATCCCTTCTTTCACCCATATTGCTCGTGACCTGTTCCTCTGTGCCTAAGTGTACTTCTGGATTTCTCTGTTCTTCTTGCCTTGTACTCAGTAATGCCCTGTTTCTCCGTGTATTATAATGATATGATAATGGCTGTACACTCCAATCAGTCATGTCACTGTCTATTCATTGTGTATTGTACCCACTAGGATAGCAGGATATCTTACTCAGATACCACTGTAATGGTTGCCCTTCTGATTTTTTCTTTTGATTTGTTCGACAATAATGTAAATAGATATGTGGAACCAACCATTATACTGAACCAATAACAACGATACTAATAGCAGCATATATATAACTGGAACTAATCACTAATTTGCAACCATTAAACTGTAAACAACATTTTGAGAAACCCACTCATACTCTAAGTCTGATATTTATTTTCACTATTCAGAATTACAATGCTAATATAATATATTCCAATGAAGTTCAGTTCAGATTACATATATAATGCTTATTGCTGCTCAAACAAAGATGACAAGGAATGCATACCACAAAAGGGATCCCAAAATTTTGTCCCAGATCTGATATGCCACCTGAAACTTTGTTTCAAACTTGCTACAGCCAACGTACTCTATATATAACCCCTTAATATATACAGCCAACTTTTAAAAGATGATATGCAGCACTTAGCAGTTCAAACTCAACTCCTAGCAGCTCAAGCAATCACCTCGAATGGTCTAAACTTCGTAGATGAAATGAACAAATTCAATAATGTAATCAGATTTACCTTTAAGCTCAACCAAATCCTCCTGATTGTACTTTCAATAGGCAAGAGAATGATAGTGAAGAGGGTTTCCGTCCTCCAAGCCCAAGAATATTAATCCTCCAGACAATTTCATAAATTTCATATATTTTTCAGCATGCTGAAAGAGAGCTCTTGAATCTCTTTTATAAAACTTTCTAAGAGCTCATCCACTCACCTTGTCAATATGGGATAAACAAAATCTCTTTTTTGCCCCTTCCTATCTTTTTCGGGTTTTTTACTCTTTTGCCCCTATTTTATCGCAATTGCTTTTTCTACCCTTATTTTTATCACAATTGCTTTTTCCATAATATATCCCATGCCCTTTAACATAATTTTCATTCAACTTAAGTCCCCAAACACTTTTTTTATGTTTCCAATGTATTATAAAATAAAGAGGATCATTTAATTTAAATAGTTCCCACAAACTATAGACAATGCATTAATAAAGTTAAATTTAATTGAGCAACAATAAGCATTATATATGTAATCTGAACTGAACTTCATGGAATATATTATATTGGCATTGTAATTCTGAACAGTGACAATAAATATCAGACTTAGAGTCTGAGTGGGTTGCTCATAATGTTGTTTACAGTTTAATGGTTGCAAATTAGTGATTAGTTTCAGTTATATATATGCTGTTATTGGTTCAGTATATTGGTTGGTTCCAAATATCTATTTACATTATTGTCGAACAAATTAAAGAAAAAAAATCAGAAGGGCAAGTGCAACCATTAAATGGGCATAACAGATACTGAGTATAATCACTGTTTTGTGGTTATAATTGATACTCTATATCTCCTAATAATGAATAGTTGATGCTTATAATAAGTGATCAATATTTTATCTCCTTCCCTGTCATTGACTAGTATTAGATCCCATGGTACATCTCATACGATCTACTTGTAATCATATTTGATGTTTAAATAATTACTTACGTCTTCTCAACATAAGATGAATTATCTTAATCCAGTTTTTCTTGCATTCTTGAACCATTTACAATGAGGGACCTTCCAAACACTTTGCAATTTTTGTCTCTCCCAGATACTTCACAAAGAATGGAATGATATACAAAATGAGGGGAACAAATGATTGAATGATTACAAAGACCAAGGCAAGGCAGGTTGGGCTTGGGCTGGGTCACGGGGATACTCTTGGAATAGCAAAAAAATGATCATAGAGACCTATCTGCCTTCCATTGTGCTACTTTGATATTATCCATATATGTCTTCTCCCTTATTTGAATGTGAATGTGAATTATGACTTGATAGTAGAAATTTGGCAAAACTAACTCAAGGCAACAAGTTTTCTCTCATCTTCTCCAGAAAAGGATCTAGGCCAACGTCTGATGGTACCAATCAAATTTGCAAAAACCAACATTTGCATGATAGCATGCCTTAAATTCATATCTTTTGGTCCACTCCTAGATACACTTGAAAATAGGGATACTCCTGGAATAGCAAAAAATGATCATAGAGACCTATTTGCCTTCCATTGTGCTACTTTGATATTATCCATATATGTCTTCTCCCTTATATGAATGTGAATGTGAATTATGACTTGATAGTAGAAATTTGGCAAAACTAACTCAAGGCAACAATTTTTCTCTCATCTTCTCCAGAAAAGGATCTAGGCCAACTTCTGTTGGTACCAATCAAATTTGCAAAAACCAACATTTGCATGATAGCATGCCTTAAATTCATATCTTTTGGTCCACTCCTAGATACACTAGAAAATATGGAGCATACATGAAATGTACAAATAACAAACACATTTTTAGATACCTTCTTATTGATTGGGACGGTTCATTAATTCATCTTTATCCTACAGGATGGCAGAATCAAAGCTCTGTTACCAATTGTAGTGTCCCCCATTGGGACATTACTCGATTTACCCTGAAATTCCCAACTAGGGTTTGGATTGTGCTTGGAAATGGCAATTTGTAACATTCCCTACTAAGAGGCTGCCAATTCCCAATGATTAACTTCCAATCACTTATGCCATTAAATTAGGTTAAACTAAGAACAATTAAGAATCCATGATACATTTGATAGTTAGCATACTTAGTTGTAAATTCTTTATTCCTCTCCTAATCAATAATCTTAAGAAGGATGGGGATTTACTTGTCCTTAGGGCGCATGGACACCAGTCTACAAGTAGACTCCCTCAAGGTTTATAGAACACATATTCATACCTATCTCGAGACTTCTCCCTCAAGGTTTATAGAACACATATTCATACCTATCTCGAGACTTCTCCCTCAAGGTTTTGTGATATGTCCTTACCCCATCTTGGGTCTTTCCTCCCACATTGCGAGGTTTTACTCCATCCCTCCCTAACAAAACTAATCTATACTCTAACGATATTAGTAAGGATTTAAGGAATAGGCTATGTATATATTATTATCTCATGTCCCGGCCTTCAAATAGTAGGGCCCACTACCATACTATGCCCCCCTCCCAGGGTTGGGTGGAAAATATAGTGCGCTTGTAGTGAATAGTTAACTATAGGGGTGGGTGGCAAGACAACTCTATATTTGTGTAGGAGGGAGTCATTATATCCTCTCACCCCTTGGACAACATGAATTAGGACAACATGAAGGTCATTAAGTGCACATTAGGGATGAGGTCTGTCATCCTGCTATTAACCACCATCAGGTGCAGGAATCGCAAATCCACCTCACAAAAATGTATGAAAATGTAAAAACATCCACCACCTTTTCACTGCTTCCTCCAATCTCTACTAAGCTTGAGGTGTCCATCATATGTAATGTCCCCAACTAGGAATTTACTTAATTTACCCTAAATTTCCCAACTAGGGTTTGTCTTGTGCTTGGGAATGGCAAATTTGTAACATTCCCCATTAGGAGGCAACTAAGCTCTGCTAAATCATGAATCTATTCCCCAATGGAGGGTGGTGGAATTACTGTACTAGGGCATGTGAAACAGTCTACAAGTGGGCTCCCTCAAGGTTCTTACCCATCTTGGGACCTACCTATCATGTGATCGAAATTACTCAATCTCCCTACACAAACCTCCTACCTTACGTAGGCATTAGAGAGAGAGAGATTAAGAACAAAATTCATTCATACATTAAACATTAAGTGTCAACTAAGTTCCTTAACTATTTAAGCTTCATTAGATTGCTTATTATTACTATGCAAGATTACTTGGCAACCAAGTATAGATCAGGTTCCTTGATTATGATTGATAAGACCTCCTATATATATATATATATATATATATATATATATTCCTTCCTGAATACCAAATATAAATCATTATTTCCTTATTGATCCTTTGATGCCCTCCACTGAATGATTAGACTGCCTTGATATATGAATGAAGAGTTATAATGAATGGGATATGTCTGTTCTTGAAGGCACATCTCATCCCTTTGGCTCTTTTAATAATCGCTGCCATTAGTTAATGTCTAAATGGTATTATCATAACTGCTATTCTATTTGACGATGTTTCATTAACTCATGTTTATCGTGCTTCTTAGTATCGATTGGTATTTTTTCAATAGATAATGTAAAGCTTTATAAGTTGCCGACTTAGACATTCCTCTGTTATTTTCCTATCAATATTGATCCTTTGATATTTCATGGTAACTTATATGTTTCTCAAATGCAATTACTTCTCATCGATGCTTAGATCAATATCTGTCACTACCATCTAAATCATTACGAATGATAGACTGTAAACATCGATGCTTATGTTTAATCCTTTGATCAGTAACTCCTTAATGTGTACACACTCAACTCTCATATTCCTCCACGATACTTATGGGCGATAGTGATTTGTTTGCAGTAGTCTGTTGACTTAGTCACCTCAAAGCTACTGTCTACGTCTGATTGATTGCCATGTGAGAGATGCTCTTCTATCATCACATCAAATACTCACTTCTCTTATTTCCAGCTTCCTTATTACATGATCGCTACATTATCGTTCTTATACTTAATCGATGACTTGCCGCCTTGGCTGTTAATTCACATTGATTAACAATTGATAGATTGTATTTGATGTGGATAGTTTTTATACATACAAGAGTATGCCCTTCATCCTTTGATATAGTTCCTCAGTGTTTATATAATGGCCAATTATATTTAAACCGTTCATCCCTCTGCAATTTTGTCTCTTCATAGACTTTACAAAATTAAGACACATAATTGTCTTTTGTTCATATTATATTATAATTTATTATTTATTTGTATATTTTAATTTGATTATTATTATTTATAATTAAATCGCATTTCATAAAGGGGACATCACATCATATATGAATTAAGAAATTTCGTTCACCAACATCCTAAGGTTAAGATAAGAGTGTACTTCCCAGTACACAAAATGAATGACAACTGATTTAATAATTTCTTTTTATAATTTACTTTAAAAAAAATTATGGTTGTGACAATTAATACCACACTGACAGCAAGATTGACCTGCATATATTTGTGGCCGCCTCATTGTGATTTTTTCATACTGAAGTGCAGAAGATTTTTTACTATGCAAATTGAATGTATATGGTTAGCTCAAAGTGAGCTATTTCTACTGAATACTGATTTCTTTTAGGGCTGCAAAACTCTTACCACTTGTACTTCAATGGCATGCGTATGATTTCACATTAGCTAGGGCTGCTTTACAGATTCAATTTTTATTTAGTTTCTGGGCTTAGCATATAATTCTAAAATATCCACTTGTGCAGCTGTCAAAGAATTAATCTAGTTTGATTTATTGTGCATTTAGTTAATTAGCCTAGCTATAAGCATAAGGAAAGGTTATTTTCCCCTACATATAGGTATATATTATTTAAGGAAGGTATGATGGGATAATTTAAGCTTTAGTTTGCAAATTTTTATTTGCAATAGTAATATAATAACAACAAAAAAGAGGTTACAAACTCGCATGTCATTATTATTTACTCTCAAATCAGGAAAGTACACACATTTCAACATGACATTAAATACCCCAACCAATGAATGTTGGGAGATGGTGACTGCTGAGTCAGAGAGGTTTCCCAACAACATGACAACACCACTTTTCCACCTGAGTTGCACTTGAGCCCTTATTACCAAGGCTCTTTCTATTTATCTGCCACCTCATTCTCCTCTCTCGATTGCCCCCTTTGACCATGCAATGGAATCTTACACATACCATTCAAGTAAAAACAAAAGAGTTTGGTAGCTCCACAGAAAATGTTATGTAGTTGAGATAATTCATTTTGAACTTGTCTCTCTCTTTTCTTTCTATTGTTGTGGACTATTTAGTATGGTATACTATGGCCATTAAACCTCCATTCTTCTGCTACACGAAAATCTCTTCACGTTTCAACCAGATGGCTACTAATGCACGCCTTCCCTGGCTAGCCACCGATAGTTTAGTTCTTGTTTCATTTTTTTTTTCCAACTTAAGATAGGGTTGATTTTCATAATTTCAGGGGTCTTGATTTCCAATTCAATGTGCGTCCTTGCATTGGCCATGAAGCTTTTTAGTGTCTAAACAAATTCATGATAACCTTGTTGTTTTACAAATGGGCTCTTTCAGTGAGATGTGCTACTCATGTATGAAATATGATCTGCATTGCATGTTTTACAAGTGAGGAAACCCTAGGCTTCCACAACTAGCTGAAAAGAACACTCAGCACCTGCTCTGTTTTTATACGGGTATGAAATATTTAGACTAATTTTCTACTCTGATGTTTCTTTAGGAGGGTATTATATGCACCTGAATCAACCTGCAAAATACTATGCTAATCTATCTGGCTGTTGACTCCCATATCAGTAGCTATGAAGGCATTTAGAACACATATGAAGCAGCTACTTAATTATCTGGTACAGCTGCTGTGCCTTGACTGAAAGTCTCTTCACTGCTACTAGCTGCAGCTTCTACAACTTGATCTCTTGTATCAATTGTGCTGTCCTAGGTCATTGAGTAGGTGGTTTATTCTTAAGCCAAAATGCGTGTTTCCTAGTTTGACAATCAACAATATTATTTTTATGCTGCTGTTTTCTTGAAAAGATCTTATTCTCCAATAGGGAAATTTGAGAAGTAACACATACAGGTTTCCTCTTGATCTTTTGAAGAATACAATAATTGAAAGTTCACGTGTTTGAGAAATATGAGTAGAGGGGCAGCCCTGGGTTTTCTCCACAATATTGGGGATTCAGACCCGGGGCAGAATTTCAACATTTATTTATTTTTGCTTTAAATTACAATTAAATCTTAGACAAACTGTATTACATGAAAGGAGAGTTTTTGGCAGACTAAAACAAATTCTAAAGGATAGTAGTATATATATGTAACTAAGTTGTCAAATCAGGTAGGGAGGTACAGGTACATGTACTTGACTATATTATGTCAAAATGAATTTTCTTTTGGGGGTTGGGTATGTCCGTACAAAAAACATAAAAATCATAAACATATACATGTTTTAAGCCTAAAAGCAAGAATTAAATTTAGAATAGCACATATCATGAATATGCCAAACAAAACTACCATAAATATTACAAATTTGAGTTACAATAAACTAATGTGATGCTCCCCCCGCCTCCCACTCACCAAACTAAGAGCAGATCACAAGGGGCACTTATAGATAATAATTCCTTTAGGGCCAACCAGATCAAGATAATAGCAGCGGTTATTTAAAGAGCCGACTAGATTGAGATGTCAGTGGCTACATAAGAAACATTTGCATAGCAATCATTTGCTTTGAATGAGCTGACTAAGGTTTATTAAAAGGGGACTGGGCTTAGTGTAATCAAGATTATTTAAGGGATGTTCCTACACAGCGGTTCCATTAAATAAAAATAGACAATTTGAATTTAATAACACAGCAGGGAAGCGTTTAATTAAGAAGAGACATATTGTTTCTAAAGGGTGTCACTCTTGGTAAAAAGGGTGACTCTTTGTCCTCTCTTGAGGATATATGAGGAAAACCACTGATTGAAGGAAATGCATCGAAGAAGAGAGAATAAGATATTCTATCAAGCAATAGATTTTTTGTTTTACAATTAATTAAACTAGACAGAAAAAGTATATGCTGTTCCAGCATTTGGTATGATGCATAATACGTTGCATGCTGGTCTGGCTGATTTTGTCTTCCATTTGATACGAAGTAGGAATGTTATGTGGATAACATATTGCTATTGATATATATTTATTTGTCACTATCCTTGCCATTGTGATGTCTATGCATAATAGAGTATATATGTAAAGATTCTTAATACTTTAAGCAACAAACTATCTCTTTCTGTGTTCTTGGGCTTGATAGAAAGGAATAAGCTCGAGGCGCCTTATATGTTTTTCCAAGGGACTCATAATAAGGATAGGTTGTTAGGGAAAGTATTATTGAATCCCACATGTACATTATATAAATTACAATGATAATTATAATTCTCTTTATAATATTGCTGGTTATTTTCTTCTTCATCTTTCATAATGATAACTAACCTGGTTGCAAGGTCTTAATCAAGACTTAAGGTGTAAGTCGCACTCAATATGATTCATACCTCATTTGATGTTTCTAGGGCAAAATATAGTATTGATCCCAATACGGGACATTACAATTGGTATCAGAGCCTTGATCCTGTCGGCCTGCAGGTCAAAGGGACATTACAGTATGAATATAATAGTATTGGCCATTTTCCACATTTTGATTGACAATTCATTTTCTATCGTTTATGTTGTATTTGATTTTTGACTTAATGTAGATGCCAGGACAAGATTGGTTCCTTTCCCTATGGATACACTGAGCAAGAGTCGAGCATCTATAGAAAAATATATAGAAGAGGATGTTCGTAGAGCATGAGTAGGGTTGTTGGCAAAATGGTCAATGCTCCCCTCGGGATTCGTGACAAGGGAATAACCGCCTCCTGTGGATTCTATAAGTCTAGAGGTTGTATCGGGCATTGATAAGTTGATCTTTTGGTGCAACGACAACCACACTTGTAACAAGTGGTATCAGAGGTTGGTCACAGGTTCGAATCCCCTCAGGTACTGTTGAGGGGGAGATTGTTGACAAAATGGTCAGCGCTCCCCTCGGGATTTGTGACAAGGGACTAACCGCTTCCTGTGGATTCTAGAAGTCTAGTGGTTGTATCGGGCATTGATAGGTCGATCTTTTAGTGCAATGACAACCGCACTTGTAACAGATGGTAGATTGATAGACTTATTGAGTTGTTGCTGATATTGATTGTCATTGATGTCAAAACCCTCATACCGACATCTTGGCAGTGTCGCTTGGTTGTTGACAGTTTTGGATATGCATTAGATGTTTTTCGGTTATATAACAGTGGTTTTGGTTATGGACAATTTTGATGGGGTATGACAGGTGTACTTGGTTATACTCATGGCCTACATGTTTCGGTACACTTGTATGTTTTCTTGGTGATCAGTTTTGTATGAAGTTTCTCATCAGTTTCTGGTGATTGCTATGCTTGCAATGTTCTTCCAGTTGTTTCTGACAGCTAGACAATTGTGTTGTTCATCAGATTGTTTTTGGTATCTTTATTTGGACCTACTCTATCCTGTTTCACCTATCAGTTGGTTCAGATGTTTTGGTAATCAAGACATGGTCTTGGTTGTGGCGTTCCTACACTATCGGTAATTGTAACGTGCAATATAAACATTTTGTGTATGACCTATATTTGGTCCGGGTATAGCGTGTTGTAGTGTTTCCTTAAGTGTATCCTAGATTTAGGACCTAGGGTAATGCATTTAATGTAATTGTAATAGATTTTGTAATTGCCCGGCGTTGACACACATTCGGTGCGAGTCGACATATGTATGGTCGGATATTCATATAAATAAAGGAGAAACTTTTTGTATCTTGGCGATGGATTGTATGTGATGTCCCCTTTCAAATAATAATTTAATAAATAATAATATTAAAATATTATATTAATAATAATTCAAATCAAGTCGATATATGATTAAATAAGTTTTAATTAAAGATTTAAACTTATTATATAAAATGTTATTAAGAGGTTGTCTGAATTAACAATATGTTATTAATAATTAGTTATCATTATAATAATAATAACATTACAATATAATAACATTCTTATTATCATTGAGAAATAAACAAAATATTATTATTAACATATTTAATAATAATTATTAGGATAAAATTTATTGGAAAAATAAATAAATATAATTTTCATAATATAACAAATAATAATTAAATATATTCTGAAATATATATATTATAATGTATATACAACAAATAATATTATTAAACAAATATCATAATATAACAAATAATATTTAATACCATATATTATATATATTATAATATATATTGTAATATATATTACGATAAAGAAAAGTTATTAATCATGTTGGCCGACACCACAGGGTCGCACCCTTAGTGGTGTGACTAGGCCGCAGCCTTACAGCTGCGACCAGTCACACCCCTAAGGGTGCCACTGAGAGTGGAGGGGACGTGACTCCCCCTCCCTCTCTCATATAAACATAGACATCGCGTAGGATGTAAGGGGCAGAAAAAGATAGGTTGCGGCCCAGTCACACCA
>MU223281.1:3221234-3273119 GCA_018584345.1 Thuja plicata | reverse complement strand
GGCCCAGTCACACCACCAAGGGGGCGACCGAGAGTGGAGGGAACGTGACTCCCCCTCCCTCTCTCATATAAACATAGACATCACGTAGGATGTAAGGGGCAAAAAAAGAAAAAAAAGAAGAATACACAGTGAAAGGAATAGTTAAAACAACGACAGTAGCAAAATAGGCAGTCGACAAGCATTCGACTATTTTGGTAATATATAACTTTCATGAATATATATATATATATTTGATAATATGCAATTTGTAGATTCATATAACTTATGAAATTTATAATTGAATTATCCTTTATATCAATTACACAAAATTAAGTATTCTTTTTTGAATTAACTTAGTATTAATTTATAATCAATGTTAATTCTATGTGTCCAAATAATGATTCTGAATACCATCTAGAATGAGTGTTAAATTCATTAGAGATGGGACTCCAGAAATAATGATTTTTAATACCATATAGAATGAATGTTAAATTCATTAGAGATGGGATTCCGGAAATTATGATATTGAATACCATAGAGAATGAATATTATATTCATTAGAGATGGGATTCCTATATCTGTAGGGGGACTAGAGGAGATTGTCATGGTTTCCCTAGTCTTGGGGTATGTGCCCAAAAAGGCAGATTTGGATACCATATAAAATAAATTCTATTTTTATTAGAGATGGATTCCTATTTGAAAGGGGGGCTAGAGGAGATTGTCATGGTTTCCCTAGTCTCAGGGTATATGCCCAAAAAGGTAGATTTGGATACCATATAAAATGAATTCTATATTCATTCTATGTTACCCCAGGTTTCCGGGACGGATTTTTTTTTCTCGAAGTAGGGGACGACAGGGGACGGCAGTGGGAACAACTATATAAAAAATAGGGAAAATTTAAAATATATAGGGAAATTTGAAATATTCATATAAAAACATGGATAACACATGCTTATATAGATTATAGAACCTTAACATATAATGTTTGTGTTAAAAAATTTAACTTTAGAGTTCACATGAGAGTGCAAATCAAACAATTTTCAAAGCTGAAACATTAATTTTATGGGACAGCCAAGGGGAAGGTTTCCGGAAGTTTCCGAGTTTTCGGGACGTTTCAGAAATGGGGACGGCTCAATTTTTGCCGGAAACGCGTCCCCGGGTAACATAGTATTCATTAGAGATGGATTCTATCTGAAGGGGGCTAGAGGAAATTATTATAGTTCCCTAGTCTCGAGATTATTATAATCTCATATAGGCAGTATATATACTGATAGCCAGTCATATGCATATGCGTAGGCTTGGATAATGGTGTCCGTTTCCAAGAGAATCTAGAAGCAGTGCTCTATGGAAATATGGCCGATAGCTCGATTGCTTAGAGTGGATCTTATATCTTTCAAGCCGAGAATCGGGAATTCTGTGAAGTCCGACCTAGAGGCAGTTCCTAGGGTGACATTCCCCTTACTAACTTAGAATAGAGTAAATGTCATATAAATATTGAATAATATTTGGTACTAACGTCGGTTGAGCAGGGAATTATATAAGGAGAATAATTAGGGACATTACATTGTATGTTATGGTGTGGTGCAAACAATGTGAGTTACCAAAGGAGAAATAATGCAAATTTGTGGCAGTATTGTAAGTGAGCAAAAGATGGTGAAGCAGATTATTGAAGATGAAGTGGCTCGCATACTGTGTTACAGTGGATCTGACAGTTACATACGTAGAGAAGATCAACATTCAGATCTACCAGTGGTAACAATATCTGAGCTTAATTGTTAAATTGTTTCATCCATAGTTATATGCAATTCTATCAGGTCATCCTTTATCAGTGATATCTATATTGGCATTGACCCTTATTCATTTGTAAGGGTAGTTAGTTTGACTGGTAGCGAGTCAACCAACAGTGAGCCAACCTGCAATGAGCACAATTGGCTTTTTATAAGAAAGGGTTGAATGGCCCCAAACCCCATTTCCCATTTTTAGGTCGATATTGAATTTTTTTAAAGGTGTTTTTGCATGTTGCAATTTTTTAATTCAATTTTGAACTATTTCACTGGTGTTTCATTTCATGAGAATCAGCTTCTCCATGGTTTTTCCCATTTTGGGTTTCCATGTTCTTTGTGTTGGTGTTTCTGTGCTTTCATGTTCTTATCTGTTATGAATGTTTAATTTGGTTAATCGATAGATCAAAAGTTGTCATTGTTGTTTAATATTTTACTGACAAAGTAAAAGTTTTATGAAGTGTGTGGGAATAACTAATTCACCCATTCCCTCAATTCATCGACTTGTTCAACAATTGGTATCAGAGTTTGGTCCCTTGCAGATAGAGCTTAACCGCTTGAGGGAGATCTTGGATGTTTGAACAGATGGAAGGAGGATACTACACTAAAGAAGATTCGCAAATCATGATGAGTGACATTGGAGGTATCGAATCAGAGAATGAAGAACTGAAAGAAAATTTGAGGAAGCAAATGCATGCATCAGAAAATTGAGAGATCAAATCAGGAAATTCAAAGCAAGACATAAAGAAATCAATTAGAAATTGAAGGAGTCAAAAGACAAAGTTGCAGATCTGGAAAAAGAACTGAAGGAATCAAGGGAAAAGGTAGCAAACTTGGAAAAGCAACTGGATGGCAAGATGCATTCAGAGGAATTTATCAAGGATGGATTAAGGAAGAAAATGAAAAGTGCTTGGGTAGCAAGAGCTAAATTGGAAGTTGTAATGGAAGAATGGAAAGAATCTAAAGAAAAGCTCACAAAGATTATCAAGAAGAGTTTAGAACAAAATGAGAAGCTGGAGATAGAATTAAAAAGGTTGAGAGCAGAAGCAAAAGTGTGTGAAAGCAGTATTATTTTGGATCAGTTATTAGATATGCAGAAAAGTCACAAAGATAAGAAAGGATTAGGGTTTACCAACGAATGTTCAAAGTAGAAGGACAAAGGCAAAGAGAAGGAAATTGAAGAAGATGCAAAGGTTGAAGTGACAAGCAAGGTCAAAAATCAGAATACATCCACAAGAAGACCTCCGGTAAGACAACTGAATGCTCAAAGGTACTTATCTTTTAATTGTTGTTATATTTGCAAGAATTTGGGTCACAAAGGTACTTATCTTTTAATGGTTGTTATATTTGCAAGAATTTGGGTCATAAAACAGTTGATTGCAAGATGAGAAAGGATCTGAAGGTTCAATGCTTTAATTGTCATAAGTTTGATCATAAGGCAAGCAAATGTAAGAGTCAAGTTTCAAATCAGGATAAGAAGAGTTGGGTGAATAATACCTTTCATGGGAATTGTTATGTATGTCACAACTAAGGTAACAAGGCTAGCCAGTGCAGATCTAAGATTCAGTTGGCGAGTTTTGATAGAAGAAATGTTAATTGTTTCAAGTGTGGTCAGAGTGGTCATTATGCTAACATATGCAGATATGGTGGTAGTCCAGTAAATACTGAAAGTGGAAATAATGTTTCGGTTGAATCTCAGAAGACTAATATGACATGGAAGAAGAAAGATGTTGGTGTGGAGAGTCTTGTGGTATCGAATCCCGGTACTTGCTCTTCTGACAACTAAGCTGAGTGCTTTGGCTCAAGGGGAGTTCCAACACGCCGAATCATTCATCTCCCCTATTTTGAGGTGTTACCGGTTGCAAGTGGCTTGTTTTCGGAAGGAAAAGAGTATTAATGATGACAAGACATTTTTTGGTGTGTTGTGTCAACGATATTTAAATTTTGGCAGGAAAGTCATTCATGTTGTTTCGTGGCTTTAAATGCAAAACTTTTGAATCATTTGGTACTATAGCATGAAAAAAAATTGCAAGTTGAAGAGAACCTAAGAAAAAAGATTCGTGAAGAGATCATGGCACCTAAATTGGCTATCTGTGGTGTCGGTGCAAAATGAAGAAAGTTAAGATGAAGGAATTCGATCACAACCGCATTATGCAAATCGAATCTGGGTTACTTGTGGGGGATATGCAAAGAATCAGAGATCTTGGATTGGATATCTGGGGAGAATTTCCATGGTGTGATGACATCGGATTCATCCTATTTTTGTTGAGTTGGTTTCATTGTGAAACCCTGATATTGGACAAGCCTTATGTTGTAACAAAGGAAGTAATTGAGGCAACTATTGGATTGTGCAGTGTTGGCGCATTGCCTGGGAAGAATTCTGTTAGCTATCGGGAGGTGGAAGCTCTAACGATGATTGACAAGGATCAACATGCATTCCTCATCAGTACTCTTGAGGATCCGATTGTAAGGTATGTTGCTTACGAAACTTCATATAAGATACATTTCAAAATCGTGATATCAACTTCTGATTTAGCTGTGTATATGTCACATAAGATTGTGAAGGAGAATGTGCAAATGGATCTGTGCAAAATGTTGTTAAACAATTTTATTGGCAATGTAAAGATGACAGTTGAAGGTGGTTATGATTTTAAATTTGGGTCACTAGTTATGTGTTTGGTATTTTACTTTATGAAATCTCTACCTGCCAATAAAAATGTTGTATGGAGGATCGACATTCCTGTCGGTAAGAAAATTTTCAGGTATATGAATATATTTGAGAATAGGGCACAGGCATGTAAGGCATATTTCTTGTTTGTACAAGGGAGTATTAGTTTAGGATCGGTGATTGCTGGTGCTTTGTTGACAAGTCATGGTGAGGAGGGCTCCTCCGGTTAGAAGCGACTTGAAGAAGCTGTTGGTGGCTCATCTCTTGAACCGAAGAAAAGGAAGACAAATGACAGAGAAAAAAAATAGTTACATTTCAGAGGATGAAGAAGAAGTTGAGGAAGAAAGTGTAGCAGAAGAGATGGAAGAAGAGAAAACTATGCTTTCTCTAACATAACCTAAGCGTGTGGATTCTGATTTGGTGAAAACTTTGTTGGAGAATGATGAGCGTGAAAAGATTGAGAGTTTATGGACCGATTGTTCATCGCTGGATAATAAATTGGTGGTGGAATTGCTGAATGATCACTTGATTAGTAAAAATGTTATGGTATCCAGTGTGTCTAGTATGCTACCAGCTGAACTTGTGATTAGTGTTGAAATTGAGTTGTTGCAGTTTGGTGCAGATTACTGTACAATGGAGAAATCTATAATGAAGAAAGGTGGCAATGCAAAACAGAGACTTTCAAGGATTATTGGTGAGATGAAGAGATGTGTGAAGGAGATTACTGACATATTACAAGTACTGTCTTCGGTGGCTTGCAACTATTGATAACTTCATAGGTTAGTGTGAAGGGATTGAGACAGAGCTGAATGAAATTCGAAAGACATATGATATCTTCAAAGCCAGAGATGGGAAACAAAGAATTAGAGGTGGTGAACTTCAGGCAGAGCTGTTGCTACAACAGAGGCAGAGAGAAGATTTGATCAAGACCTTCTGGTTGGTGAAGGATATGATTGAGGTCCGGTTAGAGTTTGTTTCTGGTATCCTAACCGATGTAGAGGATTATGAGCGGCGGTTTTAGTCTTCGGATTGGACAAAACCTTTTGACAAACTGGTGGAGTGTCATAGTCTATGTGCTCGGATGGAGGCAACTATTGCTTATTGGAAGAAGGAATCTCCAATTCTAAAGGAAAGGTATAAGAAAGTCTTTGATGTTAAAACTGCTGTATTTCTTTGACTTTTTTGGTTTTAGTTTTTTGGCCCTTTGCCATTGTGACAAAATGGGGGAGAAGAAAGGAAAAAAAATGTTGCATCTACTTAGGGGGATTTTTTGTGTTTTTGATGTTTTACCATCAATGCCAAAGGGGGAGATTGTTAGACTTATTGAGTTGTTGCTGGCATTGATTGTCATTGATGTCAAAACCCTCATACTGACATCTTGGCAGTATCGGTTGGTTGTTGACAATTTTGGATATACATCAGATGTCTGTCGGTTGTATAACAGTAGTTTTGGTTATGGACAGTTTTGATGGGGTATGGCAGGTGTACTTGGTTATTCTCATGGCCTACATGTTTCGATACACTAGTATGTTTTCTTGGTGATTAGTTTTGTATGAAGTTGCTCGTCGTTTTCTGGTGATTGCTATGCTTGCAATGTTCTTCCAGTTGTTTCTGACAGTTGGACAATGGTGTTGTTCAACAAATTGTTTTTGGTATCTTTATCTGGATCTGCTCTATCCCGTTTCACCTATCGGTTGGTTTAGATGTTTTGGTAATCAAGACATGGTCTTGGTTGTGGCATTCCTACAATATCGGTAAATCTAACGTGTAGTATAAAAATCTTATGTATGACCTATATTTGGTCCTGGTATAGTGTGTTGTAATGTTTCCTTAAGTGTGTCCTAGATTTAGGATCTAGGGTAATGCATTTAATATAATTGTAATATCTTTTGTAATTGAGGCACTCACACATGTTTGGTGTGAGCCGTCATATGTATGGTCGGATATTCATATAAATAAAGGAGAAACTTTTTGTATCTTGGCGATGGAATGTATGTGATGGCATGGTGCGGAAAATGCGAGTTACCAAAGGAGAAATAGTGCGAATCTGTGGCAGTATTGTATGTGAGTAGAAGTTTGTGAAGTAGATTATTGAAGATCAAGAAGTGGCTCACATATTGTGTTACAATGGATCTGACAGTTACATACATAAAGAAGATCAACATTCAGATCTACCGGTGGTAAAAATATCTGAGCTTGATTGTTGAACTGTTTCATGCATAGCTAGATGCAATTCTATCATTTCATCCATTGTCTGTGATATTTATATTGGCAGTGAGCCTTATTCATTTGTAAGGGTAGTTAGCTCGATTGGCAGTGAGCTGACCAACCATGATCCAACCTGCAGTGAGTACAGCCAGCAGCGAGCCTTTGTAAAAGTCACAATAACTGGTGTCACCTTAATTGGTGTTTCATTTCATGAGAATTAACTTCTCTTTGGTTTTTCCCAGTTTGGGTTTCCACATAAATCTTGGTGTTCTTTGTGTCATTGTTTTTGTGCTTTCATGTTCTAATCTATTATGAATGTTTAATGTGGTTAACTGATAGATCAAAAGTTGTCAGTGTTGTTGTTTAATAATTTACCGACAAAGTAAAAGTTTTATAAAGTGTGTGGGAATAACGGATTCACTCCCCCTCTCAATTATTCAGCTTGTTCAACAAGGGGATGTTCTGAAGATGATATTATTAGTAGCAATAACTTGAGATGTCAACTCTAGGGCACTAAGAGGACAACTATGGCTGAGACTGGTGACATCCTAGAAGAATAATGAGGATTGTGATGGAAAGGAATTACATTTTTGTCAATAGAAGGGATGTACAGTACCCAGTGTATGAAGTAACAAGTTCCTTTAAATTTTGTACAATAAAAAAGCATACTTTGGAAGCAACATAATCCAAGTGTAGGTTTGATGGACAAATAAGCAATATACCTGTGTTCTCTTGGTTGCTCTTGGCATAGGTAAATGCTGCATAACACACTTGATCAATTTCAATTTGTGATGGCCTTCATGGGCTAAACGCTAATTGGCCATAGAGTCCTTGATTTAGAGTTGGACATTGTCCTGCACACCAAACATCAGAAGAGTGGATTTTGAAATTGTAGGAGGTACAAAGATCTTTTTAAACAGCTCCATTTGTTTGAAGCTTGTAAAATCAAGTTGACTGAGAGAGGGAAGATTCCGGAATCAAACAGGCTAGCCCCTTTTAGTGAAGGATCTAATAGTCATTTTGATTTTTTTCAAGGGAGACCATGGCAGAGAGAGTTGGAGTAGCCATCTCTACCATAATTGTCTATCTGAATAATTTTTTATAGTTGACTTTGATGTCATATGAAGAAAATATGGACAAAAGATCCTTGGATGTTGAGGCTGCATCCTATGATAGAGCTAAGCAACACAGTTCTTGCAAAGTAAGGGATGATCAAATGGAGTATCGAAGATAAACAGTGGGATACTCCAACCATTGATGTTTCAAATTGCTTGAACAACAATTATCAACCCAAAATGTAGAGTGTTTAGAAATTCATATAAAGTCACTGCAAGCACCATAAATATATATTTCCCAACCACATGGAGCACCTCGTGATATACAAAGAGACTTGTCACATCCCTAAATACATTAGCTGCAAGATACAATGACTGATAGTGGATTGTGTGGACTGATGACTGATATAATTATAATTGACAGCCCTAAACACCCACATTCCTTATTTGAGTAGCCTAGATAGGATAAAACCAAGATTAATATTAAAATCAGATATCTGAAATATTGAAATGTGGAAACATCAAGTAATTGATTATAGTTAACATGGATATCTGACTTTAATTGATAATGGTAGAATGCATGTGGATGTGTGTAAGGGTGGGTATTGATCATGAGTTTTGTTTAATATCCCTGAATGCATATGCTTAGCATTTGGAAAACAGTAATCAGTAATACTGAAATTGATGTTGTGATGTTTTTGTTTGAGTGCATAAAACTAGTAGGTGATGCTGAAGTGGAAGGGGCATATCATGCTCCATGGGGTATTTGGTAATTGTCAACTATGAGTAGCACCTATTGTAGTATCAAACTACGTGTTATAACTTATATATATTCATGAGCAACAAAGGGATGACAATGACAATAGAAGTCCCAAATAACATATCAATTGGGATAGTCACAGAACTAAGGATAACCAGACCCCTATGCTGAAATGACTATCATGGTAAGGTGTTTTTACCTTGGAGCAAGAGAGTCAACTCTGCATTGTTGATCCTTCTTGAAGCTGTTGTGGATGTTCTAAATACTGTCGGTTTTAGCATACTAGCAATTTGAGTAACTGTTCATTTTTCACAGATACACTGTTCATATAACTTCCATCACCTACAATATAGATACACCATACAAGTGTTTGACCATTATTTAAACTTGACAGGGATTTGTTATGGGTTCTTAGGGAGATGAATGAGTTATAAAACTCCCAATGTTTCATTGTTGATATTAATCAAAGCAATCCCGGAACTAAAACTGGATACAAGAGCATGCATTCAGCGGGGCTTTATTGTGAAATAATTATTATCAGAAGAAGGTACAAACTTTCTAACTAACCAACCCCAAAAATTTGTATCTAATATCCCAATTACAAACTGACATGTACAAATGTTATATGCTACACCTCATATTCTCAAGATCTGGAAACATTCTATACACTCAATAAGGATTGATCCCAATAGTAAAATTTGAAATGTGTCAATTAGAAATCTCACTCCTAAGGTTCCTCTGTCAGATGCAAGGAAAACCTCTCCATAGAACCCCCTAAAAGAAAAATTGAGTCTTAAACACAAATGCAATAAAATGTAGTTTGCGTAATGATATAACTAGGTGATAAACTTAGGGTTTTTAGTTAACGAGAAATTTCAGTCATGTTGCCCTTCGAGATGATGCTTACTCAATAAAATGAGTGCACAAGAAAACAAATCACAACTTAACATAGCCCCTACTACAATAAGGCAAGGGTACGAAACAATGAAGACAATTCCTAAAACCATCTCTAAACCTTTCTAGCAAAGATCATTTAAGACCTTAGATGTGTATAATACTTCTAATCCTCATCTAAGTTCTTGCATTAATTCAAATAGATATCCATGATATTGGCAAACATTGGGTCAACCAAATCAGTCATCTACATTCACAAGTTATGCAAAAAGAGGCTAAGAGAAAATTATGAGCCTTATCAATTTCCAACTCTAGGTAATATCAGAGTTGTGCAATAGAATCTAATTAGGGATTACAAATCTCCAAGGATTGGTTTTGGAACCTGCTGATGTGAGTTTTATACCCTTACAACATGCATGATAAAACACTCAAGGATTTAGGGTGAAACACTAAATATTGAATCCACTCTTGAATAAAGACACCACTTATGCTAAAGATTGCAATCAAATATCATAGAGGCGACTCCAAGGTTCCTTCTCAATGGTGGATACTCACTTAGTAGTGATAATGCAATATGCTGGTATCATGAGGGGACTTATAGTAGTTCACTAGGGCTTTGTCAATTTGACTTCACAATGTGCAATGAATTTTTTTTGATTTTCAACTCATGAAATGAAATGCAATGAATTTAGACCTACAATTCTAACTTACTTCTACCTTTATTTTAGGATGCAAAAATAGTAAATATCCTTGAACTCTACTAGATGCAATCTTGTCATCAACTGCACCCACCTAGTGCAATCTTCTAAGGTGTGTTTGGAAGATGTTCAAATTACTATCATTTCATCAATCCCATCTATAGATGCAAATCAATGAGCAAGTGCCAATGGAAGTTAAGTTCATAATAATGCCATTCGACCACGCAAGGCAAGACTTACAATCAATAAGCAACAAGTGGTTTGGTCTATGCTTGAGTCAAGCAAGGATGCATTCACAATTACTTTTACCCTACTAAACTACTCAAAGCAAATTCTAATTAAATACTTGAAATCAAATCTATTCTAAATGAGGAATGTAGATTACCATGCAATACTCCGGAAGACTACAAGTATTCACCATGCACAACACAACAATGAATATAGAGCAAATTTGGCAGTATATTTGCAATAATTCTCCAACAATCTCCCTTTTACAAATGAGAGGAGTGAGGTTTATATAGAAGCCCCAATTACAATGAACGACAAAGATTAAATCGAAATCAACGACCCATATTTACTCAAAGAAAACCCTAATTATGGTTGCTACAATCATTAAATACATAGCCAATGAGAGTTAAGCACCACAAAATGAGCCAATGAGAAAATTCAATGGCATGAGGACCAATAAGAAAAAAGGAAGATGCCTAGTCATCGTACAACTCATTATCCAAGAGATGTGCCCCCTTTTCTTTCTCCCTTCTAGCAAATTCAATGAACTTGATTATAATTGTACCAAGTTCATCCACGACAATATTGGGTAGGCTGCTATGATGTACGTAGTTCTATTACCTCTAACCTCTCCATGCAGGTATCAAGTATGTTGTCCCAATTTGAAGTATGCTTTTGCAGATCATTAATGGAAGTCATAAGGGAGAGAAAACCATCCAACTAACTCCTCTGAATAGTGTCCATATCCCTGAAGTAGACTGATTCCATCTCTTCTTTTAACTTCTCCAAGTCCAACTCATCGAAAGCATCAATGTCAAGACCAATAATTCCTTGATTGTAACAAGGAATTTCAAATGTATCTCAAGGAAAGAACCCTCAATATCAAGACAATCAGTCTATGCATGCTCAAATGTAGACCTCTTCATGGACAAGGAACGATACTAATGACCAAAATCATATGCACTTCCTCTTGCAATTACTCCTTGAATCAAAACTGATATAGGGACACTCTTTAATGCCTTAAGACGAGGAATCATCTTGTCTCCAATTGGCTGAAATTCTTTCCATGTCTCCTCCAATTCTTGGATCTTATCCATCAACAATGTAGTCCTCCCACATGCTTGGATCATCCTAGTAAGGAAATCCTCGGCTTGTTTCCTGATATTACTAACCCATTCTCTTACCTCCTGATAGGTGTTCCTCATTACTTCATAAGTATCATGTGACTCTTGAGAAGTGGAGACATATGGAACAAGTGCAATGCTCTCATGTCCTGATGGATTCATGTGCTTGTTTATGTATTCTTTCAACTACATAATTTCTATTTCTAGTGCTTCCTTCTTTTCCAACTTATCCATCCTTTCCTCAATTGCATCTGTAGTATCCCTCAACTCTCACTTTTTAGTGGATTGCCTAATATCGAATGATGTGATGTGATAATCATTTGGAGTGACCTCATTTCTTTCCTTATCACCTACTAGGACAACCATGTGCAAAGTGCGAGATCCCGAAGTATTTCTAGTGATATGACTTAATTTCTTTGCTTGCTTTTGTCCCTTTGCTTTATTAATTCTATTCTGGAATGTGCCATTGTCATCCATTGAAATTACTGCCTCTACCCGTCTCATTTTCTTCATGCTCTCCCTTAACCAATCAGAGACTTTGGACAAATCCACGCCATCATCTAACTGCTCATCCTTATTAACTCCTTTCAAAGATGAAATGATCTCATCATCAGCCTCCTATGTATTAAGACTAAGCTGTCTCATATCATCTCCCAAATCAACAACCAACTGTACAATAGGAGATGCTAGCAATATCTTTGTCTCTTGTTGTATTGATTGTGATGATGGAGCTCTTCCTTGATCTTCTTGAGGTAGAGTCTTTGCATCTCCACCTTGTTCTGAACTTTGCTCCTTATCCTGCATCTCTACTTCCCTTATTGATGAAGAAATGGTAGTGGAAGTAGATGTGGTAGACATGTTCCTTTTCCTCCCGGATCTCTTACTGATAGTCCTCTCACTTGTTGCTTATGATGCCTCAATTGCACTCTCTTTTCCTTGAGGGCTGTCCTTCATCATTATTGTTTAAACCTGAAGTATTGATTGGATCACAACCCCTTGAGGAAGATTCTTCATTTTGCATCCTTCCATATGTGGAGGTAATACCTCGCTTCCTCAACCTACTTATCTTTTTGTCTACTCATGCTCTTAATCTACCAACCACCTCCCTCATCAAGATGTCCAATTCTATAAGTTCATTGACCTGTAATCAATTAGGCAGTTGGATTGGCGTGTCCAATTCATGCTCATAATGGGGGTGAATGTGATTCCCACCATCTAAGACTTGATCAGGAATAGGCAAAAAGCTACACTTTCTCATGAAATCCATTGACATCCTGGACTACATCTTTCTCCTTATTGCATATTCATCCACTAAATTCACCCAATAGTCCTCTATGTCTATATTATGCCTGTATCATCTCCGTCCCTTATAGGTGTGGATTTTCTGGAATGGATCAAACTCCTTCCTCGCCTTATAGGATCCAAGCTAATAAAACTACAATTTTGTGTTAATTGTCTTTGCTGCCTGTGGTGAAGGACATGTCTCAAGCATTTTCCCCAATGTGATAGAGGAAGGCATACCCTATCTATGTTTTTCCTTCTGTATGTAATCAAATTCTGACGACTGCCTTACTACCTGTAACAAGACCATCTTATTCATAGGATACTTTCGAAGTTTGTAAGGTTTTGAAGTGAATCCCTAGATCCTTATATAAGTGAATGTAGGGAATTGTATGAACCAGGATCCATATTTCTCAATCACTGTCATAGCCTCCTTGGATAATCTCCTATGCAATCTACCCTGCAGTGAACGTGGGATGTTCATGGCGAAAGCATCGTTAAGTCTTCTATAGCTTTCCCTTTCATGAAGCTGAGCTCAGGATGACAATCATACACTTTGAACTGTCCCTTATCATTTCCTACCATGCTCCTGCATATAAGACCCAGTTGGATACTTGATATTCCTTGCCATCAGGTAGATTACGTAGGAACTCGTATAGAATGTCCCTTTTTTTCTAATTTCCTTAATTGGGTGTCTAAGTTATCATTGATCATCTTGGCCCAATTAATAATCATTGTTCTTGCCGACACTTCCTCTATGAAGTAAAACATTCAACTCTCGAACATAGCTCCTTGGGGTGTTCCCATGATCCTATTTAACATGAAAATCATATCACTGTACTCATCTTTGAAATCTTCACTTACAAGCTTCTTGGGTAACATGGAATGATGTCTCCTTGGTTTGTTAACTCAACCCTTATTGATGATGTCTATGCAAGCCTCAAGCTTCTTCTCATACATGGATTGTTCCTCTTCCTTAGTCCTCACTTGCATATTCGGGTAATATGGAATCCCAAAGGTCTCTCTCACCGCTTTCTCTCCTGGGAATGCAAACACTATCCCTTCATCTCTGATTGTCCTGGTTTCTAAATCAAAATGCCTCACACATTCCACTAAGAGTTCATTACTCTAAATGGCTGATGGGAATCCAACTGCATGATTAATGCCACTTCTCATTATGTTGACTGCCATGTCTGAAGGTAAATGGTCCTTTGTTCCGAACATCCTTCACTTCATTCTTCTCATGTCCAAGTGTTCCATGTTAGTGTCCACAACCTTCTTCCACTTGGAAGAAATCAAGGACTCAGGATAGAATCATTTTGATAACTTCTTTATTAGGACCTTCCTTGCTCCAATCCCTTTGTTCTCTGCCATATTCCCATTCAAAGCTTGAGGTTAGTATAGCTTAATGGATTAAATAAAGGGTTTGATTTCAGACTTTTCTAACCTTTGATTTTGTCCTTAAACTCGATTCCAAGACTTAGAAAATTTATAGCTATTGGCTGTAAATGAAACTTGGAATTGAAGTGCTAAGAACAATGAACAAATTGATCATTAATTGCCCCAAACTTAAACAGATCACAATCTTGAAGCCATGAAGTTTAAAAAAAATTCTGAGAACTAAGTTTGAAAACTAAGTCTAAGGACTCATTCTGAAGACTACGTCTGCAACTAGGTATAATCAGATTTCAAAATCATGAAAACCATGCCTTAGATGACAAATTGTGACTTCAAAATGGAAATATCAGATTTCTTCATTAGAACATTAATTCTGATTTTTCTGAGGACTGCCCTATAATATGTCTGAAAATGTCTCCGAAATCAGTCCGATCTCCATAACAAATACAATCCAACCAATGACCATGAGCTTAGACAAAAGTATGAAGGCATCTTATGAATTAGAAGTAAGAAACAAACCCCTTTGGCCATAATAAGTAATTCTGATTTTCTGAGGACTAAGTCTGAAATACACCTTTCTTTGATGATTTTGCCGTCAAAACTCAGCGGGTTTATGCAAGGTGGTTCCTTAACACTCAGCAATAAAGTTTGATGTGATTGATTGTCTTGAGATTTTTCTCCTATTTTATGGAGAAAATATAACTTTTTGGATTCAGACATAAGTCTGAAAACTAATGCATTCCCAGCCCACTAGTTGCTCAAACTTGGCCTTGAAACCCTGAAATCTTCCTTCCAAATGGCCTGCAACCGATATTGATGTGATTTGATGGATATAGAATTTTTAATAAATTTTGCAAAAATCGGCCTGTAGAGGAAAAGTTTCAGATTTTGGTCTGCATACACTTGTATTTTCTATCCACTTACCCTCTAGATATTTCCTATGGACTTGGAAAAAAATCGGGTGTTCTCCTTACAACTCTCTCTTGCAACCTGATTCTCTTAATCAAGATTGATGTCTTCCTCCTTATATGGTTTGAACTTCTGGCCTCCTCCTTCGATGATTTATTTGTTAGCTCCTTGCTTCTGTCTTCGACAACTCTTTGACTTTGAAGTCAATCCACCACGGACTTTGTATTTCTTTATTGCTGTTGGAGGTTATTTTAAAGGAGTTTTTAGTTGAATTTATACCCACACATCCAATGTAGGATTAAAACACATCACCTTGAAATTCGTGTATGATGTATTTTAATTAACTTCCCTTTATAATTCAGTTTATTTCCATTTTATTTCACCAAGGGAAAATCAATTAGCTTAGGAATTGCCTTCATTTACCATTCACTTGCCATATTTAATCCACCTTATCTCTCCAAAGGGAAAATCAAACTCCATGTGGACTCCCTCTTACTCCTTTCCCTTGTCCATGAGGGGAAAATCGATCCCCATAGGGACAACCATAATCCCCAACATTTAGCATTTTATTTCAACCAAAATGGCCTTCAAGGGAAAAACGACCCTCATAGGGACTAGGGGAAATTTCATATGCGTGAGGACAACTTGGTCCATTGTAATTTGTAACCTTAATCTTGACACTTCTATCTGTACTTGCAACCTGACAACTTGATTACTCAGCCACTCCTTTATCTTGAGCTCTGAATTGTCACCTCAACTGCCTAAACCTAACAATTAGGAGCCAAAAGAGGGGGTCCCCATTTGCAATGGGGCGATGGTGTGAAAACCTCACAATAGGACACTCACATTGCAAAGATTTTGTTAATGAAATTTAGTAATGCCCCCTTTCTAGCTCACCTTGGGTTGCAGTGAGGATTAGCCTATCAGTGACCCTTGTAGGCTAGTTAGAAGGATGGATAGAGGGTCCCGGTCTGCACAGCCGGAGGCCAATTCCCACACCAGAGGTCAGAGATGTTCAGGATTGCTCTTCGTTTGAATCAAATTGGCACTATTTATAGTAAGTGTCTATTTTGGGAAAGTCAGGGTTATTATATTTAGCAGGGCACCTGAACAGTTTGGTAGCAGTATGGAGTTGTGGTGACATTGACAGAGCCTTTAGTCTGAGACTTACTATTTATAGTAAGTTAGTTTGCCATGTGGCTACTTTTTCCAGTGCACCTGGCCTTGGTGTTAGCAGAGTTCTTCAGTTGTCTGACTTGGGATAAATCTATTGGTTCAAGATTAAAGTGTTAATTATTAATAAAGTATATTAATATTAATAAAGTATACTTTATTAATAATTAAATGTTAATGGGCTATTGTAAAGTTATAAGTGTAATTGGGGCCAAAGTTATTAATAAAATGCATTATTAATATTGTTTGATTTGGTGCCTAAGACCAAGGCATTTAATGATGAATTAATAAGTTAACCTTGCATCTAAAAAGCAAATATATTAATTCATTAATGAATCTTCTTGGAAAAGCCACTTGGGTCGAACCTTTATGAGAAATTATAAAAAGGGATTTGAGAAGAAATGAAGGCATCATGGTGAACGTTGATTTTGTTTGCATTTGGTGAAGACACTGAGAATATTCCAAGGGTTTCAGAATTGCCTTGGGAATTGAGAATTCTATAGGCTCTCAGCACTTTGAGTTGGTGAAATACCTAGTGAGATTGTGCACAGACGTTGGCTTCATTGAGAGGCCAAGATTGATATAGTTGTTTACAAAATTTAGTGAGAAGAAACTTTATTTTATTTCAAAAACATTTACATGATCAGATGACATCATTTATTGTAGATCGCAGCCTTGTGAAGGGTATGCGATTGGAGATACAAAAAGCTGCAGGTCATAACAGACAGTGACATTCATTAGAGGCAACAATTTTAATTAAAGGAGCTGCGTTTGAAAGAGGAGAGACACGTTTTGATTTGAGGGTGACTTCATTTCATGTCTCAAGCATTGACGTCAAGGAATTCTCTACTTCCAGAGAGCTGCGATTTATATTGGGGAAATTCAACGGTTATACATACACAAATTTCCAAGTTCCTTAGTTTAAATTAAATAATTGTTGATGCATATAAATTTGGCATTGGAAATATTTGCATCTTGGTAACTACTAAATAAAGACATAGTGTTCTCAGTTGTGCAATTGCATTTGAATTTCATGCTTTGTGAATTTATTATTTCAAAATACAAAAAAGCAAATATTCTGAAAAACACAAAAAAATACAAAACTTCAAACCAAAAATCATTTCCAGCAGTGTGAACAGAGTTAGAACCACAGAGGATTCTTATAGTGGTATCATAGTGGTTTCCTATCATCTTGCAGGGTTGGGTTTTCTATGTAGCCACAGGGGTTTAAAATTAAAAGTCATTTAGTTCACACAGTTTATATTTGAAGTGACCAACACTCGTGTTTGTGTGAGTATGGGAAAGCGGCATAACTTGGAAAAGATCGTTAAGGACCTTGCTCAAGCTCAGCAAAGGTTAGGTTATAATTTGCAGCATTATGATGATTATCTTTTGAGGAAATCCAGGCACTCATACATACCTACGAGTAAAGATTCAACACAGCAGTACAACGAGGAAAATGTTGTGGAAGGGTCTACAAATGTTGGCACACAAGTTGGAAGTGTCAAAGGCAAGGAATGTGCAAAGACATACAATTCAGATCAGCATAGTGGTGAGGTTCACTTTGTGAACAATCCTTTGTTTGAGATGGATACAACATTGTCATATGATAATCCACTTTTTGAGGTTGATGCTGATCACTCACCTAAGTTGAGCTTGGCATAGTTTTCACCATTTGCAGACATAGTTCAGTTTCCTATAGCAGTAGTTTTCTCTGAGGTTGTACCATACTTTGTGGGATGAATATTTTCCATCTGTAGTAGATAGGATTAGTGGCTGCAAGCTGGATTACTTGCAGAGTCTGCACATCCATGAGAGCCCAGTTGAGCTTGACATAGTTTTCACCATCTGCAAACACAGTTCAGTTTCCTATAGCAATAGTTGGTGATGTTTCTATGTCCACTGATTATGGTTGTGAGCAGGTTGAGGATGTGGCCACACTTATCACAATTACAGGTGTACTTGATAAAGTTGGGATGAGTGCATCTATTGAGAGTAGCACAGTACTACATGTTGCACCAGGTCTTGTGGTTACATCCACTGCAGGTTTTGTTGGTGATGAGCCAGATGATAGAGGTTATATTCATAACTATGATAGTAAGCACTTGACTTAGGCGGGAGCTTTTTATCGGTACTGCATAGGGAGGAGTACTCATCACTACTTTTCTGATCCACACACAGAGGATTGGATGATGGATCGGTGTGGATTAGCTCCGAGGTTGTACCATGCTTTGTGGGATGAGTATTTCTCATTTGTAGTAGATAGGATTAGTGGCTCCAAGTTGGATTACTTGCAGAGTCTGCACATCCATGAGAGCCCAACAGAGGAGGGAGATACTAGTAGAGTTGTAGACACCTTCGAATGTTATTATCTCCACAATATGAATGGATGTGAGTATAGTGGGTATGACAGCTCACTTTTTGCAGTTTTGGGAAGCAAGCTTTGTTAGCCTTTTGAGTTGTTTCCCTTAGAGATGTTCAGTCCTGCGACATCCATCGACAGATTTGATTTAGTCTAGCAGGTTCTGTCAGTTGTACAGGGGATGATGTTGCAGGAGCTAGTTGGTGATCACAGGGACATTACACAATTCTACTCTTGGGATCCGGGTGGACTGGAATGTTATTTGTTTCTGAGATTGCTTGGGGACAAGCAATTTCAGGAAGGGTGGACTGTAATGTCCCTTTTTAGCTCACCTTGGGTTGTAGTGAGGATTAGCCAATCAATGACCCTTGTAGGCTAGTCAGAGGGATAGAGGGTCTCAGTTGGCAGAGTCGGAGGCCAATTCCCACTCCAGAGGTCAGAGATGTTTAGGGTTGCTCTTCGTTTGAGTCAGATTGGCACACTTACTATTTATAGTAAATATCTATTTTGGGAAAGTTAGGGTTACTATCTTTAGCAGGGCACTTGATAGTTTGGTATCAGTATGGAGATGTGGTGACATTGACAAAGCCTTCAATCTAAGACTTACTATTTATAGTAAGTTAGTTTACCATGTGGCTACTTTTGGCAGTGCACTTGGCCTTGGTGTTAGCAGAGTTCCTCACATGTCCGACTTGGGATAAATCTATTGGCTCAAGATTAAGGTGTTAATTATTAATAAAGTATCTGTTCATTAATAAAGTATACTTTATTAATAATTAAATGTTAATGGGCTATTATAAATTTATAAGTGTAATTGGGGCCAAAGTTATTAATAAAGTGCATTATTAATATTATTTGATTTGGTGCCTAAGACCAAGGCATTTAATGATAAATTAATAAGTCAACCTTGCATCTAAAAAGCAAATATATTAATTAATTAATGAATCTTCTTGGAAAAGTCACTTGGGTCAAACCCTTATGAGAAACTATAAAAAGTGATTTGAGAAGAATGAAGGCATCATGGTGAATGTTTGATTTTGTTTGCATTTGGTGAAGACTCTGAGAAACTTCCAAGGGGTTCAAAATTGGCTTGGGAATTGAGAATTCTACAGGCTCTCAACACTTTGTGTTGGTGAAATATCCAGTGAGATTGTGCACAAGCGTTGGCTTCATCGAGAGGCCAAGATTGATATAATTGGTTGCAAAATTTAGTGAGAAGTGTTAAAATTCGAACCAGAATTGCATAGAAAAATAGATGCAAAAAGAACAAAAACAGAACAGGAAAACCCTCCTGCTTGAGGGAAAAACCCAGCCACACCACCAAAATCGATCTCCTTTATTTATGATAAGAAACTGAATACAATTCCTCTAGAATTTCGAAGACTCTAATACAGCTGAAAGAGAACAAACATCAACACTTATAAGGATTAAGTCTTCAGACTTCCTTACACACTAAATACTTAGAAAGATACAAATAATCCTAATGTGCGTCTCAACACAATCTTTGAAACCAATATAAAATCTCAAAACTCTAAACAAGAAACCTCACGGCACTACTCAGAAAAGAACATAAACCTTAATGTATACAAGGAACTACAAATGCGGTGAACAACAATGTAGCCAAAATCTCCTCCCACAATATGAAGTCGACATCAATCGAATATCACTCAAACAACAAAATGAATCCATAAGAATGTAAATCGGAAATGGCAAGAGACTTGGGTCCTTCTTGAAAAACCGCTTGACTGTTCGTATGGAAGAAAAGACACTACATGGGCAGACGAGGGAATCTTCTTTAGTAACTCACAATGCCAAATCATCCTTACGCGGTGACTCTTCATGTTATCGCGGATGACACATCTCTTTAGTGACACACGATGCCATATCATCCTTGCGGGGTGATTCTTCATGCTACCACAAATGACACAACATACTCCATGAGGAATAAGAGAAGCATGAAACATACTGATAAATAGAGTCTCTACTAAAGCGAAATGACATTCAACCTTGAATTTTGAACTACAACCTTACACGACATCTAGGAATAGGTAGAAACCAGTAAATGCAAATGAAAATTTTGTTGATGCTACATATCTCAACACTCCCTCTTAGCAAAGGAGACATTTTCAAATACTTAAGTCATGGAATCTCTCAACATGACACATTGGCTACACCCATATGTGAGAAAGCAACACAAAATATCACGGAGTCTCTCAACGTGATAGCATCATGGAGTCACTTGACATGATGTTCACCATGGCTACACCCATGTGTGAAAAATAAACACAACTCTCATCATGGAGTCACTTAATGTGATGTCGTCATGGAGTCTCTCAACATGACGTCTACTATGGCTACACCAATAAGTGGAAAGAGTCAGTAAGGGCTTTCATCTCAAATTCTTCCATCATAGAGGAAAATGCATTAACAAGGGCTTACACCTCAAACTTCTTCATCACAAAGAAGAATGCATTAATTCACATAAAGCAAGAATTACTGAAGCTGAGACTCTCTCTCAGCAAGAGTATCATTCTTCACAATACCAAGCTTATCTCGAAAATAAGAAAACTTCACTCTAGGAAGAGGCTGGGTGAGAATGTTAGTTGTTTGCTCATCCGTGCAAATATACTTCAGCTCAACTGCTTTCCTTTGAACCATGTCTCTCAATAATTGATACTTGATCTCCACATGCTTAGATCTACCATGAAAAATAGGATTAACCGAAAGCTTCACACAACTTTGGTTATCACAATGAATCACGGTAGGTTCCAAAGATTTCCCAAACAGTCCTGTAAGAAGTTTACAAAGCCATACTACTGGATTGACTATTGAGCGACAACAACAGAGGCAACGTTTTGATATGAAGATAATTCGCTAGGTTATCTAACTATCAAAGGGTCTTAAGACTTGACTAAGATTTTGGTAGGGATGACATATAGACAAACCATGATAGGAATTGATTATCATAATGACCACAATTAGCAAGGATGAGTAATCGACAATTAGAGCAGCAATATGGGAGAGGTGTGATCAATCAAAAATGATTTGTTTAATGTTGTTTGGAAGAGGTATGTCCTTTCCTCATTGAAGAGATGCAATCGTTCGTTCTTATGGCATTTTAAGGAGGGCATTTTTGGGAGTCATAGGGGGGCTTTTATCGATAGATATCAATACATAGCTTATAAGGTATACTTATAGTAATGGCAGCACAGAGGACAAAAAGACAATTCATTTATATACATCTAAAGACCCCCGTCAAGCACGATACCTAATCAGCAATCAAGGAATAGGAAGAGCGATCCAAAACGAGAATTCTATGTTTTGAACCGAAGACATATCACTACCCACACATTGTAACTCCGACATTACTGTCAAACGATAATAGGGCGACATTTATAGTTGGACATAATTAGATCAAGAGGTACAATTAAAGGGAGATATTCTTAAGATTGTAAACACAACGATATGAAGAGAAAAATCAGCTGTGCGGACTTGGAAAGGATTGGCGATAAGATAGTTGGATAATACAAACTCAACGATGGAAGACAGTGACTCAACACATTAGTAAATCCATCATTTGGAGATTGAGAAGGGATAAGAGAATACAACGAGTAATATATATACTCCAGCGATCAAGGGGTGGGATCGAATCAACCACACAGGATATCGTCAGCAACTCCACAAGCAATATCTCATACAGGAACATATTGAAACTTTGATCTCAAGGATATTTAGATCAGCAATAAACGAATAACACGTAGGAGCGAGGACAGCGAATAGGAATCAATATCAGTTCATTACATCTTCAACCACTATAGTGGATTCAAGTGGAGGCATCCATAGCCAATAGCAGGTTCAATCGATATTTAGAAATTAAATATAAAAATCAACATCTCCATATCATTAGTGAAGGATAATCGCATAAGTTTTAATACTTATAACATGTATGAAGATTGCAATAACATCAGAGATAGTAAGTAATCATTCGTAAAATAACCTTATTCAATCTTTCATTCAATCTATTTGGCCAAGTAAGAAGTGAAGGAAGGTAATTGTCTTAAATTCCAAAGCCATCTAGAGTGGGGACATTACAGATAAACACAAGTAGAATTGTGCATATTACTATTCGCTTGGAGTGCTTTATGATTCATTGTATCCTTCAATATCGAGAAGTAACAAATTTTAATTTTGCCATGACAAAAGTTTGGCCATCTTAAGTGCTATACATTGTATCTACTTAACAAAGAGTGCATTAGAAAGCATCAGATGCACTAAAGGAATTGAATCCAATTAGGAATGACTGCAAAACTACTACCAATGTCTATGTCACCAAGCATTGAGCCACATTAAACATCAAATTTCTTCTAATTTTGAAACAAGTTCAAAACATGATGTCAAAAACTGACAAGGCTTTGGGAATCTCGTCGGGACCCGACAATGATTGTCGAACTTTTTGATATTTTTGATGAAGAAACTTACTCCTCCACGAGAGCAATTTTGGAACCGCTAAGTCGTATCATCGCATGTCATACTTTTTTATAGTTCTTGGAACTATATAGGGTGCCGAAACTTGGTGTGGAACTAAACAAAAAGTGTTAACAATTTATTGAATGCTTACTTTTTCTTTTGACTTTTCTGAGTTCCAAACTACATGTCATCTTCCGAAATGAGTTTTTGAACTAGCAAAACAACAACGCTAACCCTTCAAACCCACTTATTTCGCTATTCCATATAGCTTGTCAGAGTCTGACACATAGAATGGAACTAGTCATAATGCTTTTTTTTCAACATTTCAACTTGTTGTTTTGGAGTCTGCGAGATGATTTAGGACATTCATTAGAGACTGCCAAACTTAGAGAAGAATCCCGAGAGGCTTAAGAAATGACATGGGAAACCCAAATTTTGAATAGGCAACTAGCTCTGATTGGGAGCATGGATTATAAAGGACAATGTGAGGAACCCAGAGTCTCATGAAAAGGGCAGCGCTTTATCTATTGGGCAATAGAGTCAAAATAATAGCAAGAGGACAGGGTGCTGCTTTGCGGAATGGTGGAGGGGGGACTGGGTACAAGCCAAAAACAAGCACACCAAGACTGTAGAAATATGTACATGGCAGGAAATCCTACCTCAGGAAGATGTTCATGGAAACACTCAAGTAATGACCATTGACAAGCTGTGAGAAATACGACCCGCTGCGAAAAAACACTATATACCAATAGAACACTTGTAGATTGAAGAACAACATGCAAATCCATAGGGGACTTGTGGTATAGAAGAAATTCCTGTGCATAATTTCATGTCCAAACAACCATGTCTCATTATGAATTTCTGCAACTCCATGAATATTATTCTGCATATCACTAGCCTTGTTTTCTTGCCTTATTTCAGACAAATTGGAATCATTTTTTTTTGAATTGATTGCACTGGAAGTAAATCTGTTGAAATGAACTCGTCATTTTCTTTAATAACCAACTCACCGTTTTTTTATATTAATTCTCTATCTTCATCCTTTCCAACAAAAAGATTATCATCCATGATTTCCAAGGAAGGATAAATAGTCCCACCACCTAATATTTCAAAGCAATACCTTGAATCTCTAATAATATGTAGATGATTGTCTTCTTTTTGTTTGTGGCAAATCAACCCGTCTAATTCTATGTCTAGTTGATCTTCCTCTTTTTCTTTGAATCTTTACTTCAGATTTGTTATTGCTTTTAAGAGAAGTTTCAAAAGCAAATCTGTCCTGTTCATTGTCTTTATATGAAGCAAGAAACGAACTTATATCATCTAATACAGAGGCATCATAAAGTTCGAAAAGAGGATTATCAATAACTTCAAAATTTGTTGGCAAAAAAGAGTGAATTGAAACTATCAAACCTTCTTATTCGTTCTTTATTTTTGGATCCTCTTGGTTGTACCTCAATCTTCACCTTCGTTGCAACATTCATTATTGTTTCATCTTCATCTTCACAAGCGAAAATTTTAAGTTCTAGCTGTAATGCGACTGCACTGATATTTGTATCTTCTTTATTGTGAAACACATCATCAAAAGCTTTTCCATCATCGTTGCATGTTAGGCCAAAAATGTTGATGAATTTCTCGATGGTTCTTGAGAATCATAGTCTTCTTCATCGTTGGAACTTTCAGAGTCCTCCAACTTTTCCTCATAATTAAAATTATATATTTCAGCTACATAAGTTTTGGATTCTGTATTGCAGACTTTAAGATTTTGGAAATGTTCTTGCCCAAATATTGAAAGATTTGAACATTCAGTAGTGCAAAGCAAGGGCTGTGTCTTCTCAAAACTTTCAGAATCATCATTCACAGATTCTTTGTTTAAAATTTTTGCAATCTGATTTTGCTCACACCAGCCAGATAATAACAAACCATCTTCAATTCTAATGGCTTCTTGCTTAGCGATTTCGAGATCACATGCCTTACTTTGCTTTAAATAGAATCTGACTTCCGGATGTAGCACTGCGACAAAGATAGACGGAAGGTTTTCTTGGCTGGGCTGATTAGCATGTGGGATTTTTGCCAACGATTGGTTGAAACGATCAATAAAATTCCTAATGTATTCATCCACCTTTTTTTGAATTTGGAAAAACTGGCATAGCAAGGTACACACATCAACTACTGGCTTGAATCTTGCAAGAAACTTGTCCCTCAATATATTCCAATTGGTGATGCACCCATCTTCCAAGTGCTGGAACCAAACTACGATAGCTCCAATAAGGGATTTGTTGTGAGGTTTTCACACCATCAACCCATTGCGAATGGGACCCCCTCTTGTTGGCTTGCTATTGTAGCATTGGGTTTGTAGAACAGGTTTGGTTGGTCTTTTGATCAAGTTGGGGGTGCTTAAGGGTCGGGATGTCGATGAGAGAGTGAAGATCAGTTGAGACCCTGAACTTGAGTATAGGGTTGAGGGAGTTTGACGCGGATGGCTAAGTATTGAGAGAGTGGGTTGCATGAAGATCATTTATCCTTGCCATACCCCAAAATTCCGTCCTCAAAACTACATGGTGCAAATTAAATGGTAAAGGCGTCAAGTCTTGAGGTGAACAAATTAAGGGGAAATTCTGAAAGGATTGGTTGCCATTGAAAGAGTCTTGGTCGCCTTCAAATGAATTAGAAGACAAAGTTGTGAAACAATGTAAAATCCTCGGGTAGGGGCAAAATCCGCCCCCTTCCTAGGATTCTTAATCATCCTAAGCACAAGATTTATGGCTAGTAAATGAAGAGAGATCCTTGGGCACCCCCCAACTTCCCTTGCTTTGTGAGGACTAAAAGATTAATCTTTGATTGCCCAATACGGGTGAGGTGAAACAAGATGATGAGGAGAATGAAATGTAAACAAAGGATCATTGAGAGTTCGAGGAAGATCAAGGGAAATTCCTTAAGGGATGGCGGATTTTGGCATCCCCCAAGGATAATTATCCTCTCTATATCAAAATTCTTCTTCCCCCCATCATTTTTGCCTCCCCTCTAAGATGGATAAATCAGATCATGATGAGGCCAGGGTTTGAGAAAGGTTTACTAAAAGGGAGAAACTTGAGAAAGTGAAGGAGGTCCGGTGAGGATTCTAAGGGGTGCCATGAAGGCAATTTGGAGGAGACAAAAGCATGATGAAGAAAATCCTCCAAGACTGGTGGATTTCGCCAAGTCTTGAGGAGAATTCCTCTTGGCCACTCAAAATCCGCCTGTGATTGAAGTTGAACTTTAAGAGAGCAGAGGTAAAGATTAAATCCTCAAACAAACATGAAATCCGCCTTGAGTTTGGAGACTCCCTTTTGCATAGTTGAGAAAACGCAAACATCAAATCACATATTGGTAAAGATAAGGACCAGCAGGGAATTCGAGATTGGAATCTCAGTGCATCAAAAATCCAAATCCTCAAGGATGCCCAATCTCCGCTAGGATGCCCAATCTCCGCTATGAGGTAAGGAGGCCCAAAACTGTATGAAGGAGGGAAAATATGAAAAGCTAGGCATTTGAACTGAGTGTAGACGTGAAGGAAATTGAAATTCGAAGTTTGGAAAGCATAAAAGCGGGAGGTGGTTGGAGGCAGAGAAAAGTAGGAATGGAATCAAGTATTCCTCGAGGGATGGCGGATTCTGCCATCCGCCAAGGATAAGAATCCTCTCCCTCTACCAATCTCCAATGTTGGTGAAGACTAAGCCCAAACTCGACCTTCCCACCTGCAAGGCAAGGAGTCAAAACGTGAAGGTAGCGTTGATTAGGCCTCATAAAGGAGGTAGTCAATCGGAGAATTCAAAAACAACGAGAAATGTTGCCATGGAAATAAAAGTGACGCGGGAGTGGAATCCTTCAATACCTAGCGGATTTCGTCCCCCGATGAGGATTCCATAATCCTATCCAATTCTAAACCTTGCCTTCGACAGTGTGTTAGTACGACTCATGATCAAGACAAGGCAACGATGCTAGAGCGATGAGTTGTAGAATGGTGCTGCGAGGACTCAACTTTAAGGTTTGAATCGATAAGTATTCCTCGAGGGATGGCGGATTCCGCCATCCCCCAAGGATATGATCCCCGTCCATAGCATATTTTCGCCCTATATGAGGCTTGCTCAAGCAAAAAGAAAACAACGATTTCGCTAAAAAGATAAATAAGCATTCAGAACGAAACATTAGGTTCCAAAACCAGGTCAGCCTATGGGGCTCAAAAAAAATCACTTTAAATAATTTCATTGGCTAAATAAAACCAAGTCGGCTAACATGGGAAGGTGTGCCTCTCAAATTCGAATTGTCTATAAGGGAGGTAAATCGAATTCATTTTCACACTGAGCCAAGGCAATTTCATCTTTGCAATATAAAACTGCGAATTACATCCAACAAATTGTCTCCTTAAGGCAGTGATTATTCCCCCTCATTCAAGGCACCAATTTCATTGAGTAATTTCAATGACTTTGGAATTTGAGGGAGCAATGATTCTGAGCTTAAGGCAGATTTCTTTCAGAAAATCAGATTTTGAGGAGGTAAGGAACTAGAATCTGGGGATGTCATGATGTGAAATCCGTTCAATTAGTTCCAGATTTGTTTTGAAATTCATGATAAAGGTTAGGATTGTCCATGATTGAATTGCCATGATATCCAAGTTGGGATGTTAGACATCGCGTGAAAGTGAAAAATCAGAATTGCATACCTCTGAATTTCAAATCTTTCTTTGTAATTGAAGTTGATTAACATTGGGATAATCTGATTTGAATTCTCATTTGAACACAATAGACTCAAATCTAGTGAAAGAAGTCAATCAATTTGGTTGTAATTTAACTAAGGGTATTTCATCTCAAAGCTTAGTTTTCTTTGGACATAATTTAAATATCATAAAAGGAAAATTACTAAGTTCTATTAATTGGAACTCCCACTAAGGCATGAATGAGAAATTTTTTTCAAGGCTTAGTCTACGAATTTTGAATTCAAGGCTAAATCCTTAAATATACTAATCAAAGTCTTAAACTCTAAGATGTAATTGAAGATTTATTTTGGCAGGGAGGAGTATGTCAAGAGCTAAGGTTGGGAGCTCGAAGAAGGAAAGACACTGAGGAGATGGTGCCAAAATCTAGTTTCATTACCAAGCACAAGAAAATTGGAGATACTAGTCTTGCACCCGTCAATATGATCCAAGTAAAGGAAAGGATGTCTAGAGACCCAATTTCGAGGATGACCAAGATGATGATGAAGAATGGGATAGTTCACGCAGTTGCCTTCTCTCCCACCATGCAGTGCATCGAGTTGGTCCTTGAATGTGCCAAGAATTATAACCCTCAAAAGAAGACAATCAAGTATGGGGAAGCGAAGAAGAAGATTATAATTGTCCTATCAGAGAAGGCTATCAGGATGGCTTTCGACATACCAACTCACAAGGAGGGAACCTTTATCACCAAGGAGTAGGCATGAAAGCACTATGAAGATCAAGTGGATTCATGTGCAAAGAGGATGAACGATGAGTGGATGGTTGAGCCATGAATTTATTACTCCAAGATTTTGAAGTTGACAAAGCTGACTATATCAGACTTCGAGCAGGATATTGGTGATCTCAATATGATGCTAAACAGAGTCATGGGAGCACCACAGGGAGGCACTTTCAAGACTTGGATGTACTACTTCATTGACAAGATCTTATCGGGTGAAGTGATGTTTGCATGGGCGAAGATTATCAATGACAACATTGACCATTAGTTGAGGACGACGAAGAACACCAAGGCATTTTACATGACATCATACCTTGTCTATATGCATGCTAGAGTATTCAAGTACCTAGGATTGGCAAGTTTGGGAAGGTGTGGAACATCTCAAGGGGAGTACTTGGTGCATGTATGCTATCCACAGCTACATCTTCACCATCACAAGAACTTCAAGATCTTCAATGATGCATTCGCCATGAAGGTTGTGAGACAGTTGCAGGAGGCTCCACATGTTCCAAGGAGGCTAAGAAGTTGATTGAAGAGTATGGATCATGGTACATCCAATATCCCAAATTCACATATATTTGAATACTAGCATAGTTGAAAATAGCTGTGATATATCGCAGGTCAATATATGAAACATTATAATCGCCGAATAACTCGTGAACGATACATTGAAAAAATCGCGGCGGTATTTGGAAGACAAAATTGCGGTTTCCGACGATATTTTTGTCAAAAAATTGTTGATGAAAGTCAACTTCAAAAACAATAAAGTCCCCAATATCGATTAGGGTTTTTTCATTTTGCATTGTGCAATATATTTCTTGCGACGGCTAAGGAATGTTTGGGCGGCTAAGTAGGAAAGGTGTGTCTCCTGAGAAGGAAGTCATCCACCATTGGAAGTCAAACACCACTTAGGCACTGAAGTTGTGCCACCATTGTTAATTGTAGAAGCTGCCATTCTTCAGAATGGTGATTATAAATTACAGTTTCATTCAATGAATCAATAGTATATAGTTAAAAGTAAAACCATAATTTCAAAACTCACGACTCAGCAAAACATGGAAGACCCGATTTTTGACTTGGAATGAGCAAAAACTTAGTAAAACTCAACAAATTAACAAATAGTTTGAAGTCAATAAAAAAATATAGAATCATGCCAAAGCAAGCTATAAAACATTTGAACTATATATTATAATTACAATATTATAATACTATACTATAAATTATATTATTCTAATATATAATACTATTATAATACTATAATATATAATTTATTTGGAATTATAAATTATATATTATAATATTATAATACTATATTATAAATTATAAGTTATAAAATTTATTATATTATAAAACTATAAATTATAATGTATATATAATTTGGTGTATATATGTGTGTTTTTAAGAATATTTTAAGAAATTATATATTTTCAAATGTTCGATAGAAGTGTCGATTTATTGCCAATTTTTTTGCCGAGTTTTTGGCGATTCCAAGTTTTTCAAAAATTGTGGGCCGACCAAGTTATTGCCGAGTCCGAGTTTTTCAACTATGCTTGGAAGTACAGTTTGCCCAAGGAAACTCCTGAGATATCCCACAAACAAGATGATCATCATGGAGGTAGCAAGGTAGCTTCTTGCCTATGACAAAATTCAAAAAAAAAAGCACAAACTAGGAGTTAAATTTGACTTCAATTTGGGAAGTGAGACTTGTTCATCACAGGTAGTAATGAGGCAACATATGAGGAGTTTGAGTACTATGGATTAGGATTTTACGAGTCAAGGGGAAACTTCGTCCCTACAAGGAGGATCAAAAGAGCATACCGGAACAAACATCTTCACATTCCACACATAGATGACTATTGGGCTGATGCAAAAGATGATTTGGAAGTCAAAAGGAGAATGTTCTTGAGGCTGACAATTGATATGATTAGAAGATACAAATGGAAGGGAATTCAGGTACCTGATCAGTTAGAGGGGGATGATAACATCACTAGAGGAGACTTCAACACTACCACAAACCTTGAGTTGGAGACAATTAATTGGGAGGATGATAAGGAGATTAGCCTTGAGACTTTGATGCTCTCAGTGGCACTTTTCACTCAACAGTGGTTGGATGACAAGATAGCCCATTTAGCAAGAAGAGAGGTGCCCTTGACATATGACAAGATGAAGGAGGTTGAGGAAATCGAAGAAGAGGAATCATTAGAGCAACCTCAAGCATTGAGTGGGCAGCAAGGTGAAGTCAGCAAGAAGAGGAAAAATACTGCAAAGGATCCACCGAGCAATAATTCGAAAGAGGGTATAAGGATTGAAGAGTCGCAAGCAAAGAGACAAAAAAAAAACTCCTCTATCCAAAGAAAGTGTAACTTCGAAACTAGGAAAGACTATGCCATCTAAAGGACGAGAAGTACATCAAGAGATTTCTTCTGAATTAGAGGACAACATATTCTCCATTGAGTGCCATTGAGTTAGAAGGGATGCTCCTCCCATAGAATGGAAATAATGATGAGATGGTTAACATTGAAGATTCTCCTAAATATGACCAAATCCCACCTCCTAATGAAGATGATGTTGCAGTTATACCACTTGAAAGAAGAGAAGAGCCTAATTTGGAGTTAGAGAGTGCACTGCACCTAATTTGTTATGGGATATGAGACAAGGAAAAGAGAATGTTGATGAGCCAGAACAAGTTGTGAACATTAAAGATCTTATACAGCAGGTAGAAGAGGAGAGTCAGCCAATAGGAAGGGTAGCTAAGGTGATCAGAGATGATTCAAGGTTCAAATCGCCATTCCTAAGGTGAATAAAGCAAGAAACAACATTTAGCCCTAGGATTATGAGATAGTTGAGCATGAGTTGGGAGCTACAACAAAGAAGATAGAATATGAGGAAGCTCAAGATGCCCTGAAGGCCAAGCCAAACATAGTGAACAAGGAAGTAGCTAAGAAGAAAAAGTATAAGGAAGAGAATACGAGATTGATAGCATATTTCAGGGCTATCTACAAACCAATCCAGCGGAGAGATCCTACATGTGTGCCACCTCACCCTTGAGAGGGAAGATATTGGTAGTGTAGAGGCATCAAGGACATCACTTCAGGAAACTCGAGCTTGGATGGAGGGGTTTGTGCAAGAAGGATTGATGTTTCTCCTAGGATTTGTGTAGCAGTTTTAGACACTCATAGCACTTAAAGCCAAATTTTGTGTTTTCATGGACCTTTGGGATGAATTTCAGCCCATCAAACATAAAATCATGCCCCAACTGCAGGCTATGGCGAATGTTCCTGAGCAACTATTGGTAAGAGGTAAAGTGATCAAGACGAGGAATGGAAGACATTGAGTCATGGTACTTTACTGTAGTCCATCGACATGATGCTTTGGAGAAGATAAGGAATGATAATGCTCAACCTGGTCTTTCCATCCATACTATGATTGAAGAAGCTTTGAGTGCAACAACGATCGTCTTCAACTTTGAGGAAAAGAAGGAAGAAAATATAAACTTAGAGATTTTGGAGGAGAAGTTGAGAGCTTTCAGCTTTGGTGAGAATGATATCATCAAAAGGGAGTATTTGGAAGGTCTTTCATCTCTTAGACTTCTCATGGCTTCAATTAAGACAATGCAACTAAGTGGGAGAAGACAATTGTTACAGGTAGAACTGAAATGAAACTTGCAGATTGGAGAATTAAAAATACACCCATGCCTCCAATGAATGAACTCAATAATATGGTGTCCAAGTTCATCAAATTAGCAAAGAAAGAGAAAGGCAAAGGAAATATTATTTTAGACGATAATTTGATGTAAGCCTATGTGGCAGGCTATTTTCTCATTGGTGGGTAGTTTAGGTGTTTAATTCTGATTGGCTTACCAATTGGTGTCATTTGATTTGTAGTCACTTTTTGTAATTTTGCCATTGGCTCATGATAAGGTGTTTGGATCTCATTGGCCAATGGGGTGACAACCCTAATTAGGGTTTGTAGGATTCAATATGAACCATTGATCCTAGTTTAATCTTGGTCATCCATTGTACTTGAGCTCCCTATATCAGGCTTGCTCCTCTCATTTGTAAATCTAGTTAGAGAATTGTTGCAAAAATAATGCCAAATTTGCTCTACTTATCATTGTTGTGCTTTGCATGGTGATTAGTTTTGATCAAGTTTGAATTATTGTATGGTTTTCTTCATCTTCACTTAGATTAGATTCTAATTTTAAGTTGTAGCGATAGAATAGAATTTGCTCAAGTGGTTTAATTGAATGAAAGTAATTGTGGATGTTTACTTGTTTGACTCGATATAAACTAGGCTACTAGACTCTTGCTGATTGTAAGTGTGCCTTGTGTGGTAAGCTAGTGATTGAAAGTACTTAACTTCAATTGATATCTAATCTTTAGTTTGCATCCATTTGATGGGATTGAAGATGAGATATTGATATGAAAATCATTCGAGTATACCTCAGAAGCTTGTACTAGGTGGGTGAGTTGTTGATAAAACCGCATCTAGCAGAGTCCAAATCATCCATGCTTCCTTCCATTCATAGTTAGAAGTAAAGTTTAAGTTTTAGTTGAGAGTTCAAGATTTTGAAATCAAGACTATATTTCATTGCACATTGTAAAGCTAAATCTTTAGAAGTGCAAGTAAGTTGATATCCATTGATTGAACAACATAAGTCCCCTAAGTGATTACCATCAAATCACATTATTTCATTGAGCGAGTATCCACAATTGAAGGGAACCTTGAAATCATTTCATGATCTTTCTTTGCAAGCGTAGCATGAGAAGTGACCTTATTCAAGAGAGAGTTGGAGATTTGATGTTTCGTCTCGAAATAGGAGAGACACTACAGCCGTATTTGATTCTGTATGTTGTAGTGGAACAAAATTCACATCAACAGGATTCAACAAACAAGCGAACAAACACATCTTCTTTCGAAACTCCAAGGATTCCACAAGCAACAATGAATGCTTGAATATGGTCATCTGCATCTTGTACCTTTTCTCTAGCAAACTTTGTCAAAAAAAAAGAATATTGAGGCAAGGAGAAGGGTCCAAAATGAACTCCCCATGGCTGGGCTACAACTAAGGCCATAATAGCCAACGCAAACTTATTCTATCAACAAGATACAGAGTCACCAACCTCCATCCTCGGGGAGGCACCTTCAAGTTTCTGGGTGAATAAAGCACCAATACAAATTTGGCCTTTTAGAAATAATGATTAAAATGACTCACTTTAGCCCTGAAGTGAAGAACAATTACAACTAATAGAAGGATGGATCATTATAGAATTAATGATCTTCCTCTTTGTTTGAGAGGGGCAGCTCCCTCGTATGATAAAATTTGAGTTTTTCTAGGGTATGCTTTTAGCTAGAAAGTAGAAAAGGCCAACTAACATTTGCCCATCACCATAGTATGAATGCGGCTATGGATTTACAATAAGAGGGGAAAAAAAATCAATGACACAAAGATCATTCACTCCAAAACCCATGAACAACTACAATCTAGAATATAAATAGAGACTTCTTTCATATATGTACCGGTAGATAGGGACTCAAAGATTCTAGGATAAACATGTACCTACAATAAAATCAACAAAGAGAGGATTGCAACTGTAGAGAGAACAAGTAAACACAGATTTAAATTGCTCCTTTATTCATTTAATCAGACTAGAATGCAAAGACCCCAGCCCCTTCTATACAAAAGATTATGATGGAAAGAAAAATGTCTGCCCTTTTCCTTTTTGCAGAACTGAAAATGAAAATCCTTCTAGCCTATTCCCACTCTTGCATCAAAGTACAATGGGAATTCGGGGAAAAAGTCCCCTTCACAAACTTCGATTGCATATATATGGAAACTTTTCCTCTTCCCGTGAATTTAATATTTAATTTGTAAGGACTAAATCAAATGATGGGAGTCCATTATTTTAGAATATCATATTATAATTTGAATTCTATATTCTTTCCTGTCGATGGTTGCAATGGTGATATCATTGAAGAAAAGTGTGCCCTCTGTTTTCAATCTTTGCACTCTAACTCTTTAAACTAGAATTGCTTAGCCATCTTTTTCACCAACACCTTGGGAGGCTAAATTTTCCCAGTTACTCTATTTGGAGAAGTAACCTGCCATTCATCCTTACCAGTTATTGTAACAGTACCAATGATCTTAAGCATTTTTCTTTCAACTTGTCAAATGGCCCAAAACCATAGTCTTCGGAATTGAAGAGGTCACAAATATCAGCTTTAGGACCAATTCTCGTAACCTTTGGTTTTCTAATTGAGGAGTAAGAACTTGAGAAGAGTTGTGTTCTAATGCTTTTTCCATATTGAGCCTGCTCAAAAATGCTATTGCATGAGTAATTTAAGAAATAAAGGATCCTGTACTAATTTTATAAGGAAACCTAAATGACTTATTCCTACTTTCGATTGAAAAAGGTGTAGAGTTCCATTCATCCATTCCAAAATATAATTACATTTGAATCTCGAAGCTCCCTAACTATAACAGATGTCCCAATAGTCTTTTCCAAATGCTCTCTTCTCTATCTTGAAAATCGAATTCCCAATCCCACTTCCTTTTCATTGTAAATCTCTATATCTTGAGCATCATAACATGAGGAATTCTGCTTGAAACTAAAATAAGCATTGCCTAATTTTCGTGATCATTCATTCCTCAATTGAATCTGAGAGATTTTCGAGAAGATGGAGCAGGGAATATCTTTCCTAATATCGGGGCCTGCCGAGGTGTTGGGAGCCTTATCCGGCTTTGAAAAGGCTATCAATGCTTATAAAGTGTCTGCCAACCATATGCATTTGAACAATAATGGCTTTGCATTTGGTGTTAAAAACCACAAAGAGTATCTCTGGAACCGCATGACACCAAAACATATTGCTGGTGGTCTTGGTCTAACACCAACATGGGGATTATAAATTTAACATATTCACATCTTTCTTATGCAACTACTTACTAAGCTTGTTCCATATTTCCTTATATATGGTTTCGGTGCATCATCACTGTCGACAATATAAAGTGCCAAAATCACTGGCTTAGAGATTATTACAAAACAAGCGATGTCTAGTAGTTATGAACACGCCATTGTAGCAATTCCCTCCTTTCATAAACACAACTAGAATTGTGCATATCACTATTTGCTTGGAGTCCTTTATGTTTTGTTGTATCCTTCAATATTGAACAAGTAACAGATTTTAATTTTGCCATGACAAAGGTTTGGCCATCTTAAGTGTTATATATTGTATCTAATTTAACGAAGAGTGCACTAGAAAGCATCAGATACACTGAAGGAATTGAATTCAATTAGGAATGACTGCAAAATTACTGCTAATGTCTATGTGACCAAGCGCTGAGCCACATTAAACATCAAATTTCCTTTAATTTTTAAACGAGTTTAAAACATGGTGTCAGAAATTGATGAGGCTTTTGGAACCTTGTTGGGACCCGACAATGATTCTCGAACTTTTTGATATTTTCGATGAAGAAACTTACTCTTCCACAAGATAAACTTTGGAACCACTAATTTCCCAAGGTGTCAAGAATACTATTTTTTGCTCTATCTGCAATTGTGTTGAAACTTATGAACATTTTTTTTTTGATTGTCAGTGGGCTGGTATGATTTGCTCTGTTTTCTTTGGTAATAAAGTCTATTGGAATCATCAACATAACCTGTCATGGCATGAGATCTTGGCTGGTTATGTTGATGATTTTGATAGCAAACTCAATGTCTTTTGGTTGACTTTCACCACTGAGGTTTTATGGCTCATCTGGAGGCAAAGAAATGAGGATATTTTCCAAAATAAGAAAAGGGTTCTTGCTGAGTTTAATATAAAACTCACATTTTTCCATCCTGAAACAGGTAACAATGACCATTCAAATATCCAAAGAAAGATTCCAGAGGCTGATTGATGAAGGAGCTGTGATTTTATTTCCTAAAGATATTTAAAACTCAACTGCCACCAATGAAGCACTTGCCTTGACAACCACCAACAGAACCAGTCATAACACATCTACCAATGAAGATCATAGTCACCATGATGCCATGACAAGAGATATCAGGCTTGAAGAACCAGTAAGCACTCCAGGCAATGACACATCAGACAACAATTATGAAGCAAACACAGATAACAGTAATGAAGCAAAAGAAACCTGACTCACTGATGGTTTCACAATTTTGTATATGACCGGAGTAGTTGCTGTGATATGTTGATGTATCTTGAATATATTTTTGGATGTATACTTTGAACATTGATCTGGGAGGAAAACTCTACAGATCCAATACTTGATGTACTGAACAGTGAACTTCTTTTTGTGGCCCTAGTTGATTCTATATTTTAATAGAAAAAGAGTGCACTAGAAAGCATCAGATACACTGAAGGAATTGAATTCAATTAGGAATGATTGCAAAATTGCTGCTAATGTCTATGTGACCAAGCGCTGAGCCACATTAAACATCAAATTTCCTTTAATTTTTAAACCAGTTTAAAACATGATGTCAGAAACTGATGAGGCTTTTGGAACCTTGTTGGGACCCGACAATGCTTCTCGAACTTTTTGATATTTTCGATGTAGAAACTTACTCTTCCACAAGATAAATTTTGGAACCACTAATTCCTCATGTCGTTGCGTGTCAGACTTTTGTATAGTTATTGGAACTGTAGTAAATTTGGTGTGCAACTAACAAAAAGTGTTAACAATTTATTGAATGCTTACTTTTTCTTGACGTTTCCGAGTTCCAAACTAAATGTTGGCTTTCAAAATGAGTTTTTGAACTAGCAAACAACACCGTCAACCCCTCCAACCTACTTATTTCACTGTTCCATATAGCTTGTCGGAGTCTGACACAGAGTGGAACTAGTCATAATGCTTTGTTTTCAACATTACAATTTGTTGTTTCAAGTCAGGAAGAGAATGTATTCTAGGATACTAGTTAGAATGATCAGAATGTGTAGAATCCATCCAGTGCCAAATCAAGTAGAAGAGGATTTGAATGTAGTTAAGCCCGATTTCAAGGAGAAAAATAAGTTTATTCAGCTGCCCAATTGGCCTAGACATGAAGTAACAAATCTTGATATGTTATCCAAGCCAGTCACAAAATTTACAAGATGGTGGGTTTAGCGTCAAATTAGCAAGTTGAAAACAAAGAATGTCCACCTAACTTATGACTTGAGGTGGGATCAAGAGCCCCATGATGGTAAAGTTGAGGAATCATTAGGAGGTGGAATTGAAGAAGAAGAAAATCCACAAGAAAAAGTAGAACATGGAAAAGGGAAGAATTTTGTCCAGACGTGCAACCAAGGAAAAGGCGTGATGCCCCATGTGAAAGGCCTCCACAAAATAGACAAAGGCCAAAGGTAACATGATAATCCCCGAGCATTTCCTTAAATGTGTAGGAAGTTGATCTCTTTACAAATGAAAAGATTGGATCCAACTCAAGAAGAAGGTTACAAGAAGATGATCAAATAACTCTAAGAGGACAAAGTGTTTATGCTTCCTGAGAATTTGCCTAGCAGAGGAATGAAGAGCAAGAACCTCCTTCAAAAACGAATCTTCATATCTAAGTGTGCCTTGAGACCATGCTAGTTGAAGATTTGTGAGATCTAGAAGCTCTCATTCTTGATGAAGAATTCCACGAGAAAATAATGTAGGAACATGATCAGTAGTTGGTTGCTCTAGAATGGTCGAAGCAAAGAATGAGTAAGGATCTCGTGGAGGATATTGATCTTGCATTGGAGTTATATGAATTTCTAAACTAAATAAACAAGCTAGTAGAGAAGAGTAAGGCAGCGAAATTCTCCAAAATCACTAGAGATCAGTTAGGATCTAGAGTGTTACATGTAGCAGTGCCAAGAACTAACAAGGCCAAGGATAAAATTACTCCAAAAGAATATAACGTGACAACAATTGACATGGGATATTCAATTAAGGCACAAGTTATGGAAGAGTTTGATGATTCCACCCAGGCATTGAAAGAAAAAATGAAGAAAATGGAAGAAAAGTACCAAAGATTGAAAAGCGAGAAGAAAGCTATGTGTGGATATCTACTGCACCTAACACATCCAATTACGTAGGAAAATCAAACGTTTATTCCCCCTATTGCTCTTCCAAATGAATCAGTTGATGACCTTGAAGAACTGACAAAAATCACTCAAGGAACTAAAGAGTGGGTAAAGAATGTTTATGATGTTGCATGTAAATTCAATGAAGATTTAGCTCAGTTGTGTAGAACTATAGCTATCCTTGGTAGAATACAGTGTGTGGATCAGGCATAGACGAGATCATGCCACACTTGGAGGTGTTGATAGGGATTCCCAAGCAAGCATTACTGGATGGTGGAGTGACAAGAGAAAATGAGGCATATGACTTTCCCCGATGGTATGGTGCAATAGTCACAGGGAAGGAATAATTCGATAAATCAAATGAACAGTCGGCTGGATTAAAGAAAGTGATCAAGAATATCCAAGAAGGAATCCTCAATGCAGTTGAAGCATTGTTCACAAAGAGGTTGACTAATGAAGAAATGGCAAAAGATGGCTTGAGGACAGGATGGAGTAATTCTTTGGCATGAATTCTTTCTTATAGATTTGGAGAATATTTCTATATTCTCAAACATTATGCACAAGATTCTGGAATCAACGCTAGAATGGGAGAAGAACTTTAACAGGTGTGAAAAGGACATAGCCATCATGGAGTATAAGCACAAGACTATGCCAAGTGCCTTTGTGGATGAGCTAGAAATAGTAATATCTAGATTCTCTATATTTGAAGAAGGAAATAAAGAACATGCTATTCTAGCCGATGAGTCAATAAATGGTTCGTGGGCATCTTGTCTCATTGTTGACTTACCCACTCTCTTGCTAGTGGTCGACCTGTCCTCTTAATTGTCCATGTGTGCCCACTCCTTTATGACACAAAATCTATTCATGTCGAACCCTAATTAGGGCTTGTATGGCCGTTGATCCTATTTTGATCTTCGTCGTCCATTGTAACTTTGAAGCCTATAAAAGGGGCTCGCACCTCTCACTTGTAACAAGAGAGAACTTTGAGAAATTGTTGCTAAAAAACATCATAATAAAAAAGTAGTTCATTGAAGTCTTGGTGATTCCCTACATTGTTTTCTTGTTTCTCAAGTAGATTAAATTTGCTTTCAAGTTATTAGATGAACAAGATTGATAAATTTGTTTTATGGTGGAATCGTTTTCTCATACCTTTGTCAAATAGGTGATTTCTATGCACATTGTAAGGTTTTTATGAGCCTTTTATGCGAGTGTTTAACTTCAATCATTGAATGTGCATTGTTCTTTTGATGGTGTGAAAATTCTTAACACAACCTTTGAAGATACACCTCGTTTGTGTAGTTGATTTGGCAAAGCAAAGTGGTAGATTTCACCTAAACAATCATTATCTTTCAAGTTCTTAGGATTATATTCGAATCTCTCAACCCTTATCCTCTTTACTTTTTAGTATATCTCGTTGGAACATTTTAGAGTACTTTTCATTGCCAAATCATTGAAATATTTCTCGAGGTTAAAACTAGCTAAGTCTTCTTGAAGAATGTCTCTCGTGGATTATCACCATACATCAAGCCAAACGAGCTCATATCTACATAAAGTCTCATGTTCGCAGTTGAAACCTTGGAGTCACCTCTATGATCTTCACAATCTTATCAAAGGAGGGATGTTTGGTCAAAATAGGATAGTGTCTATTGGGACTTTATTGTATTGGTGTGGTCATAAAACACCCTTCAACACTACGTATCCTCTGATCTAAAGTGAGATGCTTCACAGTGTACACTTGGAGAAAATTTAATCTCTCCTCATGATGAGATCTTTGATCTCTCTTTAAACCTTGACTATTTACTAAGTGAATCAATTGAATGTCGACTTATCCAAAAGATACAATAGTAGCTCTACCCTTTTCTACTTGGGATGATATATTGCAATAGTTGAAATATCTTCAAAATGAAACAATTTTGCAAGGCCTCAAAAGTCTAGTTTAAATGCATAGTGAATCTAGACTGATTTTCAATATGGTATTCAAACCGTGGTACTTTATATCCCTCGGTAGAATAGAAGGATGTTATTGAAATCATAAAAAATAAACAATTATCCTTATATCTTAAGGAGCAATATAATAATCTTTTGTATTTTATTGAATATTCATTTTTCTACATACATAATTAGGGTCAAGTCCGCGTTAGCTTATTCCTTTGAGCTTAGCTCAAGATTATAAATGAAATGAATCATTTTAATTATTTATGCTAAAGTCATTATAATATTTTTAACAAGAAAATCAACAAGTATATAAATAAGAGTGTGCATGAATACCTATGTTTCAACATGTATTATGTTACAACCCTATCTTATATCAAATGCGAATAAGAATGATATTCTAATGTTGGAAACATGCAAGTTGAAAATGGTTCATGAATTGTCAAGTTTGTCGACTTACCAAATGGGGATGTAATGGTCCACATGGTGACTAATTGCATGTTATAGGCTTATCAGACGATATAAAAGGATGGACCCAAAAGAACTCGCGATAACCCAATAGTGAATCTAGACTGATTTTCAATATGGTATTCAAGCCATGGTACTTTATATCCCTCGGTAGAATAGAAGAATGTTATTGAAATCATAAAAACTAAACAATTATCCTTATATCTTAAGTAGCAATATAATAATCTTTTGTATTTTATTGAATATTCGCTTTTCTACATACGTAAATAGGGCCAAGTCCGCGTTAGCTTATTCCTTTGAGCTTAGCTCAAGATTATAAATGAAAGGAATCATTTTAATTATTTATGCTAAAGTCATTATAATATTTTTAACAAGAAAATTAACAAGTATATAAATAAGAATGTGCATGAATACCTATGTTTCAACATGTATTATGTTACGACCCTATCTTATATCAAATGCAAATAAGAATGATATTCTAATGTTGGAAACATGCAAGTCAAAAATGATTCATGAGTTGTCAAGTTTGCCGACTTACCAAATGGGGATGTAATGGTCCACGTGGTGACTAATGCATGTTATAGGCTTATCAGACGATATAAAATGATGGACCCAAAAGAACTCGCGATAACCCAATATGTTTACATGTGTCCCTCCTAATATTCAAATCAAGTCAAGGTTGTGACAATCTTTGATTTGTTTTAATCAATGATTAATAACTCAGACTCAAATATAGAAAACAACCACTTGCAAACACAGAAAAGACAAGATTTTAGAGCACGGTCACCATAAACGTTGAAGAATGCCAACTACCAAATTTCAATCCCATGAAGCTGCAAAAAAGAAATGAATGCACTTGGATGTGGATCCAAGGATGAGGATAAGGCCCGTACTCGTTTAATGTTTGCAACATTGCTTTTGTCTCGAGCACACCACAAATCACATATTTTGTGTCCAATTTCCTCTTGCAGTGCACTCAAACTTAGGAATCATCAATGCAAGACATGATTTACTTGGAGAGACATCCTATTATTCTTCACAAATCACCCAAATCAGATTTGATTGACCTAGGTGTCTTCATGTAATTGGATGGCATTAAGGTTAGCGTTTCTTGCTATTAAAAGCCTACTAAATAGGACAATTATTAAAAGGGGCTCATTAAGGTAGATAAAAAGAGAGGCAAAAAAGGGACAAAAGATATCAAAGGAGAGAGCAATAGTAGAGCCGATAGAGAAAGAGTATTCACTAGAAGCCTTAAGGTTTCAGTTTTTGTTTTTAGGTAGAGGTATTTAGCTATTATATTCACTTGGGTGTATCCCAAACATATAATTTTGAATTATTGTTATTTGTTTGATTAATGACAAAATTAACCTTAGTTGAATGTCTCCATGAATGTTCAGTTGAATGTTGTTTAGTTTCTCAGCCAGATGTTTGTAAAATCCATGTAATGATTTGAATGACATATTTTCAACATAATAAAGTAGGGAAAATGTATGCTCAAGGATTAATAAATGGATTCACTTAATATTCTGGAACTACCTATTGCATTTCTGAATGTATATGTAGAGCACTACTTGCTTGTATGGTTATAACAACATAGTCTTCTATGATATCTTGATTAAGGTATCTCCTCGGTTTCAATTATTACATGTTTTATGTTTTGTATGGTATCATTTGATATAATAAGTAAGTTCATATGTATGCTCAAAGAATAATAAGTAGATTCACTTAATATTTTGGAACTATCTACTGCTTTTGTAAATATGTATGTAGAGGCCAACTTGTTTGTATGTTCATAACAACATAGTCTTTTGTGACATCTTGATTAAGGTATTATCTTGGTTTCATTTATTACATGTTTTGTGTAATTTAAGGCTCTGTTGTCTAATTGGATATAGGCACCAGTCTATCATTTATTTTCTCTCTTCCCCCTTGTACTCAACACACCAAGAATAATCAGATTTAACATCTTTTAGTCTGTTTAATACGATATGTTTTACTGCCATGTTTGAATGTACATAATATTATTGAGGATTATAATAAAATGCATTTTTCGATGCTCATATCTTTTAATTAGACGTTTGTCGTTACAATACCTAAACTAGCATGTAAGTGATATCAGTATAGGGATACATTGTGCTCATGGTATAGTTTGCATTATTAAGGGAGTCCTTAATTTGTTTGTCATCAGCCCAAAATCTTACGGAAAATCCCCTTGGTCACTCTTACCCACCTTAATCATTGGTCCTTTGCTACCCAACCTAAAGATAGATTTTTGGTTTTCTTTCGACACCCCTGACACCTAAGAGAGTACTAAACCTTAGAGATTTGAGGCTTACAACTCAAATCATCAACAGACCATAAGACTTATATGACTAAAGATTCATAAATAGAATCCCCTTCTCCTGAAATATCGAAAGCAATTGGTCCTGACATAAGAGTATCCCACATTAGTTTTTTTGCTTCCTTTGTGTAAAGTTGCGTGTTATAGCTACAATATGGACTTAGGTATATACCTGCATGGTCATTTGCATTAAAAACTCTATACCTTCTTTTTTTTAGCATCTTTTGCAGCCTCTTCCTTTCTTAGAATACCAAGGCTTTTAAAAAAATAGGATTCTAGAGAGAGACTACAACCTAGGGGGCAGGTGTTAACCGAGTGGAGCATGACTACGTCACTAGATGAGACACAAAGAGGCATTGTAGTGTTTTAAGACATTAAATAACATAGAGTTGTATATGAGGCATTGAGGAACATAGAATATGTGGGACCATACAAAAGGGAGGCAGAGACAATATACTTTGAAATGTGCAAAAAAATTATTTTTCACAATTTGTAAAAAATAGCCCACATAAAATACCCTGCATTATCACATTGAATGTTACATTTGTGGAGAGATATGAAAACTCAGGTGCCAACTTATGTCTTACAGAAATGTCACAAGCCTCAGACACGTTCAAAGCATTATAAGGCCATGATAATATCAAGATGCATTTTCATTTCCAAGGTTTGTATCTATGTTGTTATGGGACTTAGGGAACCTGTACCAAAGTTTGGTTTGAATAATTAAACAATCGTTGTAGGTGAATACTTCATTTTTATCTTTTTGTTATTTTTTATGTAAGGCCATAAATTTAGAAGCTTAGCTACCTTATAATAGAGAGTTGTACAATAATTATTATAGTTCTCTATAAGCTTTAAACAACATGTTAAAACACTGATTTTAGGACTCTAAGTTGATTCATGATCTCATAGAGTGTGCCTTTAAAATGAGATCAAATTGTATGCATTCAATCTGCATCTTAGCAAATTATTATACTGATATTTGAAATTCAAAACTCTATCATAAATTGAACATATCTTTTTTTATTGTAGTTTGTTAGCATGCACTCCTCCAAACTCTCTAAAATGAGTCTACACCTTACATTGCCCAATTACCCTTTAGGGGATTCTGTTTTATTTTATTAGATAGAGTGTCTTGTGCAGTCAAAGTAGTATATCTTGTGTACTGAATGTTGATCTTACCTATGGCCAACCGAGTCTTCTTCAATGTATGTTTGGGAACCTCTAAAGTAGGCCCTATAATTTGACCATGCCAAATTTGGTAGCTCTATCTTTACTTGAAAGTTAAAAGTACTTCTAGAAATAACTACTTAAAAGAATTTTGGAATCACATCCAAAAATCTCTACTTGAAGTTATTTTTGAGAAGCAGTTTTTAGCCCTATTATGGGCTAGAAATGTCCTTTCTGTAATATACACATCTTTGTTTATAATAACTCATGTAGAAGCTATTTAGAATTTTGTGCTTAATTGTTTTTTCTTTTACAGGGGATTTTCATTTCTAAGTTTGCATATAGATGAAGTCGTAAAAATCTGTTTTTATTCTTCCTTTACAAGATCTCTGAATTGAAATTAAGCGTAAAGTTAATGGTTTTCACTTTATATTCTTGTCTCACTTAGCACATTTGAGATTTATCTTGTAAGACCCATATTATGATATATGTATATGAATGTTACCATGTATGTCTGTTTATGTATAACATACATATATAAAAAATTTAAAATTGTTATACTTGTCTACAAGTTTGGCCTTGTGCTTCCAAAGTGCATTTGTTTAATATTTTCGACAACATCTTCAACAAGGGTATTTTCTTATTTAAGTTCATGTGCAATCTTGCTAGTCAAAGACATCTTAGTTGATTGACCAAAGTGACCTAAACAATAATATGACAATCATTTGCAATTGCATTTTTAACGGGATATTATGAATGCATGTTCATAAATATTGTCTTCGATCTTTCTCAATGTCATTAAATTTTAATTCACCAAGGGGTTTGACTTAGCAAATCCATTGACCTATTGAGTTAGTAAGTTCCTCAATGATGTCTCTAGACACTATTTTGAAATATTCAGATATCTAGGAGAAGGCCAATAGATTCCAATATAACAGTTTCTAATAGATCATTCTTGTGCACCCCAAGTTAGTTTTGCACATCACAATAATGTCAGCGACACTCATGATCAATTGCATATGTTAAGGCATTTATCTGTAGAGATTTTCTACTCCAACTCAAACTTTAGGACATTTGTCAGACCATGATATATAATTTTCTTAACAGTGACAAGTTACTCCATAACAAAATCGGCATTATAATCCTTAATCAGTCCTATATCTAAGCGCAATGTACACCTATTTTAATATTAAAATATCAAATTTATTTCAGTTCTATTATCCATCCAAGTTAATTGTTTGCTTATTTAGTCTACCTAGATAATTTGTATAGAGCATTTTATTTCTTTACATAGACACACACATTCATGTCAATTCCATGTGTATGCTTATATGTAATATATACATATATTTATGTATAAATAATATATTTACTTACATAGATACTTATAAAGCTTCAAACTGAGAAACTTGTAGCTGCCATAAAATTGCTCTTGATCCATGCAATTATGAATGACTATGTAGCTAAAAGAGAGATTGATGTAATGATAAAATATTAAAAAGAATCTGTCAGTTGCTTAGAGACAGCTCATGTGATTGAGAAGCTGGCATGAAAATGATTTCAATTTTAATGTATTCATATCGTTGGCCTCCTGATTGACTCCTATTTAAAGGACAAAGGAGAAAGACAATTAGTGTAGGTAAATGCAAACATGCAGGATGAAGCTTCTTAGAAATTCAAGAAAGACATATGTTGGGTATTTTATTTGATGTAGAACCTTCATTTCTTTAGCATTGTAAAATGGCATCTTATGTTTCTACAAGTATTAACAGATTCCAACTTCACAATGCAACCATATCACCAAGCCTTTCTTTTAATTGTTGTTATTAAACTATTAAATTTTATATTCTTGTTATTATCGAGATGTGGAATTTTAAATTGTAAAAAAATTGGTGTTAATAGGTGTGATTTTTCTTTGAATTTGAAGATATTTAAAAGTGTTTTTGGACTTTTTTGTGGATGTTTTTGAAGATCATGTTTTGGATCACAACAAATTACAATTAAATCAAAAAATACTATTAAAATAAATTTATGAGCATTTCAATTTATTTCAAAACAAAATAAAATAAATTTAAATATTAAATATTCAATTGGAAGAATTTTCACACAATCATACCAACCTCTATAATGTTATTTAATAAATTTGATACTAGAATATTGTACAACTTTAAGACATGTTGCTTGGTTCCAACTTTTGATTCTTGTGAAGTTTAATTGTAAAACTGTTTGTCAAAGCTTTACAATTTAATAATAAGGAACAATTTGTAATGTTATTTATTATTTTTCTTTTCTTAAGAAAAATATCTCCAAATGAGATGGTGATAAAGGTCACAGAGTCTAGTTTGTATATGAAATTTACAATCACATGCTAGTCTTTGTATGCACTCCCAAGCTAATAGCATGGGAATAAATGAGAAATATGGATTAGCCACATGAATTGTATTACAAAATGCCTCAAATAAATGTGGTCTTTTGGAATACCTTGCAGTAGAATAAGCTGCATAATGTACTCGCTAGTTGAGCTTTCACGCATAACCAATGAGAACACACTTGTCATTCAATTGTGTTGTCTAGTTGTTCAGTGTTGTGAATTTTGTTATGTGTGACCCCCACAAGTGTGAACCACCAAAGTATTTATGTAGTGAAAAACAATAATTTGACCGTGCCAATGATCAATGTCTAGGCTACTAAAAAGGATTAGTTGACATTCACCTGACTCAAAGAGGTGATATTCCCGAGAGCTACCCTGTATATCATATGGTAACAGTTAGAAGGTTGTCATTGGATTGTGCTAGCATGGTGTATTCCTAGAACTATTGTTGCATCTCTTAAATTAGCCACCATCAACCAAGTTCACGGAGGTTAAGGATTGCTATAGACTATCCAAAATTTGATACGTTAACAGTTGCATGGGTAGTTACCTTACCATGCAACTAACGATAACCGTAGCTAACTATTGTATCAAGAGGGTTCACTTACAATCACCAATAGCATGGGGTGACCGATCCTAAGTGTTACTTGGGATTGTGAAGAAGATAGTTGACAACGACACTAAGGTTAGCATCTAGTATATTTCAAGAGCTACTTCTTCCTAGTTGGACAGACTTGCTGCTAGTGGCCTACAGATGGTTGAAGCCAGAATCCATTGAGCTAGATTGGTTCACTACTTGTGGAAATCGTTACAATTGAGGATGGACCTGCGATGTAGTATGGGATGCACCGAATCCTCTTCTCGAGTGTCTGATGGTATACTTGACTGTGCTGGGTTGAGAACCCGGTGTAGTATGGGAAACATGGAATCCTCTTCCAAGTTATCCATTGGTGCAAAAGGTTAGAGAAAGGATTGGGACCCACAGTGTAGTGCGCAATGCACCAACATTCCTTTTCTCTCTGCGATGCCCTATGGACAAGAGCATATCATGTGGGCACTCTCCATCATTGAAATGAATAAAAAAAGAAAAGTAATATGGGAACAGGACACAACTAGTATCGATGGAGTATGGCACAAGGAAGGGAAGGTCTGCTTGTGCCATTAATAAGAGTTGCCAACCCTCTCATGGAATAAGTAATTTTAGTTCATTGGTCGAACATAATTGAAAAGATGAAGGATGAGTGCATTGAAATCCCTCAAGAAAACATGGTCGCATGGAATGCAAGTTTGCAAGATACCTTTGAAAATAATTTATTATAAGTGTTGTGGAAATTTTCAGGCGAATCATGGTATACAAGACCAATGTTATAATATTATTGTTATTGGCATTTGATAGAAACAAAATGATCAATTTTGTCTTTATATCAGCTTGATCAAATTTCTTCTTCTCATCAACGTCCGTTTTATATTGTGTTGTGGTTCCATTGACCACATCCCAAACTTCTTCAAACTTGAATTTTTAGTCGAGTCTTTTCCTTTTTAAATTATGTTTGAACCCCCCCCCTCTCATATCCCCATTTGTCTATATTTTATAGTCTTCTTTCCTAAAGGAGATTTGGCGAATTGTCCTTCGAAATTCGCTGTTCAACTACTCCCCACGTTCTCTTTGCTCTAATTTCTTACCACTAAATCTTTATTACTCTTCTCCCATGCTCTCTCTCTCTCTCTCTTTCTCTTTCTCTCTTACTTTGCCCTCTTTTCTTCTCTTGCAACATTCTTTTTACCTTCACCACCTTCCGGTATCTACCTTTTTTTTGTCCTCCAATGTCTCCTTTTTTTGTGGTTATTGCTGAATAACTAGGATTTTGTGAACCAGTCTGATAATGACTTGTGATTTCTTATTCCCCAAGAGGTTTGTCATGCCTTATGACTCAAACATTCCTTTCCTTCCTTGAGCTATACTTCAATGATTATTGTCTCTCGTTCCCATATCATTTATTTATTTATTCATTTTGAAGACATAGAATGTCCATGTGATATGCTCATATTAAGGGATGCAACAAGATAATAATAATAAATGCTAATACACACACATATGTATTACATACATATATATGTATATATAGACATCTAGGTACACACATAAGAGTAGCATGTGTATGTAAATTTCACATACAAACACAGACCAAATGGATTTGCTGAACATACTTTAGAAACTTTCAAGAAAATGCAATTGGTATTTATAAAACTAGGCTCCACAACCTTATTCCTTATTCCATATTTCCCCAAGATCCCGTAATTATAGAGTCGAGGTAATTATTTCATTTTTATGGGCCCAGTAATTAAAGGAGACACTTCAAAGTTTTATTCCAATGAAATAAGTTGTAACAGGGACATAGCAACAAACTTTGTTGTAGAGGAAAATATCACAGGGGTATCGTAGGAGCATCGTCACTAGGGCATCACAACTTAATAGGGAATTAATATTGGCTTAAAAATTTGTTTATAAGACTTATGTGTTGGTAAGCAACTTTGAATATGATTGATTGATGGCTTTCACCATGAAGTTCCTCTATGCGAACCCCATCTCGAACCATAACCGGACCTGGGATGGGTACGAATTGGACCCGCTTTTGGCCCTATAGTCTCTGAACCCAGTAACTTAGATAAATACCATTAGAGTTTGTTCCTTATTACTTAATTGTAAAGCTTTGGAAAAAAAATTATAATTAAACTTCACAAGAATCAAAAGATGGAACCAAGCAACGACTCTTAAAGTTGTACAATATTCTAATATCAAATTTATTAAATAACATTGTTGAGGTTTGTATGATTGTGTGAAAATTCTTCCAATTGAATATATAATATTTGTATTCATTTTTTTTTGAAATAGAGTCAAATGCTCATAAATTTGTTTTGATAGTATTTTTTGATTTAATTGTAATTTGTTGTGGTCCAAAACATGATCTTCAAAAACATCCACAAAAAAGTCCAAAAACACTTTTAAATATCTTCAAATTCAGAGAAAAAATCACATCTATTAACACCAATTTTTTTACAATTTAAAAATCCACATCTCAATAATAACAAGAATATCAAATTTAATAGTTTAATAACAACAATTAAATGAAAGACACAATGATATGGTTGCATTGTGAAGTTGGAATCTGTTAATGTACATAGTTGGTTGTCGAAGAATGACAATTGTATGGGAATATGTTGTTTTACAAACTTACGAGAACATAGTCATTGAAGGAATAACATTAAAGTCCAGTAATACCTTCCCTCTTTAATAAGTTAAAGAGAGGAGAGTAGAGAGAAGTAGGCGAGGCATCAATTCATCAAATAAAATACCCAACATATGTCTTTCTTGAATTTCTAAGCAGGTTCATCCTGCATGTTTGCATTTACCTACACTACTTGTCTTTCTTCTTCGTCCTTTAAATAGCAGTCAATCAGGAGGCCATCGAGATGAATACACTAAAATTCAAATCATTTTCATGCCAGCTTCTCAATCACATGAGCTTCTAAAATTCAAATTCAAATCATTTTCATGCCAGCTTCTAAACAGTTGACAGGTTCTTTTTAATATTTTATCATTACATCGATCTCTCTTTTAGCTACATAGTCACTCATAATTGCACGGATCAAGAACAATTTATGGCAGCTACAAGTTTCTCAGTTTGAAGCTTTATAAGTATCTATGTAAGTAAATATATTATTTATACATACATATATGTATATATTATACATATAAGCATACACATGGAATTGACATGGATGTGTGAGTCTATGTAAAGAAATGAAATGCTCTACACAAATTATCTAGGTAGACTAAATAAGCAAACAATTAACTTGGATGGATAATAGAACTGAAATAAATTTGATATTTTAATAGTAAAATAGGTATACATTGCGCTTAGATATAGGACTGATTAAGGATTATAATGCTGGTTTTGTTATGGAGTAACTTGTCACTGTTAAGAAAATTATATATCATGGTCTGACAAATGTCCTAAAGTTTGAGTTGGAGTAGAAAATCTCTACAGATAAATGCCTTAATAAATGCAATTGATCATGAGTGTCGCTAACATTATTGTGATGTGCAAAACTGACTCGGAGTGCACAAGAATGATCTATTAGAAACTGTTACATTGGAATCTATTGGCCTTCTCCTAGATATCTGAATATTTCAAAATAGTGTCTAGAGACATCATTGAGGAACTTACTAACTCAATAGGTCAATGGATTTGCTAAGTTAAACCCGTTGGTGAATTAAAATTTAATGACATTGAGAAAGATCAAAGACAATATTTATGAACATGCATTCATAATATCCCGTTAAAAGTGCAATTGCAAATGATTGTCATATTATTGTTTAGGTCACTTTGGTCACTCAACTAAGATGTCTTTGACTTGCAAGATTGCACATGAACTTAACTAAGAAAATACCCTTGTTGAAAATATTAAACAAATGCACTTTGGAGGCACAAGGCCAAACTTGTAGACAAGTATAACAATTTTAAATTTTTTATATATGTATGTTATACACAGACAGACATACATGGTAACATTCGTATACATATATCATAATATGGGTCTTACAAGATAAATCTCAAATGTGGTAAGTGAGACAAGAATATAAAGTGAAAATCATCAAATTTACACTTAATTTCAATTCAGAGATCTTGGAAAGGAAGAATAAAAACATATTTTTACGACTTCATCTATATGCAAACTTAGAAATGAAAATCCCCTGTAAAAGAAAAGACAATTAAGCACAAAATTCTAAATAGCTTGTACATGAGTTATTATAAACAAAGATGTGTATATTACAGAAAGGACATTTCTAGCCCATAATGGTGCTAAAAACTGCTTCTCAAGATAACTTCAAGTAGATATTTTTGGATGTGATTCCAAAATTCTTTTAAGTAGTTATTTTCAGAAGTACTTTTAACTTTCAAGTAAAGATGGAGCTACCAAATTTGGCATGGTCAAATTATAGGGCCTACTTTAGAGGTTCCCAAACATACATTGAAGAAGACTCGGTTGGCCATAGGTAAGATCAACATTCAGTACACAAGATATACTACTTTGACT
>MU223281.1:3190881-3221184 GCA_018584345.1 Thuja plicata | reverse complement strand
ATCAACATTCAGTACACAAGATATACTACTTTGACTGCACAAGACACTCTATCTAATAAAATAAAACAGAATCCCCTAAAGGGTAATTGGGCAATGTAAGGTGTAGACTCATTTTAGAGAGTTTGGAAGAGTGCTAACAAACTACAATAAAAAAGATATGTTCAATTTATGATAGAGTTTCAAATCTCAAATATCGGTATGATGATTTGCTAAGATGCAGATTGAATGCATACAATTTGATCTCATTTTAAAGGGACTCTCTATAAGATCATGAATCAACTTAGAGTCCTAAAATCAGTGTTTTAACATCTTGTTTAAAACTCATAGACAACTATAATAATTATTGTACAACTCTCTATTATAAGGTAGCAAAGCTTCTAGATTTATGGTCTTACGTAAAAAATAACAAAAGGATAAAAATGAAGTATTCACCTACAACGATTGTTAATTATTCAAACCAAACTTTGGTACAGGTTCCCTAAGTCTCCTAACAGCTTAGATACCTTGGAAATGAAAATGCATCTTGATATTATCATGTAAGGCCTTGTAATGCTTTGAATGTGTCTGAGGCTTGTGACATTTCTGTAAGACATAAGTTGGCACCTAAGTTTTCATATCTCTCCACAAATGTAACATTCAATGTGATAATGCAGGGTATTTTATGTGGGCTATTTTTTACAAATTGTGAAAAATATTTTTTTTGTACATTTCAAAGTATATTGTCTCTGCCTCCCTTTTGTATGGTCCCACATATTCTATGTTCTTCAATGCCTCATATACATCTCTATGTTAATTAATGTTTTAAAACACTACAATGTCTCTTTGTGTATCATCTAGTGATGTAGTCATGCTCCACTCGGTTAACACCTACCCCCTAGGTTGTAGTCTCTCTCTAGAATCCTATTTTTTTAAAAGCCTTGGTATTCTAAGAAAGGAAGAGGTTGCAAAAGATGCTAAAAGAAAAGAAGGTATAGAGTTTATAATGCAAATGACCATGCAGGTATATACCTAAGTCCATATGGTAGCTCTAACATGCAACTTTACACAAAGGAAGCAAGAAAACTAATGTGGGATACGCTTATGTTAGGACCAATTGCTTTTGATATTTCAGGAGAAGGGGATTCTATTTATGAATCTTTAGCCATATAGGTCTTATGGTCTGTTGATGATTTGAGTTGTAAGCCTCAAATCTTTAAGGTTTAGTACTCTCTCAGGTGTCAGTGGTGTCGAAAGAAAACCAAAAATCTATCTTTAGGTTGGGTAGCAAAGGACCAATGATTAAGGTGGGTAAGAGTGACCAAGGGGATTTCCCCTAAGATTTTGGGTTGGTGACAAATAGATTAAGAATTCCCTTAATAATGCAAACTATACCATGAGCACAATGTATCCCTATACTGATATCACTTACTTGCTAGTTTAGGCAATGTAACGAAAAACGTCTAATTAAAAGATATGAGCATCTAAAAATGCATTTTATTATAATCCTCAATGATATTATGTACATTCAAACATGACGGTAAAACATATTGTATTAGAAGTGACTAAAAGGTTTTTAATTTGATTGAATTTTAGGTGTGTTGGGGACGAGGAAGAGAGAAAATAAATGATAAACTGATGCCTATATCTAATTAGACAACAAAATCTTGAATTACACAAAACATGTAATAAATGAAACCAAGGTAATACCTTAATCAAGATGTCACAAAGACTATGTTGTTATGAACATACAAGCAAGTTGGCCTCTACATGCACATTCACGAAAGCAGTAGAACGTTCCAAAATATTAAGAGAATCTACTTACTATTCTTTGAGCATACAGATGCACCTACTTATTATATCAAAATGCTACCATACAATATCACACAAACATGTAATAATTGAAACCGAGGTGATACCTTAATCAAGATATATCACAGAAGACTATGTTGTTATGACCATACAAGTAAGTAGTGCACTACATATACACTAAAAAATGCAATAGATAGTTGCAGAATATTAAGTGAATCTATTTACTAATCCTTGAGCATACATATGCCCTTCTTTATTAGTTTGAAAAGATGCCATACCAATCATTACATGGATTTTACAAACATCTGGCTGAGAAACTAAACAACATTCATGGAGACATTCAATTAAGGTTGATTTTGTCATTAATCAAACAAACAACAATAATTCAAAATTGCATGGTTGAGATACACCCAGGTCAATACAATAACTAAATACCTCTACCTAAAAACAAAAAGTGAAACCTTAAGGCTTCTAGTGAATACTCTCTCTGTCGGCTCTACTATTGCTCTCTCCTTTGATATCTTTTGTCTCTTTTTTGCCTCTCTTTTTATCTACCTTAATGAGCTCCTTTTAATCATTTTTCCTATCTAGAAGGCTTTAGAAGGAATTAGGTCACAATAATATCAAGAAACGCTAAATTTAATGCCATCCAATTGCATGAAGACACCTAGGTCAATCAAATCTGATTTGGGTGATTTGTGAAGAATGATAAGATGTATCTCCAAGTAAATCATGTCTTGTATTGATGATTCCTAAGTTTGAGTGTACTGCAAGAGTAAATTGCACACAAAATATATGATTTGGGGTGGGCTCGAGACAAAAGCAACGTTGCGAACATTAAACGAGTACGAGCCTTATCCTCGTCCTTGGATCCACGTCCAAGTGCTTTGATGTCTTTTTTGCAGCTCCATGGGATTGAAATTTGGTAGTTGGCGTTGTTCAGCGTTTATGGTGACCGTGCTCTAAAATCTTGTCTTTTCTGTGTTTGCAAGTGGTTATTTTTTATGTTTGAATGCGAGTTATTGATCATTGATTAAAACAAATCAAAGATTGTCATAACCTTGACTTGATTTAAATATCAGGAAGGACACATGTAAACATATTGTGCTATCGCGAGTTCTTTTGGGTCCATCCTTTTATATTGTGTGATAAGCCTATAACATTCAATTAATCACCATGTGGACCATTACATCCCCATTTGGTAAGTCGGAAAACTTGACAACTCATGAGCCATTCTTAACTTGCATGTTTCCAACATTAGAATATCATTCTTATTTGCATTTGACATAAGATAGGGTCGTAACATAATACGTGTTGAAACATAGGTATTCATGCACATTCTTATTTATATACTTGTTGATTTTCTTGTTAAAAAGATTATAATGACTTTAGCATAAATAATTAAAATGATTCCTTTCATTTCTAATCTTGAGCTAAGCTCAAAGGAGTAAGCTACCGCAGACTTGGCCCTAATTATGTATGTAGAAAAGCAAATATTCAATAAAATACTAAAAGCTTATTATATTGCTACTTAAGTGATAAGGATAATTGTTTATTTTTTATGATTTCAATAATATCATTCTATTCTACCAAGGGATATAAAGTACCACGGTTTGACTACCATATTGAAAATCATTCTAGATTCACTATGCATTTAAACTAGTCTTAGATGTGGTAGTTCATTTATTTTTTATTCGACACTTCAATAGGAGACAATGCTTCATCGATCCTAGAGACTAACAAAGATAACCCCTAATAGAATTATGTAGTCAACACTCTAGTAACATCAAACAAATTTATTTGTGGGTTGTCATTTTATGTCCAAGTGAACCAAACCCTACCTTCTAAGGCCTTTTATAAAGGCAATTTATGATATGTGCTCCTTGTAGCCATTAACCCAATTAGACTTGTGAGGCCTTGCAAAATTGTTTCATTTTGAAGATATTTCAACTATTGCAATATATCATCCCAAGTAGAAAAGGGTAGAGCTACTATTGTATTTTTTGCATAAGTCAACATTCAATTGATTCACAGAGGTGAAGGATTGCTAGAAACTATCAACGGTTTGATACGGTAACCAATGTTGGGATAATTGAGAGGTGTGTACTGAGAGGGGAGGGGTGAATCAATACCCCTAAGAACTTTTAATCAATTCTTTGTAACCTATTATTCTTCAATAACCGACTGAGTAGATTGCATAAACCAAACATAAAGTATCACTGCTGAAATGTAAATGCATGTAAAGTAAACAATACACATACATGAAATTAAGTACTAATGACACTAGTATTTTGATATCGCAGAAAATCCCTGTTAGAAGGTAAAAACTACGGTGGGGATGAGACCCACAAAACTTCACTACTGCAGAAATAAAGTAGCATGTTAAAGCTTACAAAAAGTGATCACTTCTAATGATCTTACCTTGTTAGGAGTAACAATGAGATCGATTAGATCTACCTTGTGTGAGGATTTAGCAACACAATCTATGTGTGCACTTGGTTAAGAGATTTACAATAAGACGGTTAAGTCTACTCTGTTAAGAGATTTTGGGGTCTGTTACAATTGTTAGAGAGTAACAGAAGTTTGATCTGAAACATATACAATCTCAATATTGCTGATACAGATCCATTAAGTGCATACAAAATATTCACCTCAATGTGAATGGTAATACCTTCTACTTTGTTCTGCTTGGTAGCCTTGCCTTAGTTCTGAAAACTAATTTCTGCAATGTAGTCTCTGTACTTAAAACCTTTGTCTGATCTCTGATGTTTATAGTATGGCGGTTACTTGATCATTGCTTGATCAACATACATTACAAAATGACATCTATACATTTATATATCAAACGATATGACCTAATTGGGGCTTTACAATTATATCCCTACCCTAAGATCAACTATGTATATAATTTACCTTGATCATCTAACATAGGAGACATAAACAATTAATGTTGTATATCCGTAATATATGTCTTCGATTGTGTAAACTGTTATCTAGGTCAGTAAAAAGGTTGTTACATAGAATGATGTGCCATAACAAACTTTTAGGTGGCCTCTGGTCCACATTAAAGTTGTCTCTCGGTGCTTGGTGTAGTCTGTGTATCTTGGTTATAATGATGTTCGGTTATACTATGTAGCTCGGTGTTGTCTACTGCTTGGTATAGTCTGTCTGTTCGGTTATAACTGCAATCGGTTAACTCTGGGCATGATCAGTGCTCTCGGTTAACTCTGCACTTCGGTGATTAACCCGACTGTCCTGTTTGTGACTTTTTTACCGACTGTCCATAATGTCTGCTTGATAACTAATGACAACTTCAATGTGCAATTGGAGTAACATTCTCCCCCTTTGGCATTAGTATCAAAAAATTATTACTGTACATAGTACTATGCATAATATACATGATGACTCCCCCTTTGTACATGCTCGGTATATGTGTATGAACTTCTGATTATAGTATCCCCCGTACTATATTTATATACATATGTTTCCCCCTTTTTTGAAAATAATGACAAAAAAGAATATAACTTACAGTTTGTCAAAAATATTAGGATGGGTTTTCTTGAGAGTTTCCAGTAGCTTCTCCCATTCCTCCTTTAAATGCTCGAGGGTTAGTATCTCTAAATTTAACTGAGCATGCATATCATATATGCTTTGTCACTAACAATTCTGGGGTGGCAATCAGGTTCTTTGCCAATGTCACATGTTTTTGCATCATTACTAGATGCGGTAGTAACGTTGCCTAGAGCTCGGTTACTTGTTCTTTGATGTGCTCTTCTTCTTTCTTCAGGTCGAGTCTCAACCATTGGTTCTGAAGTACCTTGGTGTAATGCATCTGCAATGCATGTTGCTCGGTTGATAGACTGTTTGCACTATCATGTAGATCTTGATTGATCTTCTTTATCTTTTCACTAATCTCGGTAGTGAAGTGATCTAATGTGCATAACTGTTGTAGAATTGTAACGGCTTTGGAAATTACTGTTTCTATGCCATTCACAAATTCAGACAGAGTTACCTTGTGTACTGCTTATGCCTGGCTGATCTTCTTTGTGACCTTGTATTGTATCTTTTTCTCTGCTCGCTCTTCCAATTTCTGCTCGGCATCAATGTCAGGTTGGTTAATTGCCTCGGTGAGTAGTTCAAGTTGTTCGAGTATGGTGGCTCGTTCATCAATGTTTATAGCTGGCACAACTTGCATTAGAATCTCTTTTTCTTTTTCAAGTACTTGTGCACTCTTTGCTTCTTGTCTCAACTTGTCCTATGCTACCTTTCGGGTGGAAAGTTCACCATATTTCTTCAATGTCTCCGGATCAAGTGTCCTTGGATCCCATTCAGGAATCTCTATGATTTCATCTAGAGTAATTGCGTCCTTGTTTCCTTTCTTCTTCTTCTTCTTCTTTTTCTTTCCTATGGTGCTCGATGAGGGAGAAAGAGATAATTGTAACTGAGCCTTTTGCTCAGTTTTTGGCTTTGTTTGCTCGGTACTCCGTGTGACGACTTGGTGAGGTGTCTCGGTAACTGACCTTGTATCTGTAGTAGAAGTATCTACTGTTTTGTCAAGAGTCTCTGTGTTAACTTCACCTTTTCTTCTGCATCAGTGGTATCTTTGGGTGCATCACCTTGTGTTGTTCCACCACTATGCTCGGTCTTTTTACCGTGATCTTCACCCTTGTCTTCATTTGTATCTGCTACCTGCTCGGTTGTCTTTTGTTGTGCTTCAGTCTCAATTTCAATTGCCTTGACCAAAATAGGTAACTTGCCTCGTGCATTTGCTCGGGTGACCTCTGATGTGTCTTGCTCATCTAAAGTCTCGGTAGCTCCGACTATCTCATCTTCCTTAGCTTTATCATCAGGATCATCTTCAGTTATGTCATTTATGGTGATCTCTGGGTGACTCATGTTAGTCAGTAGTTGAGGAATTTCATCCAATATATTGTTGACATCTGCATCATCAACATCTATGGGTTTTGTGGTCGGTCGATCTCTCTCGGTATGGATTGTGGATGCAATGTCCATTTCTTCCTCGGTATCTTGGATTTCCTTCAGTGGATTCAACCGTTTATTCCATATTTGTGTGCTCTCTATATCCACTTCTTTCGTATTTCCTTGCAAGATGTTCAGTGCTCGTGCCTTCTTAGGAAATTTCTTGGCATACTATTGCATGATATCATTTATCTGTTCTACTGTGCAGTCAGCTTTAATAAGACTGAGAGCTGCCTCTCTCATCTGTTTCTTAGTGTTAAGTGCATAGTCCATCTAGCTGATATTTTATCATACAACTTGGAAGGAAGGTAAGAAGCAAATTCAACTGGAACTTGTTTGAAGTTGATCATCATACCTATGATTGCTTCTTCGAGTTTATCCTTGTTCTCGGTAGTCAGATTAGAATATGCATGTATTTTTGGATGTCCTAATCGTCTGGTTGTTATGATTGCCTCTGCAATCTCATCAATAGTCTGTGGTGTCTTATTCTTTACGACCTTGAATTGATCTGGATTGTCATCAGAATCATCCTTGTCATCTTTGTTCCTTACATATCTTTTCCTTTGTCTCGGTGCTGGATTCTCAATAGTGTCCTTCTGTTTTCTTGTCTGGTATGTGAACTTTGGTGAAGGTCTTGTGATCTTTGCAATACCTTTCTTCAAAAGTTGGGAATCCGAAGTCGCCGATTGTGATCTGGTTTGTGATGGAGACTCAGCCTTTTTGCTTTTGCCCTTTTTGGCCTTAGGTGCCTTATCTTGTTCTTCATTTGAGTCGGTGGCATCAGTATCATGTTCTGGTTCATCATCTTTACCAACTGAGGTCTGCTCCTCGGTATCATCTACTGATTTGTCTAACTCTTCATCTGTGATTGCAAGTTTCCTCTTCAAAGTTTTCACAATCTTTGTCTTTTTCCTGCCCAACTTTTGAACTTGTAGACCTATAGATATATGGCAGATTTGTCAACAGGCTCATTCAACAATTTTTCAATGGCCTTAGATGCAGTATCAATATCTAATTCATATTCTAACGGAGGTAGCCATGCTGTCCTCGGTTGTACTGCCTTGATTAGAGTTGTATCAGTGTCTACTACAAAACATATATCTTTGTACTTATCTACCAATTGTAGTGGAATTCTAGTCCTCTTTTCCATCCTAGCCTTAAACTTAGCAAAATAGTCATTCATGACTGGTTCAAAATTTGTTCCTAGGCTTGTAATCATATCATTGATTTGCATTGTAACTGGTCGGTTGGACTTCCATTTAACTATACCAACAGATGGAAAGAAATTCTGTAGGTAGAAGAATGTGCATAGTAGTAGTGAACCAAACTAATATGTATTTGACCGTGCTGATTTGATGGTCTTCATGTTTTCTTCAAATTGTCTCTGTAACAGCTCGGATAGGTCATATTGTACTCCTTTCTTAACAATCTTATAGGCTATGTCAAAAGCTCCGCATGCAACGTTGTTCGGTCTACTGGACTGGAATATCTTGTAGCCAATGACATATGCACTGAACCTCATTTCAAGATCACCGATGCAATTGATCTTCAGACCTCTACTGTCCCATTCGGCTCCTGTTAACTTTTCAATTTCGGTTCTCAGTGGGTGCCTTAGGGCTTTGGATTTATCACATATTGGATACCCTGTCACGGCATGAATAACATCCTTTGTTATCTTTTTGGGCTCATATAGCCAGAGCTTTCCTTCGTGTACTCTTCTCAGAACAATGCAGATCCATTCGGTCTTGAATACATTCGGGAAATTTAGGGCATTGGTTAACCCTTTCACCTCCAGATGTTTATGATCTTTCAACTTCCCATCTGTGCATAGTGACTGATAAGTTGACATGATTTCAAAATCCCCGATTTCACCTGTTTTGTAGTGAATGTAGGCACGCACGTCTTGTACTATCAAAACCCTAGGCGGGATTGATGAAAACGCACCTTTGTCATCTGATTGTTCTGCAACCTGTGGGTGGATCTTATAATGTGGCTCTGTGCAAGTAGAGTTCTTTACCAAAACAATATTTTTATCCTTCTCCATCTTGGCTTTCATGGTTCGAGATGTCGATGCCATGATTTCGGGTTTAGGGCTTGCGTGAATGTGTTCGAATGACTCGGGTAAAGCAGAATGTGCAATGGCTAACCTCTTAATGTGCTCGGAATGTGCTTGAATCTCTGTATAATGCGCGAAAATGCTCTGCTGCAACTTTGCTCTCTTTTCTCTATTCTTGCTCTGTGATCGCGGTGTGACCAAATGAGTTCACATCGATCAAATATATAGCAAATGACTTAGGGCAGTGCAATAAATGCTTTTCACCAACCGCTCGGTGAACAAACATGATACTCGGTTAACGCTATCAATGTTTCATCTCGGTGAGTATCCCATATACTCGGTTACCATAGCAATTCGGTTGTCTCTTCACATTTTCACCGATTGACACTTCTAACTTGGTACATATTAACCGACTCAACAAGATCAAAGTAATCAAAAGTATAATATCATAGTGCATCTTGATTTATGCTAATTTGGCATATGTGCAATGAATATAGGAACTGATGTAAGATATAACATTGCAAAACATAGTTCCATACCTGCTTGTATTGCTCAGGTGGAGACGGTGGAGCCACCTAACCCATTGGATGAGGTGTCACCGACTGTTGTGCTTGGTCCTGCGTTATCATTTGATGCTCTTCTCCACATTTGATTTCTGATCCTTACAATTTCATCAATTGTATTGCCATTCCCATAAGTATTTATCCGATTTGCACAATCTCTACTTAAGTGACCGACTTTGTGACAGTGAGAACATGCCATTCCAGAGTTTGACCAATTCCTTGACTTAGTTCGCCATTGTCTCATACAATTTGCTGCTATATGCCCATATTTACCACATGTTGTACAACTACTCCAAGTGTTATAATCCCATCCATAAGCATTGCCTTGTCTTCTCGGTTGATTTACCTTTTCTTGTCTTTAGGCTTCCAGATTTGCTTTGTGTTCCTTCTGCATGCTTGTGATGTATGATCATGCATGTTGCAGTTTTGACAGTATTTATCCATGTATGGTTTCTTCTGTGGTTTGTTCAACTTGGATCTACACTCATGTGCTTGATGTCCATGCTTATTGCAGTTATAGCAAATACCATTAAATTTAGGAGGGTTTCTAGGAATACTTTTTGCTTTGCTCCTGCAAACATTTGATGTGTGGCCTGGTTTTCCATAGTGATGGCAAGTGGGCTTTTTTGGCTTCGGAGTTGAGTATACATTCCTTTGTTTAGCTTGATTTGACTATTCTCCTTGCTTGGTATACCCTAATCCGGTATTGTTGTTCAGTCTTCTTTGATGGTTCGTAAATTCATCCATTCTCTTAGTGCTTTCTTCAGATCTCTTAATCACTTCATTATGTTGCTCTAAAATCTTTAATTCATTTCTCAGTTTTTCATTTTCTTCTCTCAATACACCAATGTCTTGTATTTTTTTTGCAAGTTCTGTATTCACTCGGTTTGCTTCATGACTCATAGCAACCACTTGATTGGTGATCTCGAAGTAATGTTCAGTAAGTCTCGATATCTCAGTTTATTTTTCTTGTAATTTTTCAATCATTTGTCTTCTGTCATCAACAACCATGTTTCTATCTTGTTCAGCTTTCTTTGCATCGTTGAAAACTTCAACCATTCTAACCATTTGTGTATCTTGACTGATCTGTAGTGCTTTCACTTGTTCAGTAAGTTCTTGATTGCTTTCAGATAGTTTTTTATATGATTCCTTCAGATGCATCAGATATGCTACCAAATTCAGATCCAGATGTATCAAATGGGTCATGAATCTCTTCTTCATGATAATCAATCTCACGACAGCGAAGTGCCATGTTCTTTCTCTTAATCAACATCTCCCTGAGTTTCTCTTTGGCTTGTATTGTCCGACATAGATCTGCAGCTGTAACTTCTGATTTTCAATAGTTTTGTCAAGTGTATACCTTTCCATCGCGAGATCTTTTCTCTTCAGCGATTAAACCTTCAAAATAAGAGAACTAGCTCTGATACCAATTGTTGGGATAATGGAGAGGTGTGTACTAAGAGGGGAGGGGTGAATCAGTACCCTTAAAAACTTTTAATCAATTTTTTGTAACCTATTGTTCTTCAATAACCGACTGAGTAGATTGCATAAACCAAACATAAAGAGTCACTGCTGAAATGTAAATGCATGTAAAGTAAACAATGCACATACATGAAATTAAGTACTCATGACACTAGTATTTTGGTATCGCAGAAAACCCCTGTTAGAAGGTAAAAACTGCGGTGGGGATGAGACCCACAAAACTTTACTACTGCAGAAATAAAGTAGCCTGTTAAAGATTACAAAGAGTGATCACTTTTGATGATCTTACCCTGTTAGGAGTAACAATGAGATCGATTAGATCTACCTCGTGTGAGGATTTAGCAACACAATCTATGTGTGCACTCGGTTAAGAGATTGACAATAAGACGGTTAAGTCTACACTGTTAAGAGATTTCGGGGTCTATTACAATTGTTAGAGAGTAACAGAAGTTTGATCTTAAACATATACAATCTCAATATTGCTGATACAAAACCATTAAGTGCATACAAAACATACCACCTCAATGTGAATGATAATACCTTATGCTCTGTTATGCTCGGTAGCCTTGCCTTAGTTCTGAAAACTAATTTCTGCAATGTAGTCTCTGTCCTTAAAACCCTTGTCAGATCTCCGATGTCTGTAGTATGGCGGCTACTTGATCATTGCTTGATCAACATACATTACAAAATGACATCTATACATTTATATATCAAACGATATGACCTAATTAGGGCTTTACAATTATATCCCTACCCTAAGATCAACGGTGTACATAATTTACCTTGATCATCTAACATAGGAGACATAAACAATTATTGTTGTATATCCGTAATTAATGTACTCCTCGATCGTGTAAACCGTTATCTAGGTCGACAAAAAGGTTCTTACATAGAATGATGTGCCATAACAAACTTTTAGGTGGCCTCTGGTCCACTCGGTTAAAGTTGTCTCTCAGTGCTCGGTGTAGTCTGTGTATCTCGGTTATACTGATGTTCAGTTATACTGTGTAGCTCGGTGTTGTCTACTTCTCGATATAGTCTGTTTGTTCGGTTATCACTGCACTTGGTTAACTCTGGGCGTGATCAGTGCTCTCGGTTAACTCTGCACTTTGGTGATTAACTCGACTGTCTTGTTTGTGACTCTGTTACCAACTGTCCATAATGTCTGCTTGATAACTTATGACAGCTTCAATGTGCAATTGGAGTAACAACCAATGCCAAGTGTTACCTAATATTGTGAAGAAGATACAAAACATCACTAAGGTCGACAACTAATATATGTCATGAGCTACTTTTTTTTGGTTGGACAGACTTGTCACTATTGACCTATATGTGATCGAAGTTTGAATCCATCATTCTAGGTTGCTTCACAACTTGTCAAAATCCTTAGGATTGAGGATGCACCCGTTGTGTCATATGGGATTCATTAAATCCTCTCCTCTGGTGTATAATGGTATTCTTGAACAGTGAACAAGTTGGGATAAGGACCCGGTGTAGTATGAGATACCCCAAATCCTATTCCCAATTACCCACTGGTGCAAAAGACTAGGGAAAGGAATGGGGACCATGGTGTAGTGCACAATGAATCGACATTCTGTCTCTCTAGGATTCACTATGGATAGGAGATAGTTAGCCATTGTATATGATCCCATCACTATTTTATTTGTAATGTTTGTATTACCCAGCAAATATTATCTTTGTGATTCATACATGAGTGAATCGCTATATGTGTGATTAGTGATATGACCCATGCACATATGTAAGTTGGTACAACTAATGAATGCTAAGTTTATGATGGGTATGGAACCAGTTCACTTAATTATTAGTTTATGATGGGGCTAAGTTTATAGATTCACTTAATTAATAGTCAAGGTTTAAAGAGAGATCAAAGATCTCATCATGAGGAGAGATTAAATTTGCTCCAAGTGTAAACTATGAAGTATCTCACTTCAGATCAGAGGATACGTAGTGTTGAAGGGTGTTTTATGACCACACCAATACAATAAAGTCCCAACAGACACTATCCTCTTTTGAGCGAACATCCCTCATATGATAAGATTGCGAAGATCATAGAGGTGACTCCAAGGTTTCAACTGCGACCATGAGACTATGTAGATATGAGCTCGTTTGGCTTGATGTATGGTGAATCGGCGATAATCCATGAGAGATGTGATTCTTCAAGAAGACTTAGCCAATTTTAACCTCGAGAAATATTTGAATGATTTGGCAATGAAAAGTACTCTAAAATGTTCCAATGGGATATACTGAAAATAAAGAGGATAAGGGTTGAGAGATTTGATTATAATCCTAAGAACTTGAAAGATAATGATTGTTCAGGTGAAATCTACCACTTTGCTTCGCCAAGTCAACTACACAAAGGAGGTGAATCTTCAAAGGTTGTGTTAAGAATTTTCACACCATCAAAAGAACAATGCACATTCAATGATTGAAGTTAAACATTTACATAAAAGGCTCATACCAACCTTACAATGTGCATAGAAATCACCTCTTTGCCAAAGGTACGAGCAAACGATTCCACCATAATTTTTTTTTATCAATCTTGTTCATCTAATAACTTTGAAAGCAAATTTAATCTACTTGAGAAACAAGAAAACAATGAAGTAATCACCAAAACTTCAATGAACTACTTTTTTATTATGGTGGTTTTTAGCAACAATTTCTCAAATTTCTCTCTTGTTACAAGTGAGAGGTGCGAGCCCCTTTTATAGGCTTCAAAGTTACAATGGACGATGAAGATCAAAATAGGATCAACAACCATACAAGCCCTAATAAGGGTTCGACAATGAATAGATTTTGTGTCATAAAGGAGTGGGGACACGTGGACAATTAACATGACAAGTCCCACTAGCATTTAATGATTCATTGGCTAGAATAGCGTGTTCTTTATTCCCTTCTTCAAATGTAGAGAATCTGGATATTACTATTTCCATCTCATCCACAGAGGCACTTGGCATAGTTTTGTGCTTATACTCCATGATTATTCCATCCTGTCCTCAAGCCATTTGTTGTCATTTCTTCATTAGTCAACCACTTTGTGAACAATGCTTCAACTGCATTGAGGATTCTTTCCTAGATATTCTTCCCCAATTTCTTTAATCGAGCTGACTATTCATTTGATTTATCAAATAATTCCTTCCCTATGACTACTGCACCATACCATCGGGGAGAGTCATATGCCTCATTTTCTTTTATCACTCCACCATCCATTAATTCTTTCTTGGGAATCCCTATCAACACCTCCAAGTGTGGCATGATCTCGTCCATGCCTAATCCACACACTGTATTCTACCAAGGATAGCCATAGTTCTCCACAACTGAGCTAAATCTTCATTGAATTTACATGCAACATCATAAACATTCTTTACCCACCGTTTAGTTCCTTGAGTGATTTTCGTCAATTCTTTAAGGCCATGAATTGATTCGTTTGGAAGAGCAGTTGGGGGAACAAACATTTGATCTTCCTACCTAACTGGATGTGTTAGGTGCAGTAGATATCCACACAGCTTTCTTCTCGCTTTTCAATCTTTGGTACTTTTCTTCCATTTTTTTCTTTCAATGCCTAGGTGGAATCATCAAACCCTTCCATCACTTGTGCCTTAATTGAATATCCCTTGTCAATTGTTGTCACATTATATTCTTTTGGAGTAATTTTATCCTTGGTCTTGTTTTAGTTCTTGGCATTGCTACATGTAACACTCTAGATCCTAACTCATCTCTAGTGATTTTGGAGAATTTCTTTGCCTTACTCTTCTCTACTGGCTTGTCGTTTAGAAATTCATATAACTCCAATGCAAGATCAATTTCCTCCACGAGATCCTTACTCATTATTTGCTTCGACCATTCTAGAGCAACCGACTACTAATCATGTTCCTACATTATTTTCTCGTGGAATTCTTCATCAGGAATGGGAACTTCTAGATCTCACAAATCTTCAACTAGCATGGTCTCAAGGCACACCTTGATATGAAGATTTGTTTCTGAAGGAGGTTCTTTCTCTTCATTCCTCTGGTAGGCAAATGCTCTGGAAGCATAGACACTTTGTCCTCTTAGAGTTATTTGATCATCTTCTTGAGTTGGATCCAATCTTTTCATTTGCAAAGAGACCAACTTCCTGCACATTTGAGGAACTGCTAGGGGATTATCGTGTTACCTTTGGCCTTTGTCTATTTTGTGGAGGCCTTTCACATGGGACATCCCGCCTTTTCCTTGGTTATATGTCCAAACAATACTCTTCCCTTTTCCACATTCTACCTTTTCGTGTGGATTTTCTTCTTCTTCAACTCCACCTCCTAATGATTCCTCAACTTTACCATCATGTGGCTCTTGATCCCCCCTCAAGTCATAATTCAGGTGGACATTCTTTGTTTTCAACTTGTTGATTTGACGCTCAACCCGCCATCTTGTAAATTTTGTGACTGGCTTGGATAACATATCAAGATTTGTTACTTCATGTCTAGGCCAATTGGACGACTGAATAGACTTATTTTTCTTCTTGAAATCGGGCTTAACTACATTCAAATCCTCTTCTACTTGATTTGGCACTGGATGGATTCTACACATTTTGATCATTCTAACTGGTATCCTAGAATGATCAAATCTGATTTGGGTGATTTGTGAAGAATGATAGGATGTCTTTGCAAGTAAATCATGTCTTGCATTGATGATTCCTAAGATTGAGTGCGCTGCAAGAGGAAATTGCATACAAAATATGTGATTTGGGGTGGGCTCGAGACAAAAGCAACGTTGCAAACATTAAATGAGTATGGGCCTTATCCTCATGTTTGGATCCACAACCAAGTGCATTGAAGTCTTTTTTGCAACTCCATGGGATTGAAATTTGGTAGTTGGCGTTGTTGAGCGTCTATGGTGACCGTGCTCTAAAATACTGTCTTTTCTCTGTTTGCAAGTGGTTGTTTTTTATGTTTGAATCTGAGTTGTTAGTCATTGATCAAAGCAAATCAATGATTGTCACAACCTTGACTTGATTTGATTATTAGGAGGGACATATGTAAACATATTGTGCTATCGCGAGTTCTTTTGGATCCATCCTTTTATATCATGTGATAAGCCTATAACATGCAATTAGTCACCATGTGGACTATTGCAACCCCATTTGGTAAGTCGACAAACTTGAGAATTCATGAACCATTTTTAACTTGCATATTTGCAACATTAGAATGTCATTCTTATTTGCATTTGATATAAGATAGGGTTGTAACATGATACACATTGAAACATAGGCATTCTTGCACATTCTTATTTATATACTTGTTAAAAAGAATATAATGATTTTAGCATAAATAATTAAAATGATTCCTTTCATTTCTAATCTTGAGCTAAGCTTAGAGGAGTAAGCTAACGCTGACTTGGCCCTAATTACGTATGTAGAAAAGGGAATATTCAATAAAATACAAAAGAGTATTATATTGCTACTTAAGTGATAAGGATAATTGTTCATTTTTTATGATTCAATAATATCCTTCTATTCCATCGAGGAATATAAGTACCACAGTTTGAATATCATATTGAAAATCAGTCTAGATTCACTATGCATTTAAACTAGTCTTAGATGTGGTAGTTCATTTATTTTTTATTCGACACTTCAACAGGAGACAATGCTTCACCGATCCTAGAGACTAATAAAGATAACCCCTAAGAGAATTATCTAGTCAACAATCTAGTAACATCAAACAAATTTATTTGTGGGTTGTCATTTTATGTCCAAGTGAAGCAAACCCTACCTTCTAAGGCCTTTTATAAAGGCAATTTATCTTATGGGCTCCTTGTAGCCATTAACCCAATTAGACTTTTGAGGCCTTGCAAAATTGTTTCATTTTGAAGATATTTCAACTATTGCAATATATCATCCCAAGTAGAAAAGGGTAGAGCTACTATTGTATTTTTTAGATAAGTCGAAATTCAATTGATTCACAGAGGTGAATGATTGCTAGAGACTATCAAGGGTTTGATACGGTAACCAATGCCAAGTGTTACCTAAGATTGTGAAGAAGATACAAAACATCACTAAGGTCGACAACTAATATATGTCACGAGCTACTACTTTCTGGTTAAACAAACTTGTCGCTACTAACCTGTATGTGATCAAAGTTTGAATCCATCATTCTAGGTTGCTTCACAACTTGTCGAAATCCTTAGGATTGAGGATGCACCCATTATGTCATATGGGATTCATTAAATCCTCTTCTTTGGTGTATAATGGTATGCTTGAACCTGTGGGGTTAAGGACACGATGTAGTATGAGATACCCCAAATCCTTTTCCCAATAATCCCTTGGTGTAAAAGACTAGGGAAAGGAATGGGAATCACAGTGTAGTGCACAGTGCACTGACATTTCTTCTCTCTAGGATGCACTATGGACAGGAGATAGCTAGCCATTGTATATGATCCCATCACTATTTTATTTGTAATATTTGTATTACCCAACAAATATTATCTTTGTGATTCATACATGAGTGAATCGCTATATGTGTGATTAGTGATATGACCCATGTGCACATGTAGGTTGGTACAACATATGAATGCTAATAATGGGTATGGAACCAGCTCAATTAATAATTAGTTTATGATGGGGCTAAGTTTATAGATTCACTTAGTAAATAGTCAACGTTTAAAGAGAGATCAAAGATCTCATAATGAGGAGAGATTAAATTCGCTCTAAGCGTAAACTATGAAGCATCTCACTTCAGATGAGAGGATACATTGTGTTGAAAGGTGTTTTATGATCACACCAATACAATAAAGTCCCAATAGACACTATCTTCTTTTGAGCAAACACCCCTTGTATGATAAGATTGTGAAGATCATAGAGGTGACTCCAAGGTTTCAACTGCAAACATGGGACTTTATGCAGATATGAGCTCATTTGACTTGATGTGTGGTGGTAATCCAAGAGGGACTTACATGATTCTTCAAGAAGACTTGGCCAGTTTTAACCTCTAGAAATATTTGAATTATTTGGCAATGAAAAACACTCTAAAATGTTCCAACGAGATATACTGAAAGTAAAGAGAAGGGTTGAGAGATTCAATTATAATCCTAAGAACTTGAAGGATAATGATTGTTCAGGTGAAATTAACCACTTTGCTTTGCCAAATCAACTACACAAAGGAGGTGCAATCTTCAAAGGTTGTGCTAAGAATTTTCACACCATCAAAAGAACAATGCACATTCAATGAGTGAAGTTAAACATTCACATAAAAGGCTCAGACCAACCTTACAATGTGCTTTGAAATCACCTATTTGCCAAAGGTATGAGCAAACGATTCCACTATAATTTTTTTTTTATCAATCTTGTTTATCTAATAAATTGAAAGCAAATTTAATCTACTTGAGAAACAAGAAAACAATTTATGTAATCACCAAAACTTCAATGAACTGTTTTTTTATTATGGTGTTTTTTACCAACAATTTCTCAAAGTTCTCTCTTGTTACAAGTGAGAGGGGCGAGCCCCTTTTATAGGCTTCAAAGTTACAATGGACAACAAAGATCAACATAGGATCAACGACCATACAAGGCCTAATTAGGGTTCGACCATGAATAGATTCTGTGTCATAAAAGAGTGGGGCCATGTGGACAGTTAAGAGGACAGGTCGCCCACTGGCAAGAGAGTGGGTAAGTCAACCAGTAATGAGACAAGATGCCGACTAAGCATTTAATTAGTCAACTGCCATCATGTTCTTTAGCCATCTGCTGGCATTTCATCATTAGTCAACCTCTTTGTGAACAATGCTTCAACTGCATTGAGGATTCCTTCCTGGATATTCTTGACCACTTCTTTAATCGAGCCGACTGTTCATTTGATTTATTCCTTATGACTACTACACCATACCATCGAGAAAAGTCAGATGCCTCATTTTCTCTTGTTTAGTTATTCAAACCGAAGTTTGGCACAGGTTCCCAAGTCCCCTAACAACTTAGGTGCAAGCCTTGGCAATGACAATGCATCTTGATATTCTCATTTAAGGTCTTGTAATGATTTGAACGTGTCTGAGGCTTGTGTCATTTCTGTATGACATAAGTTGGAAACTGAGTTTCCATATCTCTCCACAAATGTAACATTCAATGTGATAATGCAAGGTATTTTATATTGCCTATTTTTAACAAATCGTAAAAAATAAATTTTTTTTTTCAAATTTGAGAGTATACTTTCTCCACCTCCCTTTTGTATGGTCCTGCATATTCTATGTTCCTCAGTGCCTCATATACAACTCTATGTTATTTAATGTCTTAAAACACTACAATGCCCCTTTAATGTCTCATCTAGTGATGTAATCATGCTCCACTCGGTTAACACCCGTCCCCTAGGTTGTAGTCTCTCTTTGGAATCCTATTTTTTCAAAAGCCTTGGTATTCTGAGAAAGGAAGAGGCTGCAAAAGATGCTAAAAGAATAGAAGGTATAGCATTTTCTAATGCAAATGACCATGCGGGTAGATATCTAAGTCCAGATACGGTAACCAATGCAAGTGTTACCTAATTGTGAAGAAGATTTAAAAGATCACTAAGGTCGACAACTAATATATGTCATAAGATATATCTTTCTAGTTGCACAGACTTGTCGCTGGTGGCCTATATGTGATTGAAGTCTAAATCCATCAGGCTAGGTTGCTTCACAACTTGTTGAAATCCTTAGGATTAAGGATGCACCCATTGTGTCATATGGGATTCACTAAATCCTCTTCTCTGGTGTATAATGGTATTCTTGAACCTATTGGTTTAAGGACCTAGTGTAGCATGGGAGGCCCCAAATCCTCTTCCCAATAATTCACTTCTACAAAAGACTAGGGAAACGAATGGGAACCACGGTGTAGTGCACAATATACCAACATTCCTTTTCTCTCTAGGATGCACTATGGACAAGAGATACTTAGCCATTGAATATGATCCCATCACTATATTATTTGTAATGCTTGTATTACCTAGTTAATATTATCTTTGTGATTCATACCTGAGTGAATCACTATATGTGTGATAAGTGATATGACCCTTGTGCATATGTAAGTTGGTACAACTAATGATTGCTAATAATGGATATGGAACTAGTTCACTTGATTGAATGGATATCTTTTATTATGATGGGGCTAAGTTTATTGATTGACTTAATTAATAGTCAAGGTTTAAAGAGAGATCAGAGATCTCATCATGACGAGAGAGTAAATTTCCTCTAAGTGCAAACTATGAAGCATCTCACTTTAGATGAGAGGATACGTAGTTTTGAATCCTATATCCAATTGCAACTGAGTCTCTCGAATCACACAAAACATGTAATAACTAATAAATGAAACCAAGTTGATACCTTAATCAAAATGTCACAAAAGGCTGTTGTATGAACATACAAGCAAGTTGGGCTCTACATACACATTTAGAAAAGTAGTAGATAGTTCTAGAATATTAAAAGAATCTACTTAGTATTCCTTGAGTATACATATGCACTTCCTTATTATATCGAAAAGATACCATACAATATCACACAAAACCTGCAATAACTGAAACCCAGGCGGTACCTTAATCAAGATATCACAAAAGACTATTTTTATGAACATACAAGCAAGTTGTGCTCTATATATACATTCCAAAATGCAATAGATAGTTGTTGAATATTAAGTGAATCTATTTAGTAATCCTTGAGCATGCATATGCCCTTCCTCATTATGTTGAAAACATGCCATACAAATCATTAAACTAAACACCATTCATTACAAATGCAATTTAACATTGATAGAGACATTCAACTAAGGTTGATTTTGCCATTAATCAAATAAATTACCATAATTGCAAATTACACATTTGGGATACACCCAGGTTGTTACAATGTATACATACCTCTACCTAAAAACAAAATTGAAATCATAAGGCCTCTAGTGAATACTCTTTCTCTATAGGCTCTACTATTGCTCACTCCTTTGATATCTTCTGTCCCTTTTTTCCTCTCCTTTCATCTACCTTAATGAGTCCCTTTTTATCATTTTTTCTATCTACTAGGATTTAGAAGGAATTAGGGCATAGAAATATCAAGAAACCCTAACCTTAATGCCATCCAATCGCATGAAGACGCCTATGTTGATCAAATCTGATCTGGGTTATTAATGAAGAATGATAGGATGTCTCTCCTAGGCAATCATGTCATGCATTGATGGCTCCTAAGTTTGAGTACACTGCAAGAGGAAATTGCACACAAATATGTGATCTAGGGTGGGCTCAAGACAAAAGGAATGTTGCAAACATTAAATGAATATGGGTCTTATCCTCATCCTTGGATCCACGTCCAAGTGCATTCAAGATTTGTTTGCAGCTCCTTGGGATTGAAATTTGGTTGTTGGAGTTGTTGAGTGTTAATGGTGATTGTGCTCTAAAATCCTGCCTTTTTTGCATTTGCAGATGTGTTTTCTATGTTTGAACCTGAGTTGTTAATCATTGATTAAAACAAATCTATAATTTTCACAGCCTTGACTTGATTTGAATATTAGGAGGGACACATGTCAACATATCGTGTCATTGTGGGTGCATTTGGGCCTATCCTTTTATATCACTTGATTAGTCTATAGCATGGAATTAGTTGCTGCATGGACCATTGCATCCCTATTTGGCAAGTCCGCAAACTCAAGGGCTTGTGAACCATGCTTAACTTGCATGTTTCCTTTGTCAATGAGATGTCTTGATTATGGTGTACTTGATTGTCAGTGAACCAAGAGGTTTGCAGACGAGTTAAAATCACTGATAAGCTCTAACTTCTTCAAATTTGATGAGACACTCCATTGGTGAACTTTTAAAACTGCCAAAAAACTATTCAAGGCTTTGTCCTTTGGCTAAAAAGCTTTTCAGCAAATTGCTTCATCAGCCAACCAAGAGGTTAGTGAAAAGCACAATCATTGGAAAAATCATTTCTTCACTTTCTTTTATTGAAACACTTGCAAACTTTTCCCCTTTGTTGACAAGATGATCTTTTGGCGAACCTTCTTTGGGCAAACCAAATTTCGGCAAACTCATTAGTTTGAGAACTCATCCCTTTGCTGAAAACTTTGGCGGATTAATTTTTTGGTTTTTTGCTCGGTAATAATAGTTTTTATTTATTTATAATTTAAAAGTCCATAAGCATTCTGCAATAAGCATTAAAGTTCTATGCTGAACAACTCCAAAAAGGAATTAAGTTTATGCCCTTGTTGACACCTAACCCCTACCGCCAATAAAGTTTACATCATAGCACCACTATGAAATCCCCGAAATCTCCCCCCCAACATCATTCACAATTACATTACAGAGGATCAAAAAAGCTTCAAATCTGCACCCACCCACCTCTCTATAAATTGAATCTAGTTTTAATTAAACCCAAATTAACTACTGTACTTTCCATTACAATATCACAGAGAGCAGCAAAAAACATTATCACCTGGGTCCTAGGAAGTAGTTCGAATTGCGTCGGTGTTCTCCACGGTTTCTTCACCACTCTATTTTCAGAATTTCGACCCCTCTGGCCCTTACAATCCTACGCCTCATCCTTAGCGAACGCCTTCTCGGTACTTGCACTTCCACTAATCCTGCCCTTCGTTTCATCTCTTCCAATTTTGCTTCAACTTCCATCAAATCTAGAAACAATTTTAGTGCCTCCCATCCCCGCCTAGCTTCCTTAACTCATTTCACGCTGATTCTTTCATCTAGCCTCCAAATAAAAGGAATGAATCTGTCCTCACCCAACTCCTCATTTTCTACTCCACTAAAATCCATGCCCTTTCTTGGCACTGCTCTCTCGAGAATGGACTCCATCTCGACAAGAAAATCAGTAGGTACAATTGCTTCCATAATTCTCCTCACTTTTGCCGTTGGTTCTCCAAACTGCAGTCCCCATGCCATAACCATGGAGTATACATCTGTGTTAGTTCGGTGCTGTTCGTTAGCTGGTCAAAGGCAAACCCCAAGATGAGTTGCACACATTTGATTAACCTTTCATCCTTGTACAGAAATATTCCTTCAAGGCGCTTCTTTGTCATTGGTCTGAAAAATGGATTTTGTTGTTTGGTAGCTTTAACTATGAAAGAAGTCTCCATTACCATAACCATGGAGTATACATCTCTTCCAATTTTGCTTCAACTTCCATCAAATCTAGAAACAATTTTAGTGCTTCCCATCCCCGTCTAGCTTCCTTAACTCGTTTCACTTTGATTCTTTCATCTAGCCTCCAAATAAAAGGAATGAATCTGTCCTCACCCAACTCATCATTTTCTACTCCTTCGCTACAATCCATGCCCTTTCTTGGCACCGCTCACTCGAGAATGGACTCCATCGCAACAAGAAACTCAGTAGATACAATTGCTTCCATAATTTTCCGCACATTTGCCGTTGGTTCTCCAAATTGCAGTCCCCGTGCCATAACCATGGAGTATACATTTGTGTTAGTTCGGTGCCTGTTCATTAGCTGGTCAAAGACAGACCCCAAGATGAGTTGCACACATTTGATTAACGTTTCGTCCTTGTAAAGAAACATTCCTTCAAGGCGCTTCTTTGTCACTGGTCTAAAAAATGGATTTTGTTGTTTTGTAGCTTTAACTGTGAAAGAAGTCTCCATTACCTCTGTCACTAAGTGTTGTGCAACTTCCACCAACACCACTACTTCTAGTCTTTTCTCTTGTTATGGCAATAATTATACCTCTTGGGAAGATTTAACAAATTTCTTGTTGCACTCCTGCATTAAATGCGGTGTCCTTCCATTTAACTCACCATCTTTTCGGCCAGCTGAGTTTCATTCTCTCATCAACTGGTACGCTGTCATTCATCCCTCCACCACCTTATTAATTGCATTAATTTAAAACGGTTGAATCCTTTACATCATCACATGCTAAGTTTCTAAAATCTTCAATCCTAATTTCATCTTTCCTTTCAAAAGATAAGGTCCAATTTGATAAACGATCTGCCTCTTTATTGCCTGCTCGCTTCACATGTGTTAGCTTAAAATCACTTAAAGATGTTAACTCCTCTACAATTAAATCAACAAAATTTTGAAGATGCCAAGCGTCAGTCGTTCCTTTGATAATTGCCTAAACAATAATGAGAGAATCCCCTTCCACATGTAGCTTAGTGGCGCCCAACATCCTAGCTACCCTAACTGCCAGAAGTGCCGCAAACACTTCCGCTACGTTATTGGTTCCATCCTTTGGCTTCTAACCCCCCATTGCAAGGGTATTTCCATACTAATCCCAAATTATGAATCCTGCCCCCGATGGGCCGGGTTCCCTTTGAAAGCACCATCAAAATTTACTTTCCACCACCCTTCACTTGGGCTTGACCACTCCACTACCTCAAAAACCTTATAAGCTGGATAAACCCAGTCACGCCCATTAACAGGCCGCGGGTTGATTTTTCTTATTCTTACTGAAGGGGAGGAATTGAACCTAGGCAAAAAGGCACAATGCGGTTTGGGGAAGCAAAAAAAGATGAAGGAAAACAAGAAGTCGAAAGCACAAAATATAAAAAATCCTATACTTGCCAATTTTTTAGATTTTTGGAACTTGGAGTTTTTGACTAGGGTATGGAAAAGGGGCCAGAACAGGGAAATGAGACAGGACCTAGACACAAAATTTGAGGTGCCTACTAGTTCATTAGAAGAGCCTCATAATTCTTGTACTTAAATATTCTTCAAAAACCTATGTTTATTAATATCAAATATTATTTATATATAACCTGTATATACCAAATTATTCGTCAGAAACCTATGTTATCTGAAATCTCATGTTTACTACATTTGCAGGTGGTTGTTTGCTATGTTTATCTGAAATCTCATGTTTACCACTCTTGAAATCTCAAAAATGTTGAAGAATTGTATTTCATTTGTTGTGATATTTTTAGAGAAGTCTAGAGAAGTCGTTAGAGCTACTTGTGAGTTTCTTCCATCTATTGAAAGGATCAAGATCTTGTATGGACCATTATAGAGCTTATAAAGAAATGCAATTACTTTCAAGGATTTCCAATTCTCATCAAGGGTAATGGAAATATTTTGTGGTTGCAGATCGGCAAGGTTATGAGCTGTTTTTGGGGCAATGCTACAGAACAAGAGCTTTAGCTTATGGTGAAGGCATGAGACATTAATGACATGATTTTTCATAATTCATAGATTTGAACACTAATGACATCAATTTTGACAAGTGCGTGTGGGACAATAAATGACCACAGTAATAATAATTATGGCCTTGTTCATTGAAATGATATTAAAGTTGGAATGGATTGGAATTAAGAACTGAATGTCCCATTATATGATATTAATCACCTACTTCAAAGAAAGATACAAGTTTAAGTAAACACTTTAGGAAATTATAAAGTGGTTTGAATTTTTTTTTGGAACATTGAGCTAATATAATCACTAATCCATTGCTACGGTATCGCTGTGTTGCTAACAAGAACTAAACCTAGAAATAAATATTTATTTATAGTGATAAAACTAAGTTATATAATATATAGATATACACATGTATAGAGAGAAGAATGAGTTGGAAAACTATAGGAGCAGGGGGCTAGTAGTCATGTGAGCTAACTTTGCAAGCATGTAGCAGTTGCATGGAAATTTGTGGGATCTCCATTTTTTGCAAAATTATATGGTCCAATACAAACTATAATATAAGCCTCTCAACAAATTTCATTGTAGTTTGCAGTAAAGAATGCATTCTTGATTGAAGATGTCAATTTAGTTTGAAACATAAATCTGAATAGAAAAGCCACAACAACAAGATATGTTCAATTAATTATAAATAAAAAGAAGAAAAGAGAGAAATCATGTTATTAATGCCCACAGATGACCAAAAGTATGTCAGTAGGATTCATGAGAACAATGGTATAGAGTTAGGGAGAGAAACTTAGAAAATTCAGACCAAGGGAGAAAACATATTTTGATGAGTATAATGACATCCTAAGATGCAGATTGAGTGCCTTGCATTCAACATTGATCTTCTTTTGAATGTTTGCCCTCCTTATGAGATCATGAATCGACTTTCAATCTTGAAACTTACGTTTTAACAAATAGAGGCTAAATAATACAGATCGAAACCCGATTAAAATGCTATATGTGGTGAAGAATGAATACTTTAAAGCTTATGAACAACTATTATTGTAAAATAACACATAACTACAAGGTAAAATGTATTTGCCTGCAAGGAGTGATCAATCATCTAAACCTCTTAGTTGCCTTTGATGCAGTCTTGGCTTTCTCAAGCCCTCTAACAAATTCACGCACAAACCTTTGGAAGGAGCATAAATATTGGTGCAGAGGTAAGGGTGGTGGATGGATTGCCCAACTACAAGCTTACAAATTTGAAGAGGTTAACTACTATTTGCCAAACCTTCAAGTGCTTCAAATGATCACAAACTATCCAAGACTCTTCACAAAGATCCCAAGTGGTAGGATTGGTGTATTTAGGTGGTGTTTACTTTGGTTCAAAAGGTTTTAAGGGCTAAAATGACTCCCAACACAACACTCACCAAACAGTCCCCAAGGCCTAATTGCCCTGCTTGTAGCCCTGCAGCGGCCTTTTTAATGTTCTAACTTCAAACTTTCCCAAAGTATCAAAGGAACCAATCACTGTTTTAGATACCCTTTATCAAGTATTTCAACATATCAAAAGCATTCAATAGGTTTCTTTGGACCATATACTTCTGTCCTCACACTGTGACTCTAAAAAGCATGAAAATAAGCCCAAATAACAAAGCAAGTGTATGTTTCCTTCACTTGCAAGACTCCAGACTTTCAACAGTTTCTTATTATGCTTTAAAATGCACAAATCCAAAAGGAATTAATCCCAAACCCCCTGCAACATCAAAACCCCCAATTTACTCCTTACAATTTACAAACCCTTATTTCTAGGGCTTCTTGAATCTAGGTTCTCCAATCACTTCCAGATCCAATTGGCACTTGATTCACCTTCCATACACCAACCTACGACACTTTCAATCATAAAATGAACCCCTTGTTTGGACAGATTGTCTGCTGCTATACTGTACCAAACAATTTCATTAGTTTCCTTCAACAAAACTCAATGGTGATCACCTTTTTCCACTGCTTCCTGCACTTGCATCTTCATGGTCATATTATACAAGTTAGAAGTTAACATTCCATGGAGTCTAGGCCTCTGAATCCATGGAATGGTTAGTCATTTCAAGAAAAACAAACTGTCTCTGAAAATGAACCAAAACTGTGACTGTACAGGGCTGAATAGTATACAATCAGAGATTACAATATATTTCAATTCATTCACATAGTATTTGGGATGATTTAAAACATTTAAAAATCTTTTCCAAATGAATATCAAAACTTGAGAATGAGATACATCACATGAATTGACAGAATAAGATATTTTATTGCTCCAAAGTGTACAAGTCCGTACAGTCTCCTCCCCTGCCCGTACAATGGGTTCTTCTCTCATTAATTAACCTTCCTCAAACTTCCATAACCTCTTTGATCGGTTATATGGATTAGTTTAAGGTTTTAGACACTAATAACTTGACTTCCCTCCATAATATCAAACTAGCCGTTTACATTCAAAATTTGAATTTTTAAACTTTGAAAGTAACTTAAAACTAATTAAACTTGTAAATTAAAAACTCCTAAGGTCTTCAAACACCTTGGAGACTTATTCTAAGCACTCCTAACCCCTAAGCAATCCCTTAACTCCCTTGGACACTATTGGTCCACTTACAAGTAATTTGGGTCTTTAGGCCATTAATACAATCTTTACATTGAAATGTCATTTCATGACATTAAAAAGCATTATAGGCTCTAATATCTTGTAATTGATGTTCATAGAATCTTTATCCATCTTCTTTGCCCTCTAATCCTCACTGACTGTCTTCATAGTCTTCATAGTTGTATTGGATGTCTTTAAAGCTTATGAACAACTATTATTGTAAAATAACACGTAACTACAAGGTAAAAGGTATTTGCCTGCAAGGAGTGATCAATCATCTAAACCTCTCAGTTGCCTTTGATGCAGTCTTGGCTTTCTCAAGCCCTCTAACAAATTCACGCACAAACCTTTGGAAGGAGCATAAATATCAACATCATGCAATGCCTTCTAATGCATTGCATGTGTGTGAGGCTTGTGTGTTGCCACCTAAATTTCTCTCTCCATGACTACTACCATTTATGTCAAGAAATGAAAAGCATGGGCCCTAGAGTACAACATAACATGGAAAGCAAGTTTTCCTCATGTATAGCATAAATATGTGGTTTAGTAGCTTTGACAGCACTTTAAATGTAACAGAGACGAGTCTTAAAGCAGACTATGACGTAGAGTTTGTTTTCCAAAGCCATCTTACAACTTAGATACAAACCTTACACAAAAATATGTTGTGTCAGGACAGTTTGTAATTCTTTGCATGTGTGTGAACTATTTATTTTTTTCTTCACACCGTCGTGGTTTATTTTTTCTGCAAATTGTGGCTTATTTGGAACCTGAGTCTACATCTTTCTATCCATGAATGTCTTATTTCAGGTGATAGTGTGCTCTATTATTTATGGACTATTTGTTGGCAATTAGATAGTTTTTAAGAAATCTTGAATTTTTTTTGTTCACATTTAAAATAGATTCTATCCTCTATTTGCTTTGGTCTGAATGACAGATCTTTGTTTGCCCATGCTTTATTTAGTTAACACCTGTGTTATTGGCTTGTCCCTGCTGCCTTCTGGATCTAAGTACGATGTGTCCCGGAGTTGGATTCTGGTCTGGTGCAGGAGTTGTGATTTAGCCCGTGGGTTTTTCCTGAACGGAGCTGGGTGAATCCATGCCTAACCCTCCGAACTTTCACAGAACCTTCAATGCACAAATGTTCTCTTCTTTTGACATTGTTTTAATTGTTTTTAATGTATAAAAACAAAGACATAACCCTAAATGGAAGATTGCCAGGCACCATTTTTGCTTGCTGTCGCCTTTGCCCGAAGGGTTCAGTTTGCATGCAGAATTGGACAAAAGTAGAGCGGATGGAATGGTGTACCTATAGTTCTAGTAAGCCATTCAGTTCTATTTCAATCATTAGTGAGCGTTGGTTTGAACTTTAGGATGGTAAACTATAAACTTTCATTTGAACTTTATTTAGTTTTTCAAATTTTATTAATTTATTTAGTTTATATGCTTCTGGAGTTTAGGATGGTGATGTATAAACTTTATTTAGTTATTTATTTATTAATATAAATTTTATTTATAATTTATTATACTATACCTATAAATTAGTTTTATTCATATTGTATAAGCTTTACAAATACTATAATTTTTTTTGTAAATAAAAAATATTAAAAAAATATGCATTTTTTTGTTATTAATTTATTAGATTGTAGATAAACATATTTATAATTTTTATTGTTTTGTATGGACGAAACCAACCCTCAATTTCTTCTTGACAGAATCTAGTTTCTACAAACCTCACCTCCGAACCTGAATCAGTACTAGGATTGGTAACTTGGTTAAATTCATCTCCCAGGCGGCAATCTCAATCTCACATATGTTTGATAGCATGCGAACTCGGGAATAATTTTCACCCTCTTTGGAATGTCATTTGAGGATGTTCTCCTATCGTCAGGCTGGCTAGGTGAGTGTAGATGTCCAAGGGATGGGAGGGCATACACATGCCATTTAGAAAAAAAGGCCACCTGTTTTTGGTGAACTTGTGTAACATTACTTTTGAAATGTTCATACAGACATTGTTCATCTTAAAATAAAAAATCCATTCATAAAAGGGACCCACATCATCGGATAAAGGAAGGTATAGATTTATGCCAGAGAGTGTGGAGTGCATGTACAACACATCCCATCCAGCAGCTATTTGAGCCTCTTAAGAGAATTTCTATAAAAACCACATGTACACATATATAATATTAACATATCTGTGTGTGCATACCGATGCATGCATAATTGTTATGTGGGTGGAGCATGCATACCTTCATAGTAGGTGTTTCAAGACACGAAGGACTTGGGGCTGACAATAGAATGTCAAAGGATGAGGAGAACTCAAGTGCAGGATATAGTAATATCTTACACACCATGTTGAATGGTTATATACTTTATTTGTAGCAAATCCAAATTATAATCTTAAGCCAGGATGCAAAAGATTACTATGTCCGTAATTCATTATTTTGCAGTAATCTGCAATATTCTGTTGTGCTTGTAATAGAGATGATTGTTTGTTGTCTGTCATAACATACACTCTTTGTCGTTAGTCCTAGACATCTATATACCCTAACAACAATAACTTTAACAGTGAATGTAATTTATTATTTGGGTAGATATTTAAATACACAAGGATGGATTGTAGATGAAGATGTGATTTGATTATGAAAAATCATAAGATGTGATAAGGTGCCTATGTGTTTCAAATTCATATATATGATCAGTGCTCTATATATGTACTTGGGACATGTAAAGAT
>MU223281.1:3171971-3190098 GCA_018584345.1 Thuja plicata | reverse complement strand
CTACAGATCAGAATCAATGCAATGGATGCTTTTAAGATCTATGTCAACTTCCATTTGCTCAATAATAGAATCTTTCCTTTTCTTCAGATTTCAAAATGAAATAGTTTAACTTTAGACTAAATCTTTAGGATTCACCCAGTTCAAAATTCCATCCGTTAACATTTCCCCTGCAGTCCACGCTGCTTTTGCAACAGAGGATGCCACCAAAAACTCCATCCATTGCTGCTGCAATGACTTCCCCATTTGCCTATGGTGGTATAGTAACATCATGAACACATGCCCCTGAAACAAGAGCAGGTTTTACAACTTAGTTTCAAGCTATGCATGATTTAAATTGCTACCTGATCGTTTTTAAACAAATGTCTATGGAGTGGTATCTCTATTATCATAACCTCTCTATCTGAGTTGCTTATATCCATGTCTTTGCAAACTGTGGCGGATTATGTACTTAATCATAAACCTCAGTTTTACACGTCCAAATCCATTCACAAATAGGAAAAGGAAAATTCATGGTCAGGGGATTGTGCCATCCTTCACATTTTTAATGAAAAGTTATAACAAATATTGTTAAGCATTCTATTTGCTGCTCTAAGCCCAATAGAGGTCGTGGTCGTGAAGCACAAAACCAAATCCCTTTAGTTCTTTTTGTATTTGCATCTCTGTTTACACTCAAAAACCTATCCATATTTATATTATATAGCCAATTGTGTATTATATTACATACTTTTATAGGCACACAAAAACATATATATGATATAAAGAAGTCTAACCTGTATAGACGTGTAGCAATTGTCTGTATATATACAGTGTTAGTGTTTATATATATATATCCTGTGCATATGTGCACTTATTTTTATGAATCCAAATGTGTGTATATATGTAGACACAAAGGGTCTACCCATATTTACACTTATGTATGCAAACAGGTCTGATACTAATAATATACATACAGACATGCCTAATAGACAACGATAGATGACAATCAAATGGTTTCTAACTATAGATCTGTATTGGGACATGCCTAATACACAACAATAGATGACACTATAGATCTGTATTGGGGACATATAAGGTTTCTGTATTGGGACAAATTGGGTTTCAAAGGACCTCTTAGAATGACTTTGTTTATCGAAGTATTGTGGCTTATATTGCCGCAGATCAAAATCAAAGCATTGGATGCTTTTAAGATACGAGTCAACATCCATTTGCTCAATATTAGATTCCCTTATTTTCTTTGAGGCAATTTCCATGATATTTTAAAATGTAGTAGTTTAGACAAAATATTTAGAATTCATCCACAGTTCAATATTCCCTTCATTAACATTTTCCCCTGCACTCCACTCTGCTTTTGCAATAGAGGATGTTCCTGCTGCAATGACTTCCCCATTTTCCCGTGGTGGCACAGTAACATCATGAACACAAGCCCTCGAAGCAAGAGCAGGTATTACAACTTAACGTTTCAAGCTATGCCTTACTTATATTGCCGCTTGGCTTCCTTTCAACAAATCTCTATGTAGGCATCTCTATTATTAAATCCTCTCTACCCAGGTTACTTATAACCATGGATTTGCATACTAGGAGTAGGGATTCTGTACTCATTTATAAACCTCAGCTTTCTAAATCCATTCACATATAGGAAGAGTGGAAAATTCATTGTCAGGAGATTCTGCCTTCTGCCACCGTCCATCCTTCGCATTTTTAAGAAAAAGTTAGAACAAAAATTGATAAACATTCTATCTGCTACTCTAAAGTACAACAGTTGTCATGGCCGTGATGTACAAAACCAAACTCCTTTAGATCTCTTTATATTTACATGTGTTTACACTAAAAATTCTATACATACTTATATTATATATCCAATTGTATATATTACATATTTATATACGTTAAAACATTTGTATAGCATCAAGATGTCTAACCTTTTTAGATGACTAGCAGCAGTGTTTGTATATATATACGCACAATTTTTTTATGTATCCAAATGTGTAGCAACTGTGTATATACATAGATAAAAATAGTCTACTCATATATATAGATGCCTGCATATATAATCAGACTATCCACATCTTGGTATATAGGTATGTGGGTATATTAGAATAGGGTTTAATACTGATAATTTTCATATAGAAATGCTGTCTAAATCTATATCCTGTTCATATACACATTTATTTTGATGTATTCAAATGTGTGTAGCAACTGTGTGTATGTGCATAGATAAATATAGTCTGCCCATATAAATGCCTGCAAATATAATCAGAGTACCCACATCTTTCCACATCTCGGTATATAGGTATGTGTTATACTACAATGAGGTTTAATACTGATAATTTTCATATATACAAGCTGTATACACAAATCTAAACAACAATGCAATAGTTTATGATCAATCTGAATAAAATGAAACACAAGAAGTATACATTTGAGCACAGCTACTTTAATGCTTTAATTGGATCATTTATTGGGTATGAGAGAAATTTAACAACCTTTTTTCGGAAACTTGAGAGAGTGCACTCACCGGAAGAATTTAACCAAATCATTAAGTGGGTGGGGACTGAGGTGAGGTACGGACCAAGTGAAGAGAATTAGCCATCTGCAACTCCTCCCTAGTTCAAAATTTGGAGAGTGACCATACAATATAATTAAAATGAGGTTTAATACCTGATAATTTTCATATAGACAATCTTTCTACACAACTCTAAACAACAATCGAATGGTTTGAGCAGAGATACTTCAATGCTTTAATTGAATTATCTATGAAACTAAGGATTACAATTGAGTACGAGAAATTTAACAACCTTTTATCTGAAACTTCAGAGTATACGCACTGGAAGAATTTAACCAAATCATTAAGTGGGGTGAAGAGAATAAGCCATCTGCTCCGCCTGTGTGCAAAATTCCTCCCTAGTTCAAGATTTGGAGAGTGACCACATAATATAATCCATGCTAAATTTCTAATATTATTGCAAGTAGATGTATTAAATTAACAGATAATATTTGCAGACATTTAAGAGCAGCGATTACCTCCTGAGTTCGAATCTGGTCAGAAGATGAGCTCCAATTTTATTTCACAACCAGAAATATTTAGACAAAGCTGATCAAAGCATATCGAAATGAAGTCTACAGAGTTATATTTTTAAAATTTATGTTTTACAGCTGTCATAGCTGTTGACCAATTCTAACCGTTATCTTTTTAAATTTTGGACTGCTTTTTCGTATGTGATTTCTAAGGTTCGCAACAATTTCTTGAAAAGGGTAAATTAAGATTAAAATTTTAAAAACTATTAAACTAGCTGGCAGATTGATTATTACGTGAATTGATTTATAAAACTTGTAAGCGTAGACATGTAAGTATAGGCACACAAAATTTTGTCATGAGAAGAAACACAAGGTAAAAGGAGATAAATTAGCTAATCTAGCTAACTTAATAGTTATGATAACGGTGATATATATAAGGTTTTTTTTTTTTTTTTAAATAAATTATATTTTAATGTTAAGGTTGGTAAATTATGTAAGTCTTGAATGATCTTGACATTTCATATTTACCAAAAATAGGATTTGGCTCAAAAATCAATTTCTTACAAATAGTTTTTCCTTGTTAGTCTCATTGGAAAATATTTCAAATCACATGTTAGGGTGTTGGATTTACGGCCATGTAATCTATTTTTCGAGTATCTAATATATAAAAAAGTTCTTATTCAATAAGTATCATAAACCTTCATTGCATCATCATCATCATCATCATCACATTAGCATCCATCCTTCCATTTTTTTCATTTAAGCAACATGTTGGTGTGAACATGGTATATTACAAAGTAATTTTATAGTAGGTTCTATTTACACTTACATACTTGAGCTTAGGCCATTTACTTTTTGTTTCTCAGAATATAGAATTAAGTTGCTTGTCATCATCTTAGTTTATTTCAGGGTTTCCTCCTTGTTGTTTATCCCAGGTTTTTCTCTTTGTCTTTACAACAAGGGTTTCTTCATTGTAAATTGCATTGGTTTCATTTATCTTTAATGAATTCACCAATATCATACTACATACATTGCTTCTCTCTTGTCTGGAAAGTTGTTTTCATTGCAAGTGATCTTTGACACATGCGGGGTTAATCAACAACTTCACATTTATATTTATATTTATCATCTATAATGATTATCATCAATTATTTAAGTTTATATTGTAATATATGTATTTAATATCAACTTCATTTTTAGAGTTTTTAAATATGAGTGTATCTAATTATATTACCTTTAATTGTTACCAGTCCCACAGCTTGCTTCAATAATTTTGTACCTATAGATGATTTTTTCCACATTCTTGGCTTCAATATTCCCATCACATCGACAAGTCTCCATGGTTTATTAATAACTTAATTATTTGCTAGAAATATTTCTATCTAAAGTAAGCTAACACCAATCTGTCTCAAGGAAAGAACTCTTGATCATTGTTTCAACAATCTTTTCTACCAATTCCTTGGCTTCTCTAAGATCCAAAAGTGTTACCATAATTGATGATGAAATATTTGTGTAACAACCTTATACCGTGTTACTCGGGTTTTGAACTTTTTGGTTCACAGTTCATGTATACATGTCAATGTTCCCAAGTTGTGTTTGTCCTCAGTCTCATCCTTATTCTAATCAAGTCTAGTAAAGGTCACTCATTCACACTCGCCCAAGTACTCAATTGATTAGTTCCATGTGAATGTATACTTAACCTTACACCTTGTGAAGTTTGAAAAACTGTCGACTTACCTGACTATGCCAAATAAGTGTTATATTCTCCCCCTAAGTACCTTGTTGTCAACAGAGGTTTCTCCAAACTGCCTTACTTCATTGTTTCTAAACGAAAGTTTGCAAAGTCCCTGACTTTATCGACCTTGCCTAGTTGAACTAAGATATGTTGTTGAAACCTTTGTAGTCTTGTGAGTCAGATAAAGTCAAGAACTACCAAACTAGTTTGAACCTTTGGGTTGGCTACCGACTCTCTGACTATTAATGGTGTGTCTTTCAGTGAGTTGTATTTTCATGAAATTGGCACACGTGGGGCATTAAATGTTCCATAAGCCACAAAGGACACCTATCAAACCAACGAATTTAAATGTACTACCACTGCGAAATTGAACTAGAATTAAATGTTTTATTTAAAAGGGTGGTGTGGTTAGACTTGGTTTTCATTATGTAGAACCTAGAGAATGAAATTTGTAGTGTCTGAGCACTGGAAAAAGAAAAAGGTGCATGCAAGAAATCCAAGTTAGATAATGAAATTTTTCCGTCTATTGTGATAGTTTGAGGTGGAATTCTACTTTTTCCCAACCTGTTACTTGAAGCAAAGCAATGAAATTCACCCCCTCCATGAGTTTTCTATTTATATTCTACATTCTTATGCCTGGCCAACCCGGATATAAGAAAAACACATTGCCTGTAAAGTACCTGCTATCTAGAACCCTCATACCCATTATGCCTGCAGTAATAGATAATGGTTTAGGTTTGATACGAATGTGCGCCAAGAAGTCTAGGAAATTCTTGACAGATTAAGGGGAAACTTTGACTCACCTATTGCAAACAAAATTGTTGATAGCTATCTTTTGGAAGCTGTTGGTTTTCCCAAAGCAATTTGTTGTCAAGAATTGGTCTCCACCTATGTGAGTCATTACCAACGTGAGTCTTCTGAAATTCGAGCTTTTGATGGCATGGTTGTTGTCAAAATTGATTATGAAGTTGTAGCTTATGCCCTAAGACTACCAGAATGAGAGGTATTTATGAATGCATCTATTGACGAAGCCTGGGAGTATTTTTAAGATTTAAAAAATGGTGTTTAAATAGAATCACTACAGCCTGGATTAAAGTGAAACGCAGAGGCCAATCTCAACTCCCCTCAATTCTTAAAAAGGGGCTCTTTGTCAAAGAGATTGAAGATGCAATTGTTTTATTGCACTGTCTTGTCAATAACCAGACAACTAAGGAATTTTTGGGCTGGATGTATCAATTTCTTACAATTATCTGTAGAGATGGTCAATATATTGACTATGGAGAAATAATTAGTCGACAGTTACATGAGAAATTAATTCATTTCAGGTGGGCTAGTTCTTTTCACATGTGCTCTTTACTGATCTATGTGATGGCGACAACCCAAGCTACTTGGTCAGGTCTCAAGACCCTAAATTCTCATATTCAAAACTCGCTAGTCTTCAAGGTTTTCCCTCAACTATAGAAGCATATTGGAATGGGTAAATTTTATGATGTCAATGATTATTTCCTGTGGATAGGGATTAAGATGATTGAAGGGTCACCAGAAAGGAGAATCTCTTCCATAGTTGCTGACCTTATCATGCGCTATGGTAGCTTTTTCATCTATTTTGACAGATTTTCTTATCTCAAGATTGGAGGATTCAACCAAACCCCCTATAAGCTACCCAGGTATGTATCTGATTATTTCATACTCCTGGAGATTTGTAGACAAATGAAAGGAGTCAATGCTAAATATGTCACTTAGATGAAGATGATAGGGTATTCTTTCTGAGTGTCCCTATCTCTTTTTACCTGTAAGAGTTTTGATTTTGCTACCACCACAGAAAAACTCCTCTCTAAGTATAAATTTCAGTCTAAAACCCCAAGGTTTCCCTTTGATGGTAAAAGCTATGTGCATAATAATTTTCGTGGGGGTAAATCTTACCTGCATCGTCCTCATATTGAGGATTATTGGGAAAACTGTACAGATATGAGAGAAGTGCAGAAGAGAGATCTTATGAAGAGCTTAAAACAGGTTAAGAGGTTTGAGTTACCTGACCCTGTACCAGGTGAATTAGTTGATGATTGTTCGGACTTGATTGATGAAACATACCAGAATTTTTCTTTCTCTGCAATGTACTTGCTAACCTGACATAATATAGATGGTATGGAAGTGGAGAAGAGAATTGTCCGTGTGGTGGAAAGAACCAAAAAATTGATTGAGAAGAAAATCTGAGAATGTCTTGGATCTTCGGCTCTTAAGGGTTCTACAAGCGCTAAACTAAATGTACCACAAGATCCCAATCCTACCAGCACTCCCACCACTCCATTATCTACACCCTCAGGAGGAACTTCCTAGTCGGCTGATGATGGTGAGGAACCAAAAAAGAAAACAAAAGTGAAATCGAAGTGTGAAATAAGCACTTCATCATCCTTGAAGAAAGTTATTGATGAAAAGGTTCCTACTCTATCCTTCCCTACTATTACTAATTTTCCCTGTTCTAACAGTGGTGCTCAAGAAAGTGATACTCTCATCTTCCACCAAATTGGTGGAGATGACATTTCCAATTCTATTTTTGATAATGTTGAAAAAAAAATAGTGTGACCTAATTTGTATTTGTTAGGAAACAAAAATGGAGAACTTGCCATATTGAAAAAAGGGTATTTTAGCAAGCCCGTCTCGATTCCCCAAATGAAGTGGGAGGTCGGAGAGCAAGGAGATGGGGAATAAGCCATTGATTTTCTGTTTCCGGATCAAGCTTGGACTTTAGCCCCCGCCACTATAGTTGGGTGGGAGGCCCTTACAAATAGTAGGGGGGCAAGTTGTTCCGGTTTCAATCCCATAGAATTGTAGGCCCCCCCACCTAGATTCTATACGTAACATGTCCCCACCCCTTTGTAGTTACCGTGTGTTGGGCCATGCAGGAGAGCGGTCGGCCTATTTTTAGCGAGAGGTTTTCAGCAGTATTGTATGTGGTATGGGCCCCAACATAGGTATATGGATATTGGGGTATTGGGGATCGGGATAGTGTGCACGTGTGGAACATACATAGTGGGATCTAATCCATATCGTCTCTTGCTCATGCCTTTCCTTCTACCTCTACCTTCGGTGCCCCTGGCTTTGATATTAGAGGATCTGCAAATGGATAGAAGAGCTATAAGTTTACCCAGTTGCCTATAGACAAGTAAGGGCCCGTCGGTTAAGCAGTTGATTAAGCATAAGTTTATCCGGTTGATTCATCTTCCATAGAATTGATAGGCCCGTCCCCTTAGAATAGCAGGGGCCATTTTGAAACCAAGATGCAGGAGCAGCTACGGTTGATGTTCTTAGTGACCCTCACCTCACTTAGTTTAACACTCCTCTACCAAGCAATACCATTATCAATGCTCTTGATTCCACATTATCTACCTTGTCCCCTTGGGTCAAGGAAGTTTTTGAAAAGAAAAAAAAGGGTACATGTCTATGGTTAAAGAAGAGTTAGATCCTGTTACCAAATTATTGCAGGGGACCCGTAAACCCAAAAAGGCCAAAAAGTTGTCCAAGGTAGTAATATATCTTGTGACCGATTAGAGGTTCCTAGAGATTGTAGGTCCCATTGGCGAAAAGAATGAACATGAGGTCACAAATAGAGATTTTACCTTGGGTAGAATTGACATGTGTTCGCCCACCTCAGAAGGAGACATTTATCATTCCACCACTTTTGTCGATGCCCTGGCTCACAGGCTAAAAATGGAAGAACAAAAGAATCTGGAATTTCTAAAATAGGTAAACTCCTTGGTTTCTTTTATTCGATATATTCTACATGAAGGAGATGTGAGCTTTGAAGAAAACATGTCATTTCACATTGGTGGGCTAGATTTTAGTAAATTGAAGTAAATCAAAAGAGCCCAAAGTGTTACTTTAGCGTTAGATAAGTGGGTGGAAAAACTACTAATTGATGCCATATTCTTTATCCAAGAGGGCATGAAAATGTACTCCCTAATCACTGAGAAGCTGGAGAAATAGAGGAATGATATGCAAGCTATTAAAAGGGAACAAGGTAATCTACTAGTGGTTTTGTTTGAGCTCCAACAGATTGCCAGTATGTCCCCTACAACTGCAATAGGGGAAGGGATACTAAGAAAACCAGTTGATTCCAAGTTTATGACTTGGATGGATGCATTGAAATGGAAGGTTGTTGTCCATGAAGAATTAGAGCAATGTGTAAGGAAGGCCCTAGCTCGATTTCAACATGATGCTCAAAACTTGGTATCTTGTTTTACGCGGTTGGAGATTGAAATATTTGAAGAGAGATGAAAAATTAAGAAGCACTGTCATAGTAATCCGCAAATTTAAAGAGAAGATATAGGAAAGCCTTTCAGAAGTGTACACAGTGAAATGGTGATCAATGGTGGACCACCAAATCACATATACCTTGAATGACCCTAGATCTGGTCCTTAGGCCAAATTTGATTTGTATGACCCAAGAAAATGAAGGGATACAAATGCAAGATCTAGCTAAGGGGAAGATTAAGGGTATTCTTTTGTGAGATGTGAAAGAAAATGATAAGAGATCTTATGCTTATGATTAAAAGGAGATGTAACAACAAAGTACAATAACAGATCTGATCTAATATATTGAAGTAGATGCAAGATGTAGAAGTAAGAATGTGTGTACCTGAAAATGGAAGAGGAAGAAGGTGCTCAAATGCTGATTTTCTGTCTGCAAAGTCCCAGAATGTCTCGATAACTGAATCCAGCAATTTGTAACCTACAACTCTGTAATCTGCAACTTTTTTTTTTGCCTTAGGAATATGTCGAAAGTGGTTTGACCTATACCCAGGTATAGGTTTGACCTATACCCAGGTGTAGGTCAAAGGTTTGACCTATACCCAATCTGCTCAAAATAAAAAATAGAAAGTGGATCTAGGAATCTCTTCAGATTGTCTTTATGGCTCGGTAACTAGAATCTGCACTTTGAATGATAGGGTATATGTTGAAGATTCAACCTATACCCGATACTGTCAGAATCTGGAACAGAAAATGGATTTGGAAAGTTCTTGCAAATGGGTTCCAAGATCTACAACTAAATCTGCATTCTGAACTTGCGCCTACACACAAGAGAGGAGAAAATTGTTGCGGGGGGGGGGGGGGGGCTTGCCTTGGTCAAGCCCTTGTTTAGGAATTAACCTTGAATTTCAAAAAGAAATGAAATGTTATCATGTAGAAGAGATTGAATCTAACAATGGAAATGTATCATATCATATAGATGCAATTGTACTTATCATGAGATCAAATATGTTAATGTAATAGCCTTGAGTCAACACAAAAACTAAAAGGAAATCAAGTAAGACAAAACCTTATGTAGTAGATGCTTGCAATTCACCTCAATATTCGATTGAAGAAGAAGAGGAAGACTTGAATGGATGAATGTAGATCTCCTCCCTTGATGGCCAACTCCTTTGTCTCCTACGAAGAAAGAAGCTAGATCTATAGAAGGAAATGCATGAAGAAGGATGAACTTGAATGCTTTCTTTCTTGAACTCTTTGAATGCACAATAGCTTGCTTGATTGCTTGAGAAGAGGTGGTTTCTTGCGTGTAGGTAGCTTGCATAATAAGAGGTGGTAGGTGTCAATATGAAGGGGAAATGCATCTGTTTATAGTAATTTTGGGGTCCAAATTCACAAAAGTCGACTTCTCTCGGCGGGAAAAAGAAAACACCTTGCACCGAGCCCAAAACCCACCAAATTAAAACTCCTGAGGTATAGGTCGAAAGTGGTTCGACCTATACCCGGAAGGTGTAAATTTTGAGGTAAAGTTGTGAGATTCAAGGGGTGTTAAGTGGTCCAGGGAAAAACAAAAAGGTAAGTGGGAAAATTGATCATAAATGCCAAAATGGGAGCCCAAGAAGGAAATGAATTATGTAAATGGATGGGTAAATGAGAAATTGTGCATAGAAATTAGAACCAACATAGAGCTTTGAGTAAGATTGAAGGAGAAGGGTAGGACCTTTATTTAAATTATGTATGCAATTAGGTGCAATGTGAGGTCCTATCAGAAGAAAGACACTAAAGAGAGATAAAATGGTCCCAAAATGAACACAAAAAGTAAGTGTTGTACCTTTTAGGACTATACATTCAACCCCCACTTTAGCGAGAGTATGAGACAAGCTCATGCTCATGGTAAAGGAAGAGATAGAAGAAAGAGAGAGAAAGATGATTGAGGCGAATTGCAAAGAGATAAAGACATCACTAAGTCTAAGGACATAAGCCCCACAACTAAGGATCCTAACTCCACATCCATACACAATGGAACAAAAACAAACCAAAGAACAAAAGAAAAAGGAAAAGAAAAGACAAAAGATACCAAAAACAACAAAGGGGTTGGTACTAAAACAAAGACTCCAAATCAACTAGTGAAAGAGACCTCGATCAGAAATGCCTCAGCCACTAATATCATGTTTGGAAAGCTATTGCAAGAGCACAAGTGATCGCATAGGAAGAACAAGAGCACCACTAATGATGATACCAATTTCATGATCAAATTTGTCTATCATGAGAGCAAAGAGAGAGGGAGAGAGAGAGAGAGAGAGGAGTGTAATTACCTCACCCAGTAAGATTGTATGGCTTACTGTGAACCACACCAAAGATAGAATTAAAAGTTCTAGCAGGTTGTATGTCATGCTAGTCAATTCCATCAAAAGCCCCCACCTACCGACAACTTTGTCTATGTGCACCTCATGAATGGATACATATCCTCTATATTCATGAATTTTTTTTTATATGTGCACTTCATGGATGGATATGAATCACTTATAACCATGAAGATTGTTTTTGTATATGTGCACCCCATGGATGGATATAGATCCACTATTATCCATGGGGATTTGTTTTGTTTATGTGCACCCCATGAATGGATATGGATCACTTATACCATGGGGATTGGTTTTGTGTAAAAATACTTAAGGAAAATGTGCATGATAATGTGCAAGGGAGGTCGTATATATGCCCCCCTCCTTATGATGGCTACGTAGTAGACATTATAAGGAAGAGAATCGAGGATACCTACTTCCAACAACAAGGAGATATATTAAAAACAATAATGTTTTCCATTAACTTAGCTAGGAATGTTAACTGTTATAGGATAAGAAAATAGATAATCATGAAAGGATATTCCACTTGTGAGAAGAGACCCTTGAAACGAATAGATCTTGTTTACAAGACATCTACCTTCAAGAGGAGTACTTGAAAAAAAAAATCGTCAATACAAAGAGGGGGAAGAGAACAAGAATACACGCATTTAGCCCCCTATCGCTCGGTGAACTAGGGATTGTTGATGAAGGATGACAGACTTTGAATCACAAAGTAAGGGAATGTGTTTATAATGAACATAGTTTTGCAAATAAAGAAGAGGTGATGATCAAGGATTCACACCTCTTGTATAAGAGAGACTCCCAATCAAAACAAACAACTCTTTATAGGAAAAGAGTGTCACATGATAAACAAATGTCACTGTATAGATGAAATTAGATCCTTAGACAAAAGAAAACAAGAATGTACATGCAACCTTGCCCCCCAAGTGTGAAGACAAGATATAATATAAAATACACCTTGAATGATAGCTAATTCATAATAGATACACAATGCCAAGCAAAATAAGTTGTAAACTAGAGAGAAATCCTAAAACAGGCATATATGCTAGAAAAGATATCACATATAAAGTAAGCAAGTCATCAAGGAAAGAAAGGAAATAATGAAACTATGGATGATTATTGAATGGTAAACATGTCATTTCGAGACATAAAAAGATTATTAAGAAAAGACACAAGGATCTTGCATGTAACAAAGTATCTCATGCCAAAAAGGAAAAAATAATGCAAACAATACAGATTATATCATCTTAGTAGTTATCCCAATTATACAAGATATGCACTCCAAGGAGGAAAATTGCAAACAAGATGCTAATCTTAGAGAAAGAACCCGTAACAACAGGTCCATAAATGGGAGGACGTCATGGTATAAAAGAGATAAACAAGAAAGAAATAATGTATCTTCAAAAGAAAGGAGAAAGAGATGAGAAAGAAGATCCTATATATGCCCTAAGTGATAGACCTTTTATAATAGTCATATTGTTTTAGGAAAACATAAGGTTGCAACTTAGGATGTAGATAGCCTTGTGTTAAACAACAAATTCATGAAAGAAAGAACGTTATACTATAAAAGATGCAAATCTGCAAAGCATATTGGATGTCCAAAAATAAAAGAAAGGGAAGACATGTTTAAGCTCCCTAAATGGTTTCTAATGCATGCACTTCCTAGCCAACATAATGTTGTGACAAATGTATGCTAGGAAGGATATATAGAGAAACATTTGAACAAAGGGAGAAAAAAAATCCCTTAAGAAGAGAAAGGAATGATGGACCCTTTGCCCCCCAGTTAAGAGAGCAAAGAGGGAAATCCCTATTGTGTTGCCCTTAAGCTCATTATACAAAGTATAATGGAGAGAAACACAATAGGAGAAAGAAATGCTAATTGTAAACTTTGGTACGGAGAAAACTTAGGATATCTGGTGTGGAATGAATAAGACTTCTATTAATAGATTCTTGAACAAATTGTCTAAGCTTAACACATTCACAAAGTAAATGTTTGTTGTCGTAATGTTTAAAACACAAGAATTCACACTTAATAGGTCTTTGATTTCTTGAGAGGTTTCAAAAAGGGAAGACTATCTTAGGATTATACTTAGACTTCAATAGATTCTTTTTTCCAAAGCTAAGTGATCATCAGAATGGGATATAGTATTATAGGAAGTGGGCAAAAGAATATAAAGAGGAGGTTTGGGTGAAGATGAAGATGGACAAAAATGATCAACATGAGGAACGTGATGTTCCTTAGGACCATTGTGATGTTCCTTAGGCACATCATCTATGATTGGCGAAGGGAAATATTATCCAGATCATGGATAATATTTTGGAGATTGTGAAAAGAATCATTTTGAGGATCACTAGGAGATTGAACTTGAGTAGGGGGAATAAGATTAGTAAGGTTAACACTAGGCCCATTAACAAAGACCCTTATATAATTTATATATCCCATGAATTTGGTTAAAATTTGAAGAAGAAATAGACATGGGATATTGATTATAGTCTTGAAATATGCTTTGTAAGGAAGGAATATATTAGTTTACCTCATTATGTCATATGCAAGAACACCATGAAGGAAGAGAAATATAATGACATGCAAAAATCTATTATTCACTCCATGTGTTTGATATAGAGAGGTAAGAAGAAAAGTGACGACATAAGTAAGTGCACACCAATCCAGTTTAGAGATTTCCATATTGACAAACACAAATCTAGATATCAAAATAAGAATGCAATAGGGATTAGATATATAATAATGCAAAATAAGTGCTCACAATGACAAAAATCTAACTGCCCAATCAAGAAGTAGAAATCATGAAAGCAGCGGGTTCACCAAAATGTATATTGTAAAATGGTGATCAATGGTAGATCACCAAATTACATGTACATTGAATGACCCTAGATCTGGTCCTTAGGCCAAATCTGATTTGTATGACTCAAGAAAATGAAGGGATACAAATGATAGATCTAGCTAAGGGGAAGATTTAGGGCATTCTTTTGTGAGATGTGGAAGAAAATGAGAAGAGATCTTATGTTTATGATTAAAAAGAGATGTAACAACAAGGTACAATAACATATCTGATCTAATATATTGAAGTAGATGCAAGATGTAGAAGTAATAATGTGTGTACCTGAAAATGGAAGAGGAAGAAGGTGCTCAAATGTTGATTTTTTGTCTGACAGAGTAGGAAATATCCTTTACCTGAATCCAGCAATTTGTAACCTGCAACTCTGTGATCTGCAACTTTCTATTCCGCCTCAGGAACAGGTCAAAAGTGGTTCAACCTATACCCACGTATAGTTAGAAGGTTCTGTTGGTTCTCAAATCAACAGATTGAAAATCTTACAAAGGATGCCAAGTTTTGTTATCAAGCCCTCCAAGTGATTTGGCCAACTAACGATTTTTATCTTGTAAGGGATTAAACTCCTACACTTTAGGCTCTGTAGAACCAAAGAAGGTAAGCCTATACTCCAACTGCTCTCCAAGTTGAAATTTTTTATAGCATATGTATTCTTCTCTATTGATCTCTCTATGTGTTATCTCAAAGTGGCATAAGTTTTGAAATAAGCAAATGATTCTCCTCTAATACTGATCTTATTTGTTGAATTCTGTTAACTTCTAACTCTTCCTAACTTTTGATCTCTTATTCAGTAATCATCTAACCTCTTTTGATTGATATAATCTCCTATTGCAATTTCCTGATGCTACTGATTGCTACAACTGCTCCTATGCTTCTTTTCCTAGTGACTTCTGTAATTGATTTCTTCTATTGTTTTATCTCCCTTCTTCTCTGTTACTACTAATTGTATGTTCTATCTCCTATCAGATCATTAATTTACTTCTATTAACAATTTTGATTTGATTATAATGGATGACCAGTGCCTTCTTCCTATTGGGCTGCAGAGTCACTCTTCTCCTCGACATTCATGTATAACCTCTACGAGACAATTTTTAAGACCACCACTTGGATGACCTTGTCAACCAATCTGACCTTCAATGCCTTCAACTATTAGATGACACCTCAATTAGTATAATTGAGTTTAACCTTTTATTGAAAAGACCAACTAGAAAAAATATGTATGGACAACCACTTATCATACAAATTTTGATAGTCGAATTGAAGTGCATACAAATAATCTCCCTGCACAAAGACTCAAGACAACTATTTTCTTGAAACATAAATCATAGAGGAACTGATCAATTATAGAACTTATCCACAACAAAAATGAGAAGAAAGAGCACTGAAAGTATCCTTTATTTATTCATGTTTGATAATTACATCCTGTCATAGTGGATTTGAATCTCCTAAAAAATCTGAATTCTACTATCCAACCCTGAATCTCATTCTTCAATCTCCTTTTTATAGATACAAGGAAACACTTTTGAATGGTTACATCTTTTGGCACTGAAAACCTATGACTGTTCAGTCAGCCAATTATCCTAACAAACTAATCAAATCCCCAAAATGAAAATAACTAATTACATCGTAATTTTGTTACATTTTATAAGTTCATTATTTCATTATTTGGAACTAGACAAAAGCTTATATGGGAAGAGTAAGCCAAGAAGAGGAAAAGGGGGCCTTAAATAACCTATGGAATCTTGTTCAAGTCTATTTAGGAAGAGCAACCCCTAACTGTTAATTATCCAAAGAATATAACCAGAAATAAGATTTAATGATTTTTCATAATTTAGCCTTTAAGAATTGTAACCGTTGGAGATAGTGAAAGAAGCAACAAGTAAATAAAAGAGGAATTGATAAATAATCCTCCTTGTCACCTATTAAAGCATTCATTCCAACATATACTAAACAAAATAATTCACATAAGGAGATTGAATGTATTATACTTCTGAACCGTAGAAATACCTTTTATTATTATTATTTTTTAATTTTCAAGTAAGCTTGTTAAATTTCATAGATATATTACCTCCCCAATGTTGGAATTTTGACTAGCTTAAAAAAGACCAAAATTATGCATCAATCTTTCCTATATTTTTTTTATAGAATTGAGTCCCTTACTCAGAGAAATAGATTTTTAGTCATATTTTGTTCATGTATTTAACAGATGTTTATATTTTACCTAGCTTTACTCAACTTGGTTCATAATAGATGGGCTTTCTACATTCGCGGAGTTTATACTATTGGTTTAATCCAAAATAGATAAGGAGTCATTCTTCGTCTTTGTCTTAATCTTACTATTAGATTTTGTTTTGTGTGATCTTGCTAAACACTACTTAGAAAAATTCTTCCCTTTTCTACAATTCCTAATCTTATCCATGTTTCCTTACCCACTGTAGAAATTTAAATTGATTAATTTGATCTTCCACTAGGCTTTTAATTTTAAGAAAATAGATAGATCTTTAATACATGACAAGCAGAGCTTTGTTAATATTTAGACAAATTTTTCCCAAAATACATCTCTTGAGCCGAGACTTACACTTTGATTACTTCTTCAAAAATCTAGTTATGCTTATACCCTAACCCAAAATAATCACAAGACTATAAAAACAAGACGGAATCAATGGTTTGACCTTCTAAAGAGAAATTGGTCCGTCAAAGTTTTTAAGCTAAACTGTCAATTTCCTCAAAACCTGAATTTCTTTTCGTGGGTCTTATCAGGGAGGAACAAGGCTTAGATTGAAAAAAACATATAGTTCTATTTTTATGATCATTACTCAAACATATTATTTTCCTTCCAAACCTTACTTGGATTACAACTAATTTAGAGGCATTTTATAGATATTAACTTGTGTTATTGAGAAAAAGCCTTCATACTAATTCTAAATTTTTAAGCATAATACTTATCTCAACACATTTCCACAAATATTACTTATTTCTGAGGGTTGAAATTTATGAAACAAAACAATTTTAACAAGAAAACTTACCCAGATACTACACTATCGAAATTTTTTGCTCCACCAAATTACCTTGCCAGAGTTGGTCTTTTCAGCCTCTATCCTAGAACCTTCTGGAGTTGGCTTTCCCTAAAAAATCATAAATTTAGCATAATTCAACATTCCACTTTATCTCCCTTTCTGAAATCAATAAGGTCATTGTCTGTAAATTGTTGATTTGGTTTACTTAATACCTGTTACCGATTTTCGGTACCAAACACAATTAGGTGGAGTTGTTATGTTTTTCGAGTGAATTAAGGTAAATTCTCAGTTCTGTTGGATCACATTCATATGCATAGAGAAAAGAGCAAAAGAGTACATTATTACATCACATAATGCAGTGTTGTCCTAAAAGAGTGCAAAGAGGAAAAATTGTAAAAAAGCAATCTTTATTGAAAAAATAGTCGAATATTGTCTCACACAAGCCGTGAGAATAACCATCATAATGCACATGAAAAGAACATTATACATTTATAGACACTATGAAAAGTAAGGCATAAGTAGTATAGGGTGACTCATGATTGCCTGGATGACGAGCCCGACTTGTGTTGCTTTGCTTGGTCTTTAATCCTGCTGCTTGCCTTGCATCCAACTCGTACTTCCTTGTTGCTCCCATCCCTGCATTTGATTGATAAATGACGTTAGATCAATGATCTAAGAAATAACGGGTCATCATATGCTACATGTACCCGCATCTACAAACATACAACATGCTCTTCACATGCATAATAACAGCCAGCTAATCACGGATATATGAGAAAACAATGAATATCAAAAGCAGGATCCATGTGCTCATTTTTATCTGACAAGTTTGTTTCATGTGAAGGAGCAGGTACACAGTTATTATTTATCGATATGTGGGATCAAGTGGGCTCCCAC
>MU223281.1:3112760-3171921 GCA_018584345.1 Thuja plicata | reverse complement strand
TAAACATGCAGCTCTAAAGTCATATTTTGTTGCATAATATAACAACATATTCAATCAGTGCAAGAGAAACCAATTTTCAAAGTAAGGATAGTATGATACAACAATCTAATGATAGCAGCGATGTTGCGGTAGTAAAACAACATTTCAAATGTGATCAATATGAATTTGAAACACTGACACATATCATGAAAAAGCATAGGGATAGCGTTCTATCAAATTATGGAGGCATTTTTGAGAGGGCATTCAATATAAAGCAATGATATAGCAGCTAAAGGTAGCAGGTAAATGACAGTGTTGTCATTCAAGACCAAAAGGCAAGCATGAAAAATCAAGGACAACGTATGTGGAAAATAAACACATAGCTTAAGCTCAATAATAGTGTACAACTACACGATGTTGCAATTACAAAAGCCTTTCAAAGAATTATGTAGCAGCAAGAACAACGAGTAACGAAAAGAAGCAGCATTTCTCATAATAGTAGGGATCAAAAACATGCACACAGAGAAGCAACATAACAGTTTGTAAAGTGGAATTTCATTGCATTAAAGACCATTTTCAGTGAACATACAAGGAACAAGAGCACGAAGATTGCGATAACAGGGTTCTCATACATCAGATTTATCTTTCCATACTCCTACAACATCAACATCCAGATGATCAAGAGATATAACATCAAGGACAATTAAGAAAAGGAGTTGCTGCGGTGTGTGATTAAGTTCTGAGAATAGATATAAAGAGTGTTGAACACATAAATGCCAAAATATAGATTCCAAGAGACAAGCATCTATTGGCCCATTGTTTGTGATTAGCGGCTCAAACCATTGATAAAAGCACGTTAACATCAACATATTCTTGAGGACAGTCAACAATATAGACCATGGACTTCAAATGGCATCAACTTAACAATGTCTATGTTGCTCTTACCAGGACAACATGTAGTGTTGAAGACTCAGAAAAAACAATGCTCATAGTACAGTGAAAAAGGTGTAAATTTAATGGAGATTGCAAGGTGAAGGTATGCCAAAAGTTTACAAATGTGGTGACGTTATCAAGATACTTTCAAGCCCTTATTGAATAAACAAGAAGTTTCAAGTTGCACGATATTATAAATATCTTCATGGAAAGGATCAATAAACAGTAAAGACATAAACAGAAATACGAACTCAGTGGTCAATTTCATAATCATGTATTGTTCCAGCAAAGACAATCACAAAGTATATAGTAGATGAAAATATCTTATGATTACTGCTCAGAAGCAGAAACCTGGAGTTTTCTTTGAAATCCTCATGTAGTACACAATGAGTTTGAAAATCCACAAAATTTTACAGAGGGCATCATGTGCAAGCTGTAAGTCATTGCATTCGCAGAAAAGTATAACAGTTTCAGAGATAGTTCTTATTTTCAAGGTGTATACTCTCAGCTACCAATACTGAAATTTCTAAAAAAAAAAAAAATGAAGTAGACAGAACAGTAACAAAAGCACTCCACAAGATCAAAAACAAAGACATAGCAAACACCAATGTCGAGTGACAGGAATAAAATGAAACAGTGCATGAGATTTTTATCTCATCCAATCAACAACAATGAGAAAGAACACACAGGACATATCAGTTCAAGCTAGGCCCTTGTTTAACTTATATTTTGAAGCTTCAGTTCCTCCTCTTGGTTATACCGTCTATTTCCTAAAAGCTGCAGAGAATGGAGTTTCTGCTATAGGAACTTTGTCAATGAAGCCGGAACATATCAACATATTAAGTGTACATGAAATAATTGTGGATTCAACAAGGATTCAGCTTGCATTCTCAAAGTCTACAGGGCTGCTGAAGGAGATCAGAAATCATCATAATAATGCTATCTTGCCCATAAATCAGTCACTTTGTTGGTACAACTCAAGTGATGGAAACACTGCAAAAGGAATGTATGAGGCTTCTGGTGCTTACTTTTTTCATCCCAATAACTCAAGATTCTTTCCTATTAAGGATTCTAAGAAACAGGTTATACAGTCCATCACTAAAGGCAATGTTGTGAGTGAAGTATATCAACAATTTTCTCCCTGGGCATCACAGGTAGTTCAGTTGTGCAAGAATGCAGATGATGTTGAAATTGATTTCTTGATTGGACCATTTCCAATTGATGATGACTTGGGAAAGGAGGTGGCAAGTCAATTTAGAACAAATTTCGTGTCAAATAAAGAGTTCTACACAGATTCCAATGGACGAGATTTCTTGAAGAGAATAAGGAACTGTTGGGCAGACTGTAATTTAAGTGTATATGAAATAATTGCTGGAAATTATTACCCTCTGAATCTAGGAGTATACTTGAAAGACAATGACATAATTTCCTTTGCTTGTTGATCGTTCTGTTGGAGGTTTAAGTGTCTCTGATGGGGAGCTAGAACTAATGCTTCATAGGCGATTACTCCATGTGATAATAAGGGTGTTGCTGAAAATTTGAATGAAACTGTATGCTTCAATAACAATAAGAGATGCGAAGGCTTAACTATGCAAGGTAAAATATTTCTGAATGTAAATCCTACAGAACAAGCTTCATAATGGCGGATACAAAAGAAGTAATAGCAGGTTTAAAAGGAAACTGTGTATGTTTTCTTTCCTCAATGGCGGCTATGCAATGATGAAAAAAAAAATTTACAACATAAATCATTCTCCCAATATAGCAGAGGACGACAGCATGCTTTGCAAACACAATATAGCTAAGTAAATTGTTGATATCTCTTTCAAAAGCAAAGGCGTGGCATTAGAAGAATGGAGATACCTCAGATAACGCTCTTCAAACTTTTCTTTTGCAGTCAAAACTCAGTTTATCTCCCAATGTCGGTCATGAAAGATGATATTTCCAGAAGGCTCGGGTTCAAGACCAACAATGGTGGCCAAAGAAGTGTTTTTTCTTCTTTCTTGGCGTCTCCTTAGGGTTTTGAAACCCTTTCTAGTGGCTGCTGTGTTTTTTCCAAAAGACTACAATGCGAATAATGATCTTTTTCCCTTGTGTTTTGGCTTTTAGGTTAAAAGCTTATGCGTTATTTTTAAGTTTCCTTTGGAATCCGATTGCTAAGTCCATTATCGGATTTTTATGAGACTTTCAAATATTGCCATAAGTTTTAATTTATTTAACAAATGTTTAAGTAATGTAGTGATATATTATTTAAGTTAAAGTAATATATTATTCTATTATTTAAATGTTTAATTAATGAGTCATTTTTTTTGAGATTTATTTTAAAATAAATTAACTCATAATAATTGCTTCACAAATAGTAAATATTATAATAACGTATTACTTGAATTATGTAATATGTTATTATATTATCTATTATTTGTTAAAAGAGTTATTTTATATTTTGATTTTGCAAACATTGTTAAAATAATAATTAATTGATGACATTATAAATCAATTAATTAATTATTTAAATTGCAAGTATAATTTCAAATGATTAAGTCCATTTTCGGATTTAGAGAGGCAAGGGGTTGAAAAGTCAAAATATAACTCATGTAAAAAAGTCAGAAATTGCAGTTGTTAAAGTCAGCAGACAGTTATTATTTTCCAGAAGCTCCTTATGGGCTTTTTAAGGGATAAGATTGCATTTATGAGGGAGTATTTATGTTGATATTATTTGGGTATGACTTTTGGGTCACCAAATAGTATTTTTGTAGACTTTTGAGGGGCTAAAAGGTGGCTGGATAGGCCAAATCCGATCTAGAATTTATTACCAGCATTAATGATGCAGTTGGCACATGAAAGCATAAATATGAGTTGAAGACTCATTGTTTAGGAGTTCTTTTTCCTTCCAGCTTGTTGTTTTGTAACTTTTTCTGAGTTCTTAGCAGAAGCAAGAGAGATTTTGTAACCCATTTTCAGAGATATACAGGTTCAGGACACCTTTGTTATGTGACTTATAGCTTATGCCTTCTTCACTTGTTTTGTTATTATGTGCTTAGTGTAGGTGCAGATTTATGTGATATCATTTATCCTCAAATGTGTATTACATGTGGTACTTTTATACAGTATTTTTGTCATATTTTCTTTGCAGATTGTGAGTTGTGTTTAATCAGTTTTTCCAGATTGTGAGAGATCCTTTCTCCTTTTAGAGACTGTTGTTACAAGCCTTCTTACAAATTGATTATGCAGAAATTATGAATTAGTGGGACTGTGCAAAAAGGTATATGTTGCCTTTCTTATTGTGTGTCTGTTATATTTTTGGGTCTCAGAACATAATTTTCTGGTGTATCACCCTTTAGGAGTTAGATTTATTTCTGTTCATCTTTCTATCTCTTTCCTCCAGCAAAAGGTTTAGTTTTAGGTGGTTTCAGGTGAATATCAAATAGGAAGCCGGCCTTCACCCGGAGATTCATTCCAGCTATAGGTTACCCACAACCTTGGTTTGTTTCCATGTCCCTCAAAATCAATCAAGTATTCTTCAAACTTGATCAGGGTGCGATTTTGAGTGTTAACAATACCAACCCATGATAAACTACTTTTTAAGTATTAACCTCATCTCCTATAAATACTTTAATTAAAACACAACACAAAGAGACTTATAAAGTTGTATATTTACCCATTAAGAGTCAAAGACTAATACCAAAACAAAAAAGGTATGTTATGTGAGTATCTATTTAAAATATTTAGTTATTTTAAGTTCTAATAGGCTTATAGCCTTTCTATAAAATAGTATATGCCAAGTTCCTTCAAACCAATTTGTTTTCATAATTAAACTAATAAAGGGACTTTCTACACATGCCCATCATCAGTCGGTATTAGGGCTTCCTTCCTCCTCTAAATCATCATCACTATGGTCAATTTTGTCTGCATTCATATACCATTCCAGCTCTTTCCATTCCACTTTAACTCGGAAATGCATGATGCTCAATTGAAACCACCAATTCCTCCTAATAGAGGGAAAACATTTCTCAAGGTTAGCATGATCATTGATGATAATGATCGGGAAGACCTGAACTGGTCTGTTGATAACTCCCCAATCCCTCCTCCTAGGAATACATAGATTATTATCTATGTTCTCCAGTATTTTATCCAATTCAGCCAAAAGAAAGGGTTTGAATATACTTAAACACTGATCATAAATAGCATCCTTGTCTCTATCTATGTGGATAATTGTAGCAACAAACATAACTATTACCTCTGTGTTGGTTTTGGGCCTATCATCTAACTTAGAGAATTCCTTTCCAACTATTTTGAGCACCGCCCTAAGGATGAGGGAGTGTTTGTTCTTTATTATCCTCAATATCCCTCTCTCACTAATTTCTCCCCAGATGGTTATTACCATCTTCCCATCTTTCATCCTTATCGGTGTATCCATGGTAAGTGGAAAAACTCAGTAATTAAACACTTTCTCACTTCTTATTAAATACAACTTATGAGCCAAAACATACCACTTATTATCATAATTGTCTACAATCTTAGTTGGATTGTTAATTACCACTTTCACGTGGCATTATTACAAGGATTGATCACGTAATTCGAGGATGGTGAAAATATATACCTTATTATCCTATCATTACTAGTGATGCTTATTGTACTTAGGATCCATTTCCACGATTGTGTATTTGAAATCCTTTTTATTTTTGTACTCTCATACTTTCTAATCTTGTTCAGTTAAGTTTTCTCATACTAATTTTTATTCTCTGTTAAATATCATTTTCAGATTTTCCTCGTTAGCCCCCATATTAGCAAGCATCTAATGAATTCTCCCATGATTTCTGCAAATGTATAATACCTTTTAGTTGTTCATGCAAAATAGATGCTAACTCTTCCATAGCTTCAAGAGTACTCATATCAGGTAATGCAAGAGTTACCTCTACTTCTTTAATAGTTTGTTAAATGACATCAAGTGTATGAATCAAATAACTTTACAACTCTAGCAATGTTGTTATCCTCTTGTCTTGATCGCCTTGCAATGTTTTCAACTTGTGATTTGTCGCCTTCACTTGTGATCCGTAGGATACAATTAGGTGTAAAATAGGATTAAAAGTAGCAATCAAATATTTAAGCTCTTGTTGAGCTTCATTTCTCTTAAGCTCCAAATCTTGAGTAAACAAAGAAAAATCAGAAACCTTGGCAAACACTTTACCAATTTCCTCCATGTTTCCTTTACCTCAGTGACTTGAACTGTAAGTTTTCATCTATCTAATGCAATAGTTTCCATAAACTTCGCAGTGCTCTTCTTCCCATACTCCATCTTAGCTCTATTCACAGCTGCATCTTCCAAACTTGAAACTTGTTTAGTAATAAAATTGACCAAAATATCCATTTGTTTAATTGTAGTAGCATTAGGATCAAATGCAACTTTAGGTTCAAGATCAGATAAAATATTTGTGGTTGTCTCTAATACTTGAGCTTGTCTCTTCTCAGTTCTTAATTGGTCCCTTTTTTCTTTCCACATAAGTATGTCTGAAATTCTCATTATTTCACCAGGGCTCATTTTAGAATAATCAATAGGTCTTTGAATGACCTCAAAATCTTCATCTTTAAGATCATCCTTAGGTACATCAACAGATTTTCTCTTTAGCTTAGAACTGGAACTCTCACCAAGTTTCAATTTACTTACCACTGAAATGTGTTGCTACATCAACTTCATCTTTCTTTTTTGTATCACCAGTCTGTCCAACTATAGTAGTAGAAGTAGGCATCACTACCTCTACAATATTATCCTTATGTCCTTCATCTTTATCTTGAATATTTACAATACCAACAATAGGATCTTGTTGTGGTGCATTAGAAGATAAGCTATCTATAATATCATCAATTTCTTGTTCAGCAGAACCAATTTCTTCTGCATTTACCTCCTCTTGAGTATGCCAATCTCTAGGGTTGTCATCCAGAAGGTGTTTGATTATTGTTGTCAGGTTTTTGTTTGTAGATTCTGCTACACCGTTTCCTTGTGGGTAATAGTTAGAATAGAACTTTAGGGTTACCTGGTTTTCAAAAGTCCATTGCATGAGTGTCGCAGAGGAGAATGAGGGGGTGTTATCACATACCAGATAAAATGACATCCCAAACCTAGTTATGATGTGCTCCTCTAAAAATTTGGTTAGCACTTCAGTGGTAAAATTTTTCAACGCATGTGCCTATATCCAGTGTGTGCAATAATATGTGGTTGTCAGGATGAACATGTGACTTGCAGAAGAGGGTGGGTTAATCGTTCCAAAAAAATCCAAGCCTCGTTGGGCGAAAGGGAGTGCCTTGTATACTGTTTGCAGGGGAATTTTTGGGTTTCTCTCTCGAGTTGTGCTAGTTTGGCAGGTATGGCATGACCTCACATGTTCGTTAGTGTCTCTGAATAGAGTCGGCTAGTAGTATCCTGCTCTCAAGATTTGGTGAGTGGTGGCTTCAGTAGACCCGTGGCTCGTTTCATATTTGTCATGGAAATCAACCAGGACTTGTTTTTCTTCGAGCCTATCCAAACATCTCAGGTACAAACCATCATATTTGTGTTTGTATGACTGAATATTTTTTAGCATGTAAGAGTTGCTTTTAATTTTCAAGGCTCTTCCTTGTGATCCATTTAGCCCTTCTAGACAGTGGTTCTACAACAAGTAGTAGACTATGTCTTGATACCATATATCTGAAATCACCTCTTGATCTGTGTAGGTATGGCATACCAAACCTTCTTCTACTTTGGACATCATCTTTGTCAGGCCTTAGCCTCTTACCAGTTTCATAGGCTAAATTTTGAGGTCGAACTCTTGTAGGATAGCCATCCATTTCCCCCTTCTTTTGCCTAATTTGTTTTGCATTAGCAAGGATTTTACCGCTGCATCTGGGACTATTCTGAACACCTTACTCCTTATAATATAGTGTTTTAACTTCTTTAGTGCTTTGATCGGGGCAAAAGATTATTTGTCTAGATTTGGGTATCTGACCTTAGCATTCTTAAGGGGTGAACTCATAAATGCTATTGGCCTCACTTTTGCCATCCTTCTTTTGTGTCAGGATTCTTGTGCATGAATATTAAGAACCAAAATAATACACTTTAAAGGGTAAGGTGTAATCCGGGCTGACAAGGACAGGTGTCATGGCAATTGCATTTTTTTATCTCTTCAAATGAATTCCTCACCGGGGTGGTCCATTCGATTTTGGCATCCTTCTTTAGCATATCATTCAACGGATTTACTATTTCTATGAATCCACTGATGAACTTCCTCACAAAGTTTATCTTCTTGAAGAAAGAATTTAATTCTTTTCGGCTATGGGGAGGTGTTAATTTGAGAATGGCTTGCACTCGTTCGGGGTCTATCACTATTCCAACTTCATAGATTATGTGCCCAAGCAGTTTTCCTTTTGTGACCCCAAACACACACTTCTTTGGATTGAGAGAGATCTCATACCTTCTACACCTTTGAAGGACCCTCCTTAGGTCACTTATGTGATCTATTCATTTTTTGGAGAACACTGTGAGGTCATCCATATAAATAATGATGCATTTTCTCACTAAACCTTTGAAATCAGTGTCCATCACCCTTTGGAAAGTAGCTCCGTTGTTAATTAAACTAAACGATATCCTTCGATAGGCAAAGGTTCCCCACTTGGTGGTGAATGTTTTCATCAACCTATCCTCTTCCTGTACCATCACCTGATTGTAGCCATAGTATCCATCTAGGAAGGAAATCATTTGCGACCCATTTACCACTTGCAACACCTTGTCAAGAGATGGTAGTGGATAGTTCTCCTTCTTCGAAGCCTTGTTCAGTTTTCGAAGATCCACACACAACTGAATATTGCCAACCTTTTTCCTCACAGGTACCAAGTTTGCGACCCAAGTGGAATGTTGGATTGGAAAGATAATTTTGGCATCCAGTAGTTTTTGGACCTCTTTTTGTATTAACGGCTCCATTGTTGGATTCACCGGCCTTTGACATTTTTGGAAATGTTTAGAGTCTATTTTTAGGGGCATATTATGGACTATAACTAAGGTGTCATAGGTTTTCTATTCCTCGTAGATCCAAGCTATGACATCCTGACATTTAGTGAGGGTTTGAACCATTCTTCTTTTCTCATCCTTAATGCCCACTTTCCCGATGTGGACTTCTCTGAGCTCATCCTCTGTGACCAGGTTGTATGTTTTGTATTCCTTGCCTTTGGTTATCAGATTTGGTTGTCTCTTTACGGTAGTCCCATCATTGTCAAAATACTGAATGCAAATTTGGTTGACGATTAGTTGTGAGTCACATTCCACCATCAAGGCTTTTGTTCCCTTTTCATGTGCCAGGAGGAGTCCCTAAACTAGCACTTCATATTTTGCAATGTTGTTAATACACAAAAATTGTAACCTATAAGCAACATAGAAGGACTTACCTCTCCGTTTAACTAGTTTGATCCCAACACCGGCCCCTTGTTTACACTTGGACCCATTGAATCATAATTTTCATATTTGATATTGTTTGGCTAATGTTGGCTTGGGCTGAAACTTGTTTGGGTCCTCTGACGTCCCGAGGTTTGATTCTTTGCTCCCTTCACTATCTGAAGAAATCACTCCATCTTTTCCCTTTCCTTGTGTATCCTTAGTATCCGCCAATTTGGCCTCTCCATTACCTAGAGGTGTCTGTGGTTTCTTATAGGGTGGGCAGGCATCGTCATCTGAAGTGCTCCACTTGCTGCATATACTGGGAGTAGGGCTCCTATCATCATAGTTTGATCCTTCGCTCCGACTTCCCGTTTGAGTGACATAGTCTGATGGATTGTCAGTATTTGGTGGTGCATTGTCCAAGGTTGTTATTATGGGGCCCTAATCTTCTAGGACTTGGCCACAACCTTGTTTGTTTCATAGGGTGATTTGATTGAGCAATTGTGACAGTGCATCCTGACAGCTCGCACATGTGAATTCTGAGTGACTCACCTAATGTAATCAACAATACCCCAATAATAATAAGATGTTGGGATCTACATCTCAACCTAAATTCCTTATGCTTGTCGTCATATTATTGATAAAAGTTTGGAAGATATTGTCACCAATATAGAACTCTTGCAAACCTTGTATGAGACTGTGATCTAGTCCTTCGGTTTCTTTGATTTGGAATATGAGGACATTTTCCATTCGATAAGTGCCCAAATAATTTTGAGTGAACAAAACTTTGTTTGGGGCGTTGTAATTTTTGATAATTTTCTTTAGTTTGGGTTCAACATAAATCTTGATATGATTGTTTAGTCCCTTCCAGGGCAGCCATAGCTGGGTGAAATCAGTAGAAAACCATCCTCTCGGGAATTTGGTCCACTCTTGACTTAATAGCATCCCATAAGTCTCTGGAATGTCTATGATATGTACATCAATGTACTCTTGTACTCTTGGATCAACAACCAGCTAGATGTGCACATCTTTGAGTACACAAATCACTTTAACCTCCATCTTGTCCAATTGTATTACTACTCTATTTTTCATCTAAGGGACCATTCCTAATTTTTGGCAGATGGACAGGGGCTTGACGTTACAGGAAGCTCCTGAATCAATTAGGAAGTTGTGCAATTTTTTTCTAAACATATGTAGACTTATCAGGAACAGTTGTACTTCTATCTTTCCTTTGAACATCACAGGAAATGCTTTTGAGATATTAACATTAGATGTAGGAGCCCTTGTGTTGCTGGCTGTTATAGCTTATCTTGAGTGGTCCAGAGACTTTAGGAGTGCTTCCATTATAGAGGGGAAGCCTTGCAACATGTCAAACATGGAGATGTTTGCCTTTTTTTTCTTTAGTTCCTCAACTACACTATATTTGTCAGTTGACCAAGCCTGGTTTCTGTAACTAGAAAGCACGTTTGGTGGGGATGATGTAGGAGAACTCAGACCCTTTGGGGGTGTGGGATTTTTTATAGCTCATGGGTCCCATGGATTTGGTTTTTTGCCCAGAGGAAGACCGTCAATTAAAGGCTCCTTTCAGTTCCTCGGGTTGTAAGAGCTCCGGTGGTCATTCTGGAATGCATGAACCTCATAATATTTGGGCTCTCTTTCCTTTTGGGATGGTAATACAAACTCCTCCTCCTGGGTGTAGATGTCAAAACTTTCCCCAGTTCTTGTTTTATAAGATTCAATCATCATTACATTAAACTAGATGGGAGGTTCCTCTGAACTCTGTGGTTGCTGATTATAGGTTCTACCTCCACACCCGTCATTGTCTTGTTGTGGGTTTGGAGCCCCAAAAAAGTTTACATCAGCAGTCTCATAAGCATTAGAATTATCAGTGGGTATGCTACCATTTTTGGGTCGAGTGTTCCAAGGCCTATTAGGCCTTTGTTGCCCAAATTTTTTATCATGTGAGTTGTTATTATTATAGGTATTGTAACTTTGATTTTGATTATGAGGATAGGCATTTGGAGCCACAGGTGTTCATTGGTATCCAATTTGGTTTTGGGAAGGATTTAACTTCATCCTAGTGAGCTCATTGGTTAGTTGAAATAGGGTTTTGTTCATAGCATCCAACTCGAATCTAGGTGATTGTCAGGTTCAGTTGGAGGTATAGTCTGTTTCTTGAAGAAAGTTGTCTTATGGGTCTCATAACCTAGGTAAGTGATGGCATGTGGTGAAGCAGCGAGTGGTTGTACCAGAATTAGGTTTAGTAAAGGAGTGTGGGTGGCCTAAGGTTGATTGATTTTTGAGAACTGATGTGGAGCAACGAGGTTTCCCAAGGTAAGTAGAGTGCCAAAGTTTCCTCCTCCTTGAGGGTCCATTTGTTGGGTAAATATTATGGATTCATTATACACTTTCTCCATAGTATCTCTGTCTGTAAGGGGAAGCCTTCTTAGGAAAATAGAAGTGAGTAGATCCAAATATTTTAGGTAAACTTGTATGACAGCTGCTTTGGGTATAATGTAAGGAGCCTCCAAATTTTGATGTATCTTGTGGAAACGATGGTTAAACATAGCGATCGGCTCATTGGAGTCATTTCTAGCTATTATGAACTAGTGATGCGTCGTAGCGGGGTGCACATATAACTTGAACTGGTTTAGGAATTTTTTTTCAAAATATATCCATACAAAGATAGACCCACATGGTAAGTTCAAGTACCAGTTATATGAAAACTCCCCCAAGGTGTATGGAAACAAATGACAAACGACGTCTTGGTGCACAATCTCCTTGCGATTGAAAATTTCTTTGAAGGCACGAATGTTTTCTTTCATTGTCCTTGACTTCCCATATACAAAATGTGTGCAAAACTTCTCCAGGTTTTTTGGTAATTCATGAAGTTGACCCACCAAGTTCAGGGGAGAACTTTGTGCATTAGCGAAGAAGTCCATCAGACATGGTGGCTGAAAATTCAGATGTTGATGGATGGATGTTATGACTTGTGGGGTAGTGATGTGAGATTGTTGGCCAAGGGAATACCGTAATTCAGCAGGATGACGGGATGAAATAGATTTTGATTTCCCTTTGTCACTGTGAGCTCTGCGATGGTGGGTAAGTTCAAGGAACTCACCCCTCTTTGGAGATGATCTAAGCACTCACTCAAAATGTTCTAGTGAGAAAGATCCGATGTTATCCATCTTTCTATTTTGGTCCTCCTTCTAGCGCCACTTTTGTTGAGTTTTATTTTTACACAAGTCAATTGCTAGGAATTCGAGATTTGATTTACTCTCTTGAAAGAATAAGGAATTTATTCCCAAGGTTCTCCGTGGTCATGGTACAACCACTTGGAAAACTCAGTTGAAGATAAATGTGAATGTTCACAAGGAGGTCTTTGTTGGTACTTTCAAGACTTCAAGATGCAAAATAACTTTAGTAATTTATCAATGCTTAGAAATCACCAATGATGCAAAATCTATGATAAATCCTACAATGAGTATCAACTCTATCGTGATTTTTTTTTAAAAAGATCAAAATATTTGGGTAACAAGAATTAAGAAAATTCACTGAAAATGAGATCCTATGGACGCAAACAATTGTTGAACCTTCCTTGTGAATTGAATGGTAGAAAGATGGAAACCCACAAAATATAAAACAGACCACGTCACGATTATATACTCAATAGATGCAATCCCTTGGAGAAACTTTTATCTAGATGCAAGATTTTCAAAATCTATCAAATCGTGAAGCCACATTATGCGCACACACACGAGATGAATTTATATTTAAAACAACAGAATTATCCTTCCCAATCATTCCTCACAACAAAATTGATCAACAACAATAAACTCCAATCTAATTAATTGCAGATCTGCACACAATAAATGCAGTTGGCTCTTTGAAATAAATTAACAAGCAAACACAAATTCTTCAATTTCCCATAGGCAATAGAAGAAATTACACCGTGAATGAAGCACCAATTGGATATATTTTATTGCATAAAAGATTGACCCTTTTACATTTTCTTAATGTGATATATAATGTTCTGATTTACAAAACTCTAAATCCCAAAACTAGGGCTCCATCTATGCTAAACAACAAAATAAATCTAGAACTAAAGCTAATTGAAGCAAAACTACTGGTAAACTAACTACTAACAAGCATGCATGGATCATTGATTCATATACATTCAGTTTGCCCCAGAAATCAGTGCCAAACTTGCCCAAAGGAAAAGAAATCTGAACTAGACTTCCACCATTTCTAACTAGAGTCTTTATTTTAATCTTGGAGTTCTCCTTTTAAGTCTTTATCTTAACTTCTCTCTGTGTGGGTAACTGATGGACATCTTCCAGTTAAGCCAAAATGAACCCTACTCCACAGGTAATCTGATTAGAAACCCACTCCTTATGCCAATCTTCTTCGCATCAGGATGGCCCAGAAATGTGTCGCACCCCAACCTTTGCTCCAAAAAACCCAAAGGCCAAAAAAAATAAGTATATAAATGAATTCTTGGGCCCCCCCCTGAAATTTTGGACGTTCAGAGGCCGAAAGGCCAAAGTTCTGGGCCTTAAGAAATGGCTAAGTGTCAAAAGTTCTTGCTGCAAAATTTCACTAAATCCCGAAATGGACAATCAATCTAGGAGGATATATGGACGAGCATCCCGAAGCCTCTCTTTTATTTCTTGCACCTCATCATAATATACCTCTTGCACCTTACTCAGGCATTGATCTTTCTTTTCTCCAAAGGTAGTCAACTCAGAAGCAAAGAATTTGATTTCTTCTTCGTGCTCATACATTCTTTGCATATCTTCCTTGAATATGAAGAGGTAATGGAGATCCCCCTTTGTGTGAACCCCCACCAAAATTCCCTTGAACTGTAGTACAATGCTCTCTACTGAACACAAAAACTCTTCCTCCTTATCCTCATATAACTCCAAATCTATACGTGTGAAGAAATCTTCTATTTTCTCCACCCACAACATGAATCCTTCGTGTCTCCGGCTGACTTTGTTCAAGCACTTTACATAGACCTTTATTGTCTTTGTTATTCTTTTAGTCCATGTTCAAAAATTATATAATTTTGCACCCTCGTATAATTTAATAAAATTTTAGAAGTGTTGCTTCCTTATCATCTTCAGGTCCTTGAACACTTTATGCCATATGTCTAATTGGAAATCCAATCCTTTCTCATCTTCCATCATATCCACCAACTTGGTGGCCTCCTTGAGAATAGTCCTAAAAGGTTTTAAAATTTCTATAATGACTCCTGCTTCCAATTTCTCAAAATCCACCTTCTAGTCTGTACACACTTGAACAAAAGAGTATTTTATTCCTACATGTAATTCTAGGGTGGCCTTCTTCTCCAAGAAATCCTGTAATGAGGCTTCTGGGAAACTTGGGTCAATGGGACCAACTATTTTGAGAATGAATCTCTTCAGTGCTTCATTCTATTCAGTCAATGATTTTATCTTTTCCTCTTCTTTGTCCATGAAACCTAATGCATGTTTCAGCCCTAAATATGCCAGTGTTTTTCTTCCTTCTCTTGTAGGTTCCCCTAAATCAAACTCATCAAAGGTATAATCCTCAAGAGTTGTTTCTGCCTGTCTGCCATTGATTATGGGTATTTCTACTTGTGCCTTCCACTGGCCCCTATTGTCTTGAGTGACATAGGACATGGTCCTTGTAGGTACACTAGATTCTGCTTGGTGAAAGGCTTGGCCTAAAAATGATGCATATGTGTCCTCTTCTTCAGTATAAACCCTCTTTATAGGTTGTACCTCTTTAGTAAACTAGTTTTAGTAAAGGTCATGACTAGCTCGTACAGAGAAATGTTGAAGACTAAGGCTATCCCTTCTATACCGTGGACATCCATCTCCTCTTCGGCTTCTCTTTCCTTCCCTGATGCTTCTTGAATCTCTGAATTCTCTTCTTCCTGCAACTCTTCTTCTGTGATTTTGTGCTTCTCTCTAGTAGTTGTATCTAGCTCCTCATGTATTTTCTCTAGTGTAGAAGTATTTTCTTCCCTTGTAGGTCCTATCTATATTGGCATTTCTCCACATCTTCCAAAGGCTTGTCAGTATTTCAGCCTGAAGAACTGTTACGGGCATTTTCTTTGTCTGGAAAGATGGTGTTGTCCCTATGAACATAGATATTTGGGGAGGTTTCCCTGAAGATGATATGGTAACAAAAGGCGGAGGAGTGGGAGTAGGAGTTGGAAATGAAGGTGGAGGAGTGGGATTAGGAGTTGGAAATGAAGGTGCAGGAGTGGGAGCCTGACTATGTTCTGCATTTGAACCTCTTTCTGTCTCCTTATCTCCGAGTGTTTCCCCAAGTGGCTCTCTTTGAGCTGTATATTATGTTTGGACGTTTGGAAACCTCAGAATAGCTTATACTTATACTTGTTTGTCTGCGGTTGCAAACTCTATTGTGGATGAGAGTGTTTCAGTGTCCCTTTCTTTGATTGAATCCTCTTTTGTAAGTGTTGTCTTTAGGGTCGGGATATGAGATGGAGGGGGAGTGAGAGTAACATGTGGGCTCAATAGTACCTACCTCTCCACTTTAACTTCTATTGCATGATCAATTGAGTCCATCCTCAAACTCTATGAGATTCTAAAAGTTGGATATGAAGAATTTTTCAAGACCAAGGGAATCGCAAGAATTTCCTTTTTCTTCTTGTGCTCATATCTCTACATGAGTCAGGACATCCTTTTCTAGATATTTCTCCTTTAGGGTAGCTTTCCTTGATCGTGTCCTCTTTACTAAAGGTAAATAATCTCTTTCTTCTTCCTCTTCTACTTCTTCTTGCAAATTTTTTAACCATGGAGATGTGGAGTATATCTTCCTTTTATACACTTTTCTTCTTTCTCCTAAGGTACCCTTAGGTTTTGTGTCCTTTACAGAAGGATATCAACTGGTAGTAGGAAGTTTCCCTTGAGTTTCTTGTGATTTATCTAAGGGTGGGGATATGCTCCGAGTAATCCTTGTATTCAATGGCTTATTCTTTGGATTAGGGCAACATACAACTGGGCACTCATGTCTGTACACTGTTTCTCCTTGCTTCTTATCCCCTTTGGTTGGTGGGTTCAACTGTGGTTTCATGGGCATGGGGTCCATTTTGAGTGGCCTTTTGATCCAATTTTTGGTAGCCTTAACTACATGCCTAGATTTGAACTCAATGCTATCATTTTCATCCTTGTCTACTTTAGCATTTAAGATAGGCCTTGTATATACCTTATCTTCATTATATAGTAGGTATAGTACATCTTCCCTCTCCTTTTCCCATATCTTGGGTGGAATGTTGATCTCTAGAACAACTTGTGATAAATTAAGGGACATTCTGCAATAATCTTGAATCATGATTTCATAATCATCTACATAGTTTATCCAGTGTTCCTCCAGGTGAGGCTCATGAACGTAATGCCTGCCCATGATGTGGTACCAATGGGATCAAACCTGGTCCCGATGATCTCAAGGTACTATAACGGGAATTCATCCCACTCAAACGCAAGGTACTTGCATACCTTCATATCTTGTAGGGTATTAGGGCCAATGGATAGAGGGAAATCCCAACATTGCTTCTTTTTGTGCTTGATATGCTCGTAAGCATCAACGCGTTACCTAGCCATCTTCAGGATAATTATTCAATCAGAAGGATACCTAGGGAGCTTCTTTGGGGGAAGGGTGCACCTAGCCACTCTGATATATGTGAAGGTTTTGAATTGGATGTAAAAGGATCCTATCGCCGTTACCTTCGCAACTACCTCCTTTAATAGTATCTTTGTATAGTCTCCTTCAATTGAGCAGATAATTGAAAATATGAAATAATCATTAACAATTCTATAATCGGGGCTATTTTCATTTACTTTTCCTTTCTAGACCAATTGGGGGTACACTTTGAATGGCCATGCATTCGATTGACCAAAGGCTCCCCTTTTCTCCAACCCTGACTACTTTATCCTAGTTGCTAACAAGTAAACCATATATGATGTCATGTAGAACCAGGGGTTGTGCTTTAATGCAATCAATTTTTTGTCCAGGTTGTTACTTAGGATAGTGGCCCAATCAAACCTAGCTCTCCCACTTTTATCCTCTCAATTAGAAAAATCATCCAATTTTCAAGCTAGATGGATTGGGGCAACCCGTACAACCTACTGAGCATTGTGACTGTCGCCTGGATATCATATTTTAGGTATCCTCACATGTCTATCTTTTCTAGCTTGTTCTTTGAGAGGTATTGAATTAGGTACTCTTTTTTCATGATCTCGTATGCATCCAGTGTGTGGTTTTTGAACCATTCCAAGCCTTTTGTGACTCAAAAGTCATAATATCTATCAATGCCCTTCGAAAGGTAGAAGACATCCTTAATGTTGTCTGGCCAAATGTCCAAGATAATGTCTCTGACTTTATTCTTCACCACTCTCTCCTCTGGGATGTAGTGTTTTGCAAGGTTCATGATTAAGTCTTAGGATAAGGCTAAAACTGGGTGTGTTGCAACATTAACCAGACTCGGTAGTACAAGAGTAATGCAGTCAAATGGCCTCCCATTGGGATTGGCACATATAGTTAGGAACTCATTCCATTTGACATTTCCAATTTTGGTGTCGGTGACCTTTCTATGGTGGTTCCTAACCTTTGAAGTGATGTGGTACCCTTTGAACATGTACTTCATTGGTGATCCAACAATCTTTTTCGACATTCCTTCAAGGAAACATGCAAATATTAGCACTAATTGAAAAAAAAAACTATCGACATAAAGGACAATAGAAACCAAAACCAAAGGGTCTGTATCAATGGCTCAACATCAACTGGAATCATCTTTATGGCATTTTCAGAAACTCAAACATGCAGACACCGAAGACAAGATTAGGTTGCGAAAGGATGAAAATGAAAAATAGAGGCTTCATTGAAGGTTTGTTGTTTGGTTTTTGGCATTTGGGGTTGTGAAAATGTGAAGGGTGATCAAGGTGGAAAATGATGAAAAGTTCACTCGAGGAGGAGGTGGAAAATGTGGAGTTTTGGTTGTCTGGAGGTGGAAGAAAATTTGAAGGGAAAAAGTGTGAATTGCAGAAACTGCGAGGGCTAATCCTTTCTTTAGTGTTTTGGTGTTTCAGTGATGGGCCTATTTGGTGGACACCGAAAGTGCGAGGGCTTTCTTCTAAACTTAGGCATTTTTCTCTTTTTGATCTTGTTGATTCCAGTTGTCTTTTCGGCCTTTGGAGGACAAAAAACCATGACTAACACGACCATCGAAATGCAAAGACACTGTTAGGATTAACTAATATTGAGAGGGGGGGTGAATCAATATTACATACTTTAAATATGAACTTAATAATTTCCAAATAAACCATATAATTACTGAAATGAAAAGAACATAAGCACACAACACATAACTCATAACACCATAAATTGTTGTGGAGGAAACCTTGGCCAAGGTAAAACCGCGGTGGGGATGGTACCCCCAAATATGTACTAAAAGTATAGTGTCCATGTTAGGAGACCTAGCCCTGTTAGGAGATGAATATTACATTAGCACATTTCCCAGTTAGGGGAATACAAAACCATGTTAAAGGTATACTGAGCACACAACTCTTAGAATTAGAAATAGTTTTGTTACAATCAATCTTAGAAGTGAACAATACAAGCATCAACTTATGCTTAGATAGTTTCAGTTGTAGCTCGCATCAACATCTTCCTGACATCACAATGCATCCATACATTCCTTCTTTCATAACATCTCACACCATCTCATTTCATATCCATACTTTGCTTTATGAAAATCTCTTCATATATATATATATAAAACATTTTCCAGTCGGCTCTCAAATACATTAAAAAATAGAATTAATACTTATGCAAAGAATAAATACAAAGTTGGCGACCTTATACAACCAAAGTATAGGTTATCCAAAATCCCAATCCAACTTAGCACATTTGGCTTCCATTTCATACTCCCTTAATCATCGCGACTATTCGTCTACCATGTATCTTTGTTTCTTTGTCTTCAACTATCTGTAACTCACTACGATCAACACCAAAACTCAAGCGATATTAAGTGAAGGTCATACATACCCCAAAATGTCCTTGCCTAAGCTCGCAAGTCTTCATTCTCCATATACTAACTTCGTTGTCCAAAACTGTATAGTTATACTCTGTATTTTTGATTGATGTACTTAGTCATTTTGCAATTTGCATCTCCAAAACTATAAACTACTTCAAGCAGTCATCATACCAGATGTGTTTCCATAAATGAAAACCCTCAAGTGTCCCGTATCACTCCAAAAGGAATCACTTTCCAACAATCTCTCCCTTTGGCACTAATTTCAACACTTAGTGAAAAATGACTAAGTGTCAATACCAAAAACATGTTTGTGTATATCTTTTATATATCTCCTTTACTCTATACAATTTCCATACATTTTTCATCTCTTCTCTTCTCCCCCTTTAACATCAATGGAAAAGGCATAAAAAAATGTAGAACACATCAAAATTGTACCAATGCTTACCAGAAATTTTAGACCGGCTTTTGTACATCTCGAAAAGAGTTTTCCAAGATCTTCACTTCCTATGTCCAAGTCTTCACTAGTATCTGAATTACATGAATTATCCCATTTAGTGCAAACGAAGAATTATATGTTTCCTTTAGATCAGTAGGTGTATGTGTTGTAAGGGCCTACGTTATTTTCTCCATGTCAGAGATATGGACCTCAAGAATTGATAGCTTGGGAGTGATTAGACTCTTCAGCATACCAAACCTTGCCATAACTCTCCCTCTTTCTATATATAGTACACTCAATTTGTACAAAATCTTGGACAAATCTTTGTCTATCTCCAATACAGATTGTGAGGAGGTCTCACAACTGTCCATCATCTTATCTAGAGTATTTTTATCCTTTGCTACTATATCCTCAATGTTCTTGATATGTCTAATAGGATTTATACAATAACTGTATAACTTATTTCCATGTGCAACACAAATTTTAGCCTCAGATGTAATCTTGTTTAGTATGCCCAAGTCCCATGAAATATACTTGCACACTTCTTCCAATTTCTTCGCAAGATATTTCTTCTCAGCCTTCTCTTTAGCGATCTTCTCTAATGACTCATAGTGACTGTCAAAGTCATATAATGCCTTGTTCAAGTTCTCTGCATCATCTTTTCCTTGAAAAATAATAGGTGCTAGAAGGATTTTGTTAAGAGTGTCAACTGCTCTTGTCATTACCTTAGTCTTCTTTTCTCCTTTCTGCTCAGATCTTTCTTTAGCCTTAGAAAATATGATGTAGGATAACTTCATCAACTCATCCACTTCCATTTTCTCAATGTCGGTGCTCAAATTCTTGTCTCCACTTTCCAACAATAAAGCTGAATAATCAGATGTAAAAGTTTCTTGTTTCATTTCAACTTCATTCACTATGTCTTCCACTATTTCATCATCAATGATTTCTTTCTTTTTTTCTTTCTCTATCATATCCTTGTCACTGTTTACTTTATTATTTGTATCCTACACAAAAGGGTCATTTGCATCCTACGAAGTGTCCAATGACATAGGCACACCAGAAACATAGAAATTTGGTTGCTTCACAGTGCTCATATAGTGACTAGTATCTTCGCTAATTGATTTATCAAGATCTATTTCATCTTTCCTTGATGATTCACCTTTCACAATAGATTTGGGCTTAGGAGCCTTAGGTGGCAAGGTGTTCTTAGTTTCATTTCCCATCAAGACCTTTTCCACATCTTTATGTATCTCCTCAATTACTTCATCATATATCCTTCCCATTATCTTTACTAATATTGTCTTGGTTCTCAATAAGGTTTTTAGTTCACTCAATATTCTCTCCATCTCTTTAACAGATACAATGGGTAACATGTCTTCAATTGTTTGTTCTCTTATTACTTCATCTTATTTCTGTGCTAATTTCTTCCTTATCTCCAATTTCTCATATAACTCCTTAGGTGTACTACCTCCAATTTCTAACAAATTTTTCTTAAAAACAAGAAATGATTAATTATTATGTCTTCAATTAGAAGTTTCCCAGATGCCTCATACCTATCATAATATTTAGCCAATGAAACAAGATTCCCTTGCTCAATTACCCTCTTCTCCATCATTTTCATGTTTGGCTTCCAAAGTTTTCTCACATTAGTGGCATTTTCTTCAACTTTCTTATGTTCTCCTTGTGTCCTATGTTTCTTAAGAGGTGAGTCCAGTTTAGTTGACCTTATGTTTCTTCTAGGCAATTGCTTTGTTATCTCTTCTTGCGATGTATACTGTGGTGGTGAAGGTGTAGATACATCAATTACAATAGAAAGTGGACTGATTATCTTTGCATCTTCTAGAGGTGGAAGGGTTGTAGCAGTAGTTCTTTCCAACCCAGAAGCTCTCTCTATCATCTTATTTCTAACTTCTTTCATTTCTTCTTTTGATATTTCAGCCTTGGTTGCAAGGTCATCAACTACATTCTCTACTTTCCTTTTCCTTGAAGCTCTAGTCTATTCTTCCCTAATCTTTGCAGACTTTTCCTCATAAGTACCTCATCTTTCGTCTGATGAATCAACTTCTGAAGATAAAATGTGTTCCACTTGCATAATCAAAACTTCATAACTAACCTCATAAGCCTTTGGATAACACCACTTCTTTCTAGGTACAATTGCCTCAAAACACACACAATCAGTTTCAACCATGAAACAAATTGAGTCCTTGTATTTCTCTACTACTGCCTCATGAATCCTCTCCCTTGCCTTCATCTCTCTCTGTAAGATTTTGATCATAGAAAATAATTCACCATCTACCCATGTGTTTTTCTATCTCCTATAACTCTAATAAATTTGAATACCAGTAGGTACACTATCCTTCCAAGCTCTAGGGTGCATACCAGGAAATTTTTGAACAATGTGGATGTACATATATATCACTAAAGTTCAAAATATGAATCCCTTTGACTTATCTTTCTTGATTTGCCTTACATTCTCCAAGAATTGTTGTCTTAGTACTTCACAAAGGTTATACTTGATATTTTCCTTAACCATTTTGTAATCCATTAAGATTACTCCTACTAATACTAAATTGATTTGGCTGCTATAATGGAGTTTATAGCCTAAAATCAATCTGACATCTTGTTGGAATATATCATTTACTATCATCGCTCTTCTGTCCCACTGTCAATGTGTTAGGGTTTCTACCATCTTCTTAGTGTTCTTCTCAGCAACAGGTATTACACCAGTGTTGTTTAAACCTGTTATAACATGAATTAAGTCACTACAGATCTTCACAGGATGATCTCCAAGCCACATAAACTGGTCATGAACTCTACTCAGAATAGTCTTTATCCATTCTTCTTCATTGAACTCCTAAAGTTTGGTTACCTTCATAATACTTAGGTTATTAAGATGTGCAAACTCAACCTTCATCTTTCCATCATCTCATATCATCTCTTCCATCTTGCTAGCAATCTTATTGTCTCCCAAATATTCATACTTACAATGTATGTAAGACCTAATATCTTTGACATGAAGAACGTCGTAGGGTATTTTTGAAAATGCGCCTTCGGGATCATCCTCAGTTTATTTAAAAGGGTGTTTCTTAAACTTGTATCTAGGTCTCTCTGCAACATCAAAAATCATCGAAGTGCCCATTATCAAAGCTTCAAAATTGATCTAAATAACTCTTTATCTATTGAAATGTGAATTCCTCCTTCGGTCAAACTCTTCAACACACTTTTTTCGATTCTTCTTCTACTCTAGACTCTGTTCTCCTCAGGCTCTGCTCTTCAAATGATGTTAAAACATGTTCTTTCAATTAACCTTATACTTCGTTGAGTGAATAAATGACATAGTTCCCAATAAACTCATTTCTATACATAATCCAGTCGAATAACAATCTGGCGATCATATGATATAGACTTCTAAATCCATGCAATAACATATATGTGTTCCAAAACATTTCTAGATACTCTCCCTAAGAACGGAATATCTTACTTCTAAATTTTAGGGGCTGGATAGATTTCTATTTTTTTCTTCCAATGCTCCTCCTAAGACCATTCTTGGCAATCTAGGTTGATGTAGCAATGTTAGCGTCAGGCGAAGAGTCAGCAACATCTACTAAATCTTCTTGAACCTTTTCCTCACTAGACTCTTTTATCTTCCATACCTTATTACTATTGATATCTTCTTCTTTCCTGAAACAACTGTCAAATTCACTCTTGTACTCTGCAAGACTCTTACCAGTATCACCAATATTCTTCTTTATAACTATAGGAGGTGGTCCTCTTCTATTTTCAGTTCCATTGTACATGCGAAACTTTGCTATATGTCCTGCATTGTTACATTTGTAGCATATAGGAGGTGATCTGCTCTGATTAACCTACAACTTATAATTCCTTGGGATGTGCCCAAGGTTATTACATTTGTAACATGTGGTCTTAGTTGTTGTCTCTTCACTAATGTAATCTTGGTTGAATCTTGATTGATAAGGCTTCCTGCATTCTACTTTCTTGTGCCCATATGCATAACAATTAAAGTAATAACCAGAAAAAGGTTTTAAAGGGGCTTTACCTCTGTAGTCTCTCTTCATGTGTCCAACCTTGTTACATCCAAAAAATCTACCTCTGAAAGGTCTGATCTTTTCTTTAGGTTCTTTAAGAGTAGGTCTTTCTCCATCAGTCTTCGCATCATATTTTTCCTCTTAATTCTTTGAACATTCAGCTTCATTGAAGCCAACACCAGTAATGTCTCCTTTAGGTTTCTGTCTATCTCTCTATTCATCGATCAAGTCACTGCTCATGTGAAGTCTCTCAATATGTTTCTTTGCCTCAACAAGTTCTCCTTTTATAATCTGATTATATTTCTCTAATTCCAGATACTTGTTCTTGTAGTGATCAAGTCCAGTCTTCATTTGTCGCGTCTGAATATTAGCATCCTTTAAGGTTCCTTCAATTTTTTTCTTAGCATCCTTTTCCTGTTGAATCTATTAGTTTCATGATTAAGCTTCAAAGTATCTTTCTCTTGCTCAAGTTGCATTATATGATCTGAAGTATCATTGTCTGAATCATTTTTTATCTTAACCATAAGATATTGTATTTCAAGTTGTTCTTTTAGTTTCTTAATGAATCCCTCTTCTCTTCTCAATTTGAATTTCAAGTCACCATTCTCTGCTTTAGCTTTGTCAAGTTCTTCAAGTGTTGCTTCAAAGTTTTCCTCCAAACTTTCAGAATCCATCTTGATCTCCCTTAAGTTGTTAAAATTTCTCTCCAAGGGCCAAAAGCTCTGATACTAATTGTTAGGATTAAGTAATACTAAGAGGGGGTGAATCAATATTATAGTAATTTAAATATAAGTTTAATAATTTCCAACTAAACCATATAATTACTTAAATGAAAAGAACATAAGCACACAACACATAACTCATAACACCATGAATTGTTGTCGAGGAAACCCTGGCCAAGGGAAAACCCTGGTGGGGATGGTACCCACAAATATGTACTAAAAGTATAGTTTCCCTATTAGGATACCTAGCCCTGTTAGGAGCTGAATATTACATTAGCACATATCCCTGTTAGGGGAATACAAAATCATGTTAAAGGTATACTAAGCACACTGCTCTTACAATCAGAAATAGTTTTGTTACAATCAATCTCAGAAGTGAACAGTACAAGCATCAACTTATGCTTAGATAGTTCCAAATTTAGCTCGCATCAACATCTTCTTGACATCACAATGCATCCATACATTCCTTCTGTCACATCATCTCACACCATCTCATATCATATCCATACTTCTCTTTACAAAAAGATCTTCATATATATATGTATTACATTTTCCAGTCGGCTCTCAAATACATTACAAAATAGAATTAATACTTATGCAAAGAGTAAATACAAAGTCGGAGACCTTATACAACCAAAGTATAGCTTATCCAAAATCACAATCTAACTTAGCACTTCTGGATTCCATGTCATGCTCCCTTAATCATCGCGACTATTCGTCTGACCTATATCTATGTTTTTCTATCTTCGCATGTCTTCAACTATCTAAAAATCATTGTGATCAACACCAAAACTCAAGCGACCTTAAATGAAGGTCATACATACCCCAAAATGTCCTTGCCTAAGCTCGCAAGTCTTCATTCGCCATATACTAACTTCATTGTCCAAAATTGTATTGCTATACTTTGTATTTCTTCTTACTTTACTTAGTCATTTTGTAATCTACATCTCCAAAACTATAAAAAAACTTCAAGCGGTCATCATACCAAAGGGGTTGCCATAAATGATAACCCTCAAGTGTCCCATATCACTCCAAAATGAATCACTTTCCAATAGACACGACGTCGAACAAATCGATGCCCTAGGGCTTGACACCAAGCAACCTAAAATTAAAGGGAGACCACAAAGAACTAACAAAAAAGACACACAAAATAGGCCACCAAGGAAAGCAAGAAAAGAAGCAAGGAAAAGACAAAACCCTAAGCTTAAGCATAACAAGACCAACCTATGAAGGAGAGGTAGAAGGAGAAAGAAAACCCACAGCATAGAGAGAGCAGTGTGCACAGCAATGAGGAACAACAATGAAATAGAGGAAAGTGTACCGAAAATAGGAAAATAGGAAGTAGAAGGAGCTCGAGGAGGTGGAGGAGAGAAAAAAAAAGTGAAGAGAAAAATGGGTGGAGCCCTTTTTTAGCCCACCTTTTGACAAGTGTCCTCATGGAGGACTTCACGGTTTCAGAGGCCAAAATTCCAAAGTCATGAGCATCCTTACCTTATGATGTAAGGATGTGTTCTTCTACTGTCCTTGATTTTCCATATATGAATCGGGTGCAAAACTTCTCCTAGTTTTTGGGTAACTCATGGAGCTGCCCAAAAAAATTTAGAGGTGAGCTCATTGCGTTGGCAAAAAAGGCCATCGGAGGAGGTTGCTGCAAATTTTGATTTTGCACGTTCTGATTTTGCACTATGGTTGCAATGATAGTCAGGGCAGCGATATGTGATTGTTGTCCAAGAGAATTCTGAGACTCGGTAAGGTGGTGAGAGGATTTTTATTTGTTCCTCCCTTTTTCGTTGCGATCTCTACGATGGTGGGTGAGTTCAAGGAACTCGCCTCTATTTGGAGATGATCTAAGTACTCGCTTGAATCCCTCTAGAGAGAAAGATCCAATGTTATCCAGCTTTTGAGTCTTGATGCCCTCCTAGTGCCACTTCTGTTGAGCGTTGTTTTGACACAAACCAACTTCCTAGGATATTGAAATTTTATTTCCTCTCTTAAAATAATAGCGGGGTTATTCCCATGGTTCTCCGGGGTCGGGTCACAACCTGCTTGGTTACGAAGCATAAATCAAATCGAGTCACAATTCACTACCCCACAGATGCAAGTGTTTGGAGAGAAGACGTATTCACTCGTGTGAGATATTCAAAATTGATCAAATCCTGAAGCCACCAAGATGTGCGCACCCACCAGATAGATTTATCGTTAAGCCCAAAGATGATCACTTCCACGCATTCATCACAGTAAGGTAAAGCAAACAAAAACAAAATCCAACTAAAGAAACGTGAATTCGAAGCACAATAAACAAGAGGCTCTCTCAAAATAATGAACAATGCAAGCATACATTCAATAATTTTGCACAGGTAGAAGAAATTCACACACCATGAATGAAGCACCAAATGTATTTCTTTATTGCATTAGGAATCCGACCCTTTACATTGATTTTTTATTACAAAATATAGAGTTTGATCCACAACTCTGAATTATGAATTTAGGGCATCAAAGAGAAAAGATAAATTAAACTAAAACTTTGTTGAAAGGGAAACTACTCTTAATTGATACTAGATAACTTGCATGGATTCTTGAATCCATTTACAATCAATTTTCCCATGCAAGGAGGGTCAAACTCGCCAAGAAGAAAAGAGAAAAGAAGGAGGGTTTATTCTGAAAACTTGGAGTCTTCTTCTCATTTCTTGGAGTTTTCCTTGGATTCTTCATCCGGAGGATCTTCTAGCGATGGAGACTGGTAAGAGACCCTTAGTCCCTTCAAAATGAACTCAAGCTAACCATCAATCTGATCTGGAGTTCAACTGGTGTGGAAAAATGTGATCTCACTGAAAATACCCAGATTTTTCAAACCTTGACCTCACCTCCGAAACTTTTAATTCCCCAAAATTTCATAAGTGTTAAACAACCAAAATTCTAGTCTGAAGTTCGAACTTGTCGGAGGCCGAAAAGGTAGAAATATATGGAAGGCCTAAAATGCCAAAAAACTTGGAGGGCCGAAAGGCCGAAGAACTTGGAAGGCTGAAACGTTGAAAAACTATTCTGCTTGCGGAGCCGAAAGGATGAAATACTAGAATTTTGCATGTCCTACAGGGGCCAAAAGGCCAAAAGGCCAAAAAACTGAAACCTGCCTTAGGAAATTTTGTTAACTGTTGGAGATTGCTTCTTCAAAACTGCTTTGTGGTCCAAGGGGTCAGTCTGGGAAGACTTCTGGGTGTGCATCCTAGAGCCTATGTATGACCTCCTAAACTTCCTCATAGTTTATCTTCTTCCCTTTTACCTTGTTGACCTTTCATTCTTTCTTTTATTTGAAGGTAGTTAGCTCAGAAGAAAAGAACTGGATCTTCTCTACATGGTTTGTCATATGTGTCATCTCTTCTTTTGAATGAAATAATTGTTGCAATGCTTCCTTAGTTTCTACGCTTGCCATAATGTCCCTGAATTGTTGCACCACTTCTTTAGATGGTCATAAGATATGCTTAGCTTCATCCCGATACAAATCAAGGTCGATCCCTGTGAAGAAAGCATCTATTTCTTCCACCTATTCTAAGACTTCTTTCTATTTCTCTAATATGGAGGCTTGAAATTTTTCATAAACGTTGATTATCTTGGTCATGTGCTTGATCCAAGTTTCAAAATTGTCTAGCTCCTCCCCCTCATATATCTTTACCAGAATTTGGAAGCGTTGTTTCTTAATGATCTGTAAATCTTGGAGGGAAGCTTGCCATTTGCTCGTCTCAAACTCCAGGCCACCCTCATTTGTCATCAAATCAATCAAATTTGTAGCCTCTATTAGAATAACCCTATAAGGTTTGAATATTTTCTTGATGGCACCTTCCCCGTACTACTCAAAATATTCCTTCCAAGCTGCACTTACTTTGATGAAGGATGGTTTTAGCCTTGCCGACAGGTCTAGGGTGTTTCTCTTATCTAAAACTGCCTGTAATGAGTCCTCTAGGCAGCTGGGGTCAATAGGACCAACCATTTTGTAAATGAACTTATTCAAGGCTTCATTCTGCTTTGTCAAGGCTTTTATGGTTTCTTCATCCTTACTCATGAAACCCAGAGCATGTTTAAGCCCCAAGGCTGCTAGTGTCTTTCTCCCTTCCCTGATGGGTTCCCCCAAATCTACCTCCTTAAATGTATAGTCTTCCAGAGTTGCTTGCATTTAAGAGGTGCTAGCAGATGGAACTGCAACCTATGCTTTCCAGCACCCCCTAGTGTCTTGAGTGACATAGGACATTGTCCGTGCTGGTAATATGACCTTCATCTGATGAAAAGATTTCCCTAAGGATGCCATATCTGTATTTTCCCCTTCATCATCATTTTTATAAGTTCTTCTCCTTAACTGCATTTCTTTAGTAAACCATGTGGGCTTACTGGATGCGGTGATCGGCTCATATGGGGTAGCTTGAAGAACTGAATCCAAATTTTGAGACCCTGAGTCACCTCTTTATCTGGCCCTTCTTCTTGTTCCTGTCTCTGTTCCCCTTCATTCCTTTCTCCTCCATGTTCTTCTTCCCTCTCCATTTCCTCTTCTGCCTTGTCTCCCTCCAACATTGTCTCATCGTGTTTTTCGTAGCCTTTGTCTTCCTCTCATGAGGAACTAACTGAGGCTTTGGTATTGAGACCACTCATGAACTTTAAGGTGGTTTCAAAAAGTGACATAGCCTCTGTGGTTGCTGATCCTCCTGGGGTCTAGATGTGGCAAGTCAAAGGGTTTGATGATGGTGGAGTAGGTGTTGGGAGATTTGGGATTAGAAGTGGAAGAGTAGTTGGTGGAGTTTGGAGAAACGGTGGCAGAGTAGGAATAGGAGGTGGAGTAGTTGGTGGAGTAGGAATGTGAAGTGGAATTGTAACAGTATTGGTTTCTATTGTAGGCTCATTATTAGTCACCCCTTGGGTGATTGGAGACTCTTTATTCCCAAGCCCTTGATCTTCTTTAGAGCTCTCTCCCACTATGGGTATATTTGGCTTTGGATTAGTAAATTGAGTGGGAGATGGAGTTAGGATTACATGTGGTTGAAAAAGAGAAGGACCACCTACCTCATACCCAGTTGCATAACCTGGGGTGTCCTGGCCTGGGTTCGAGAAACCTTCCAGACCCTCAAATTGTGACATTTGGAACTCATCCGATCACAGAGCATCCAAGGGATTATCTTGTTCTTTAGGATCCTCTTGGTATTTCCTACTAGTCTCCTTTTCTCTCATTTTCTAAGACCTTGTCCTTTTGACTAGAGGGACCTCTTCCTCTTCCTCTTCTTGCAGGTCCTCTTGTACAGTTTCTAATTGTAGAGACGCAGAAGCTTTCTTCCTCTTATATGTATTCTTCCTCTTTCTGGTGGCAAGAGGAGATTGTCCAGAAGTGGAGGGTCCTTCATCTGGTGCAACCTGTGCTGACCCTATGGGAGGATCTATTTGTCCAGTCGTTCTTGTCTTAGGAGCATTAGGCCTTGGTTTTGACCCATACTCTATTGCATGTTCATGGTTGTATACCATTCTTGGCTTCTGTGGTAGTGCCTTCTTGTATTGTGGCATTGTACTTTTCTCTCTGTGCTATTTTTCCTCTTGCTTGGGTGGATCCATCAATGTTTTCACAGGTATTGGGCTCATCTTGTAGGGCCTCTTAATCCATTCTCCTGTTGTTCTCATCACATGTCTTTCCCGGAACTCAATGTTGTCATTTTCATCCTTATCAATCTCTGTGTTCATGATAGGCATGTCGTATATCTTGTCATCTGTATAAATGGCTTACAAGGCCTCATCTGAATCGCGCTCCCAAACTTTTGGGGGAATAGGAGTCTTTATGGCTTCCTTGGCCAGGGTGAGAGTCATTCTACAATAATCTTGGATCTTGACCTCATGGTCATCTACACAGTTCATCCAGTGATCCTCCAAGTGTGGTTCGTGAAGGTAGAACTTGCCAATAATGTGGTTGTAAGTGCCTATCAGGTCAAAACAAGGCCACACTATCTTGTAAAGCTGTAGGGGACAATCATCCCATTCAAAGGCCAAAGATTTACAAACCTTCATATCCTGTAGGTTATATGGTCCCAGTGAGATGGGAAAATCCCAACAGTGCTTCTTCTTGTGCTTTATGTGTTCATATGAATCTGCGAGTTTCCAATCCATCTCCAAAGTGATTATCCAGTCAGATGGATATTTGGGCAACTTCTTTGGTTTCAAAGTTGATCTTGCTATCCGAATGTAAGTGCATTTTTTGAATTGTATGTAATAATCCCCTATGGCCCTCACCTTGGCGACTGCTTCTTCTGACATCCTTTTTGCAAAATCACCCTCAATAGATCAGATGATTGCAAAAATGAAGGCGTCATTGACTATCCTGTAGTCTGGGATTTCTTCTGACATTTTTGCCCTTTTTTGTAGTTGGGGGTACATGATGTGAGGCCATGCATTGGGATTATTTAATTTTCCCCTCGTAATGAGTCCTGGGTAATCTTCCCATGCTACCAATAGGTATACCACATAGGTAGTCATGTAAAACTTGGGGTTGTGTTTCACTGCCACAATCTATTCATCCAACTTGTCATTGATGGTGGTCCCCCAATCAAGCCTAGCCCTGCGGCCTTTGAGTCTTTCTATCAAGAGAATCATCCAATTCTCCAGTTGGAATGATTGCGGTAACCCATATACTCGGCTTAGCATTGTTATGGCTGCCTTGATATCATCTTTCATGTACCCTCTCCTTAAGTCTATCTTTTCCAACTTATTTTTGGGAGAGGTTGCTCGAGGTAGTGATTATTGACTATTTCATAGGCCTCTTCCCCTTCCTTTTTGAACCACAAGTTTCCCTTCTCTATAAAAAAGTCATAGAACTTGTCTACGCCTTTGTAGAGGTGGAAGACATCCTCTATGACATCTGGCCTAATATCCAATACTACTTGGCCTTTTGTATTCTTAACCACCCTTTTTTCAGATTCATAATGGTTCGCCAGGGTCATGATCAGTTCTGGTGAGGACACAGCCACTGGGTGTGCTATTGCGCTGACCAGTCCTACTAATACCAGGGAGGTACAATCCTCTGATCTCCTGACTGGTTGGGCACACCTTGTCAAGAATTCATCCTAGTCAACATTCCTGATATTAGTATCGGTGATTTCAATATGCTTGTTGCCAATTTTGGAAGGGGGAGTGTTCCCCTTGTATAGGTACTTCATGGGCAACGTTGTCTTTTTATCAGGCATTCCTGTAATAAAACATGCAAGTATTAGTATCTTAGTTTAAGAGAAAACTGAAAGAAACCTTACTAATCTAAGAAAACAGAGGAAAAAAATCTCTAAGCAGCTAGGAATGCAGATTTTTGCACTCTCAGCCTTTTCGGGGTTTCGGGCACCAAAAATGGGTCCGGAGGCTGAAAAGGCCGAAAGTGCGAAAACAACCACCGTTGACAAGAAAGCTTTGTCAGACTTTTTGGCATCCAAAAGTCTAAAGGTTTTTGCGGACGCCAAAAATCTAAAATCATGAAGCTTGAAAAATAGGTTTCCAGGGATTTGGACTTGTCAGAATTTCAGACCTTTCGGAGGTCTGAAACGCCGAAAAGGATGAATCTCTGAAATTGCGATGAATGAGTCAAGGCTTTTGGGGATTTGGACTTGTCAAAATTTTAGACCTTTCAGAGGTCCAAACTGTCAAAAAGGTCAAATCTATGAAATGATGCAGACTACAACCAGACCCAATTTTTGGCATTTCGGAGGCCGAAAACCTGCGATAAAGGTCACGACTAAACAAAACCCTAACATAGAAAACTAGAAAGAGAAAACCCATCCTGACACGGATGGACCTCCCGCTAAACATTGAAGGTGCCATAGGCCCCAAGAGACCAGGGGAAAGGGAAATTTGCACATCCTAGGATGAAAAAGCATTAGGACAAAAACCCTAAAACCTAAACCACAAGGAGGGAAAAAACCACAAGACAACGAAGAAGGAAACCTACCTTGAAAGGGCTAGGAGAGGGGGAGGATGACACAATGAAGCTTGGAGGCATGGAGCAATCAGTCTTAGGATCGAGGGAGAAAAATGGTGAAGTGACGAGCTCTTGAGAAGTTGGAATCGCAAATGGTGAAGTGAGATAGATTAGGGCCCTTTTGGCCATTTATAACCCATGGGGCTTGCGTCAGCACTTTCGGTGTTTTGGGGTCTGAAACACTAAAATTCAGGAGGTAGACATCTTCGGCCTTTCAGTGTTTTCGGAGGCCGAAAACACTGAAAGGGCTGACTTTCGGCCTTTCGGCCATTTTGGTATTTCGGAGTACTATGGTCCTCTGAAAGGTGGAAAGGGCCAAAAGGCGGAAAATAGGTGTCCTCTTTGCTTTATCATGCTGAAACCCTTTCTTCTCAGACTGGTCGGGTGAGGAATCAAGGGGAAGACAAGACCGAAATCCAAAAGACAAAAAAAGGGGGGTCCGCATGGTCAGAGGACCAAAAAATGGGGTGTATGTTGTGGACTCACAACAAATAGCCCCGACAAAAGGGAAGAATGACCAATGCATTTCTTCATCATCAATACTCTTCCAGAATGTATCTTTGCAGTAGAATGAAACCAAGAGGTGCGGATGTTGACAATCTTTCAATGACTTCCAATCCAAGGTTTTCCACTGGTTTCCCAGTGTGTGTTCATGTGTATTCATTTCTTGACCCTTGATTGTGGTAACCAGAATTTTTGCCAGCTACTCCCAACCTTCACCAAGTAGACCAGGGTTTCCTAGAAAGAGCTTTGCTACCAGTCAGGCGTTCATAGCCCCGACAAAGTTTTCCCCAAATCCCAAGTATAACCTTGCTCTACTATCATTCAAGCATTCATATCCCTAGTAGAGGTTGTCATAGTCACCCAAGTCTGTTCTATCTACTAGGCTGTAGCTTTCTTGCTTTTGAGAGTTTTGTCTTTGGACAATCCTTTTATTTCTTTTGCATGCTTCTTAAATGTGTCACACCTCAAATGTTCATGTAATCTGTGTGTTCAGGTCCATAATAAATTTTCTTTCATATTTGATTTGATCCAAGTAACAATTAGGCTGTGTCGTCCGGATCTCACACTTGTGACCTATTTGGGGAACTTTTCTTTTGTGTGCTTCTTTTGCTCTCTCTTCAACTTTTCTCTTTTTTTCTTGTTATTGCCTTTGCATTAAGTTTAGACTTGGGTTCTACGATCGGTGGGTACCCTAATCTATGCACTCATGTTGGTTGCAACTGAAAAATTCCCAAGACATTGACGCTCGCGGGCATCGTCTCTTTGTGTGCTTTGTGATCAGGATGACCAAGCTTTGAAATCCTTCTTGTCTATCAATGATAATTATCACCACTTTGCCTTTTGGGAGTGTCCCTTGCGTTGCACGTATCTTTGGATAATTTGACTAAGTAATACCCCTTCTCTAATCTACAGACTACCTGGGAATGGATCCAAAGCACAGTGACCCCAAATGATGAAACGAGCCCCGACAAAAGGAAAAAACTACCACAAATAGAGGAAAGGACTGACGATGAAGGCGACGAAAAGAAAAATAAAGGAAACAAAGAAGCAAAAGGGACTATGGTACAAGGGATGGAAAGCAATCCTACTTAGGATCCAAAGGAATGTTTGAGGAATTGATCATTGATTGGCAATGGGGTCAACTCTCTGTTCAAAGTGTTGATCCTAAAAGTGTTTTCCCCAAGGATCTTTGATATCTGGTAAGGGCCTATCCACAGTCTTTGGAACTTGGTGTGGCTACCTAGCTTTTCTTTTACCTTATCCCACATGAGGACAAGGTCAGAGATCCTGAAGGCCATAATGGTAGCTCTCTTGTCGAACCACCTCTTGACTATGGCTTGATGCTTTGATACATGCTCCAAAGCCAATGTTCATTTCTCCTATAGGTTAAGGAGATTCATGAGCCTGACTTGTACTCAATCTTCTCCTCCCACATATTGGTCCATGAATCTGAGGACTATGATCTTTAATTTCATAGGGAAGACCAGTTGTAATCCATAAACCAGTTGGTATGGAGATGTCCCCAGGGCATTTTTTATCCTTACACAATCAGTCCACAAAGTGTATTTCAGTTGCGTGTGCCAATCCCTAGGGTTGTCATCTAGGAGGTGTTTGATCACTATTGATAAGTTATTGTTTGTAGACTCTGCTACGCCATTGCCTTATGGATAATAATTTGAAGATAACTTGAGGATTACCTAGTTTTTGAAGGCCCATTGTGTGAGCGAGGTAGAAGAGAAAGATGGAGCATTGTCACATACCATATAGAATGGCATCCCAAACTTGGTTATGATGCACTCCTCCAATAATTTGGTCATGACCTTTGTAGTACAATTCTTTAGTGCTTGGGCCTCCGTCCATCGTGCGCAGTAGTTGGTAGCTGTCAAAATGAACTTGTGTCCTACAGATGAATGGGGGTTAATCATTCCAACAAAATCTAAGCCCCATTGAGAAAATAGTTGTACCTTGTATACTAGTTGTAAGGGCATTACGGGGTTTCTCTCTCTCATTTTGTTGGTTTGGCAAGTGTGGAAAGCTCTCACATGTTCACTGGTGTCTCTTAATATCTTAGGCCAGAAATCTCATGCCCTTAAGATTTGGTGAGTAGTTGCATCAGCTGACCCATGTCCTGTTCCATATTTGTCATGGAAATCTTCTAGGATTTTCTTTGCCTCGAGTCTTTCCAAGCACCTTAGGTATAGACCCTCGTAATTGCATTTATACAGTTGTCTATTCTTCAACATGTAGGAGCTGCTTTTGATTCTCAAGGCTCTTCTCTGGGAACCACTCATCTCCTCTGGGAAATGGTTTTGCAACAGATAATACACTATGTCTTGGTACCATACATCACTGATCACACCTTGATCGGTGTCGGTTTGGCAGACCAGACCTTCTTCAACCTCAGAGATCAGCTTCGTCAGGCCTTGGACCCTTACTAGTTTCATTGGTTGGATTTCAAGATCAAACTCTTGGAGGATTGCCATCCATTTTTCTCTCCGCTCTCCCAGCTCATTTTGCATCAAAAGGGAATTTACAGCTACGTCTAGAACTATCCCAATGACTTTATTTCTTAGGATGTAATGTCTGAACATTTTTACCACTTTGACAAGAGAAAATAACTATTTATCCAAGTTTGTGTATCTGAGCTCAGTGTCTTTAAAAGGGAAACTCAAGAAAGCTATGGGTCTTTCATCTTCATTTTTCTTCTTCTGTGTGAGGATGCCTGCACATGAGTGCTCATATGCAAAAGAGTAAACCTTAAAAGGGATAGTGTAGTCTGGGATGACCAGGACCAGTGCCGCAGCAATGGCATTTTTAATCTCATCAAAGGATTTCTTGGATAGGAGAGCCCATTCAATCTTTCCGTCTTTCTTGAGAATGTCATTCAATTGTTTTACTATCTCTGTGAAACCACTAATGAACTTCCTTACGAAGTTGATCTTCCTGAAGAAAGATTTCAGTTCTTTGTAGCTATACGGCAGTGTCAACTTCAGAATGGCCTCTACCCTTTTGGTGTTTATGGCTATTCCCTTTTTTGAGATGATATGCCCCAAGATCTTGCCTTCAGTCACCCCAAACATGCATTTCTTGGGGTTTAGGGAAATCCCAAATTCCCTGCATCTTTGAAGGCATTTTCTGAGATCATTTAAGTGGTTAGTTCTTTGTTTTGAGAAGACTGTGAGATCATCCATGTAGATGATAATGCACTTCCCAACTAGTCCTTTGAAAGCTATGTCCATTTCCCTATGAAATGTGGCCCTGACATTAATCAGTCTGAAAGGCATCTGGTGGTAGGCAAAGGTCCCTTATTTAGTTGTGAATGTCATTTTCAGCCTATCCTTTTTCCTGCACCATCACGTGGTTGTAACCTGAGTAACCATCCGGAAATGATATCATTTGAGATCCATTAACCTTTTGCAGCACTTCATCAAGAGATGGGAGCAGGTAATTGTCCTTTTGAGAAGACTTATTAAGGTTCTATAAATCCACGCACAATCTAATATCCCCAGTTTTCTTTCTCACAGGTACCAAGTTCGCAACCCAAGTGGAATGCCAGATTGGAAAGATGATTCTGGCATCGATAAACTTTTAAACTTCCCTCTGGATTAAGGGTTCCATAGTAGGGTTCACATGCCTCTATCATTTCCTAAAAGGCTTGGAGTCTGGTTTTAGAGGGATGTTGTGCACTATGACTGAGGTGTCATATGTCTTCAATTCTTCATAGCTCCATGCTATGACATCTCGATATTCAATGAGGAGCTGGACCATTTTCTCCTTCTCCTCCTTGGTCCCTACCTTTCTGATGTGGACCTCTCTAGGTTCCTCTTTCATGCCAAGGTTGTATGTGTCACATTCTTTACCATTAGGTGTTACGTCTGGGCGTCTCCTTACCGCAGTCTTGCCGCTGTAAAAAATCCTCTCTAGTTCTACCATCCCTTTGGCTATGGCGTTGGTCCTCATATTTATGACACCTTGATCGTCAGGATCTTCGGGTTCAACTGCTTCTTCACCTTCATTTTCCTCATCTATGATCTATTTGTCAAACACATTGGCACACATGATAAACTCCAAGACGTGTTGATCATCTTGGAAGACTTGAAAATTAGTGACATTGTCTGGAATGGCCAGGGTCGTGACAAGTTCAACTGAGAATTTCTTTAGCTTGGATTTCTCCATTGGATGTAATGAACTGGCCGATACGGCTAGGGCATCGACAAAAACATTTTTTCTTCTTGGGATGGTTTTGATGTTGAAAGCATCAAAATTGTTGATTAGGTCCCATGCTCTATTTCGGTAGGTTGAGAGCCTCTTATCATTGCAAGTATAATGACTACGGATCTGCTTGACGACCAATTGCAAGTCCCCTTCTACTGTTAGGATTTTTATTCCTTTTTTGTGGGCCAAGAGAAGTCTGCAGACCACCACTACATATTCTGCAACATTGTTAGTGCACAAAAATTGTAACCTATAAGCGGCATAGAAAGAATTACCTCTTGGGTTTATCAATTTGATCCCCACACCTGCTCCATGTTTGTATTTGGAACTGTTGAAGCACAATTTCCATATCTAGGATTGCTTAGTAGGTTTAGACTTGGCTGATTTTCTCTTGGGAGAGCCCTTGGTTTTAAGTTTCTGCCCCTTTTCTCGATTACTGTCAGAAGAGGTCAATTCTCCAGCATTTTGGGTATGTCTAGGTTTGGGGTTTTCAGCACTTTCACCACCTTCGTCTTCTAGCATTCCTTTGAAAGGGGGGTATGCTCCATTGTCAGAGGTACTCCAGTCACTAAGTACATTCATAGTAGGACTTTTGTCATCAGAATCTGACCCATTATCTTGATCCTGGCTTGGAGTGATTATATTGTCTGGGCTATCTATTTCTGGCAAGGTGTTACTTTTGTCCTTGATCTTGAGGATGTCCTCTTTTATTGTTGGGTTTTCTGATAGCTTGCTTGGTAAGGATATTTGGGTCAATACCCATGATAATGCTTCCTAGGAACTAGGGCATGTGAACTCAGAATGGCTAGCCTGGTGTAGTCGACAGTACCCTGATAGTAACAAAATGTTAGGGTATGCCTCCTGACCCAAGTGTTGTAAGCTAGTTGTCATGTTGTTGATGAAATGTTGGAAGATGTCATCATCGATATTTGATTCTAAGAGACCTAGAATGGGGCTATGGTCTAATTCTTTGGCTTCCTTGATTCAGAACATGAGGATGTTGTCCATTCGATAAGTGCCCAAATCTGTCTGGGTGAACATGACTTCATTCAGGGCATTGTACTCAGTGATCATCTTTCTCAATTTATGCTCTGCATCAATCTTGATCTGGTTATTTAGACCTCTCCATGGTAGCCATAGCTAGGTGAAATTTGTGGAAAGCCACCCTCTCAAGCACTTGGTCCATTCTTGACTCAACAACATCCCATAAGTTTCAGGTATGTCTACTATATGCACATCAATGTGTTATTGTATTCTGGGATCTGCAACCAATTGAATGTGTACATCTTTGAGTACACCAATCACCTTGACCTCAGTCTTATCTAATTGCATGACCACTCAGTTTGTTACTTGGGGAACCATCCCTAACTTCTAGCAAATTGACAGTGGCATGACATTGCACGAATCTCTTGAATCAATCAGGCAATTGTGTAGGTTCTTTCCAAACATCTGTAGACTGAGTAAGAATGGTGGGACCTCCATCTTATCCTTGAACATTGTGGGGAAAGCCTTAGATGTGTTGATACTAGATGTAGGTGTCCTTGTATTATTGGCTGACGAGCCAGGTTTTGAGTGGTCCATAGATCTTAGAAGGGCCTCCTTCTGTGATGGGTAGCCTTGTAGTAATTCAAACATAGATATGTTTTCTTTAGTTTTCTTCAGTTCATCAACTGCACTATATTCATCACTCGACCAGGCCACACCTCTGTAGTTGGCATATGTACTTGTTGTAGAGGGTGTGGGACCATTTGGGCCTTTAGGAGGCATGGGGTTGTTACTAGCCCAATGATCTAGTCGGGTTGGTTGTTTGCTTGGGGGAATATCGTTGGTGAGAGGTTCTTTTTTGCTCCAAAGGTTGTATGAGTTTTGTTGATCATTCTGGAAGGTGTGTACTTCAGAATATTCAGGCTCATTCTCTCTCTAGAAGGGAAAAATGAACTCATCCTCTCCTGCAAAAGCATCTAAGCCTTCCTCATTTCTAGACTCATAGGAATCAAACACCATGGCATTAAATTGCACCTGGGGCTCCTCTGGGTTTTGGATGTAGTGATCATAGGAGTTGTTCCCATACCCATCATTGCCTTGGTGTGGTCTTGGAGCCCTAAAAAAATTAGCCTCGTAAGCCTCATAAGAATTGGCATCATCTGCTGGGATGTTGTCGTTGTTGGGTCTAGTGTTCCATGGCCGGTTTGGCCTTTGGTGCCCAAACTGCTTCTCTTGTGTATTTTTGTTGTTGTATGTATTGAAGCCTTGGTTTGGATTTTGAGGGTATGTATTCGAACCATCTGATGTTCATTGATATCCACCATGATTTTGGGATGGATTTAACTTCATCTAGGTGAGCTCATTGGTGAGTTGTGATAGGGTCTTCTTAATGGCGTCTAGCTCGGAGGCCATGAGGGTATTATCTCTACTTGGGGTATAACTCTTTGTTCCACAAATGTTGTTTTGTGAGCCTCATAACCCGGATAAGTAATAGATGGGGGTATGGCTGCAAATGTTTACGCCGGGATGGGATTCAACATAGGTGTGTGAGTGGCCAGAGGTTGATTTCTGGCTGCAAATGGATGTGGGATAGCAAGTTTATTCATGGTAGGCACTGCCGCATAACTCCCTTCTTGTGGGTCCATCTACTGGGTGAATGTGATAGCTTCATTGTACACCTTTTACATTGTGTCCCTATCCGTTGGGGGAATCCTCCTTAGAAAGATTGAGGTGAAAGGATCCAAAGCCTTCAAATAAACTTGTATGATAGCCTCATCCGGTATGGTGCAAGGAGATTCCAAATTTTGATGCATTTTGTGAAAATGATGATTGAACATAGCGATGGGTTCCTTAGGATCTTTCCTCATTGTGATGAACTGGTGATGTGTTATGGCAGGATCCACATATAACTTGAATTGATTGAGGAATTTGGTTTCAAATTCATTCCATGCAGAGATAGACCCTCGTGGTAAATTCAGGTACAAATTGTATGTAAACTCTCCCAAAGTGTATGGGAATAGATGACAGACAACGTCTTGGTGGGAAATCTCTTTACGGTTACAAATTTCCTTGAAGGCATAGATGTGTTCTTCTTCTATCCTTGATTCGCCATATATGAATTGGGTGTAAAACTTCTCTAGTTTTTGGGTAACTCACGGAGCTTCCCAACAAAATTTAGAGGTGAGCTCGTTGAGTTGGAAAAAAAGGCCATCGGAGGAGGTTGCTACAAATTCTGATTTTGCACATTCTAATTTTGTGCTATGGCTGAAATGACAATCGGGGCAGCGATATGTGATTGTTGTCCAAGAGAATTCTGAGACTCGGTAAGGTGGTGAGAGGATTTTTCTTTGTTCTTCCCTTTGTCGCTGCAAGCTCTATGATGGTGGGTGAGTTCAAGGAACTCGCCTCTCTTCGGAGATGATCTAAGCACTTGCTTGAATCTCTCTAGAGAGAAAGATCAAATGTTATCCAGCTTTTGAGTCTTGATGCCCTTCTTCTAGCACCACTTCTGTTGAGCATTGTTTTGACACAAGCCAACTTGCTAGGATCTCAAAATTTGATTTCCTCTCTTGAAAGAATAACAGGGTTATTCCCAAGGTTCTCCGGGGTCAGGTCACAACCTACTTGGTTACTCAGTTGAAGATAAATGTGATTATTCATGAGGATGCCTTTTTTGGTTCATTCAAGACATCAAAATACAAAACACTTTAGTTCTTTTTGGTATTTTCCATTTTGACAAAAATGGGGGTTTGATAAATAAAATGCAGTTTTGTATTTTCCAAGATGTTAGATTTTCAGAATTAAAAGACGAAAGAGAGTAGAGAGTAGAGTAACAATAAATAATTAAATTAATGAAATTGAATTCCTGACATAAACCGTTTGTAAACCCTTCCTTGTGAATTCAATGATTGGAGGGATTTGGAGTAAACCCACAAAGCATAAATTAGACCAAGTCACAATTCACTACCCCACAGATGCAAGTGTTTGGAGAGAAGACATATTCACTCGTGCGAGATATTCAAAATTGATCAAATCATGAAGCCACCATGATGTGTGCACCCACAAGATAGATTTATCATTAATCCCAAAGATGATCACTTCTACACATTCGTCACAGCAGGGTAAAGAAAACAACAACAAACTCCAACTAAAGAAACGCGAATTCAAAGCACAATAAACAAGAGGCTCTCTCAAAATAATAAATAATGCAATCATACATTCAATAATTTTGCATAGGTAGCAGAAATTCACACACCACGAATGAAGCACCAAATGTATGTCTTTATTGCATTAGGAATCTGACCCTTTACATTGATTTGTGATTACAATATATAGAGTTTGATCCACAACTTTGAATACTGAATTTAGGGCATCAAAGAGAAAAAATAAATTAAACTAAAACTCTGCTGAAAGGGAAACTACTCTTAACTGATACTAGATAACTTGCATGGATTCTTGAATCCATTCACAATCAGTTTTCCCATGCAAGGAGGGTCAAACTCGCTAAGAAGAAGAGAGAAAAGGAGGGTTTATTCTGAAAACTTGGAGTCTTCTTCATGTTTCTTGGAGTTTTCCTTAGATTCTTCATCGGGAGGCTCTTCTGGCGGTGGAGACTGGTAAGAGGCCCTTAGTCCCTTCAAAACAAACTTAAGCTAACCATCAATCTGATCTGGAGTTCAACTGGTGTGGAAAAATGTGATCTCGCTAAAAACACCCAGATTTTTTGGACCCCAGCCTCAACTCCGAAACTTTTAATGCCCCAAAATTTCATAAGTGTTAAACAACCAAAATTCTAGTCCAAAGTTTGGACTTGTCAGAGGCTAAAAAGGCCAAAATATCTGCAAGGCCGAAAAGGCTAAAAAACTTGGAGGGCCGAAAGGCCAAAGATTTCAAAAGGCCGAAAGGCCGAAAGGTCAAAAAACTATTCTGCTTGCGGGGCCAAAAGGCTGAAAGACTAGAATTTTACATGTCCTGCAGGGGCCAAAAGGCTGAAAGGCCAAAAGACTGAAACCTACCTTAGGAAATTCTATTAAGTGTTGGACACTGCTTCTTCAAAACTGCTTTGTGGTCCAAGGGGTCAGTTTGGGAAGACTTCTGGGTGTGCAGCCCAGATCCTATGTATGACCTCCTGAACTTCCTCATAGTTTATATTCTTCCCTTTTACCTTGTTGACCTTTAGTTCTTGCTTTTCTTTGAAGGTAGTTACCTTAGAAGAAAATAACTGGATCTCCTCTACATGGTTTTTCATCTACGTCATCTCTTCTTTTGAATGAAATAATTGCTACAATGCTTCCTTAGTTTCTACGCTTGCCATAATGTCCCTGAATTGTTGGACTACTTCTTTAGATGGTCGTAAGATATGCTTAGCTTCGTCCCAATACAAATCAAGGCCGATCCCTGTGAAGAAAGCATTTATTTCTTCCACCCATTCTGAGACTTCTTTTTGTTTCTCTAATATGGAGGCTTGATATTTTTCATAAACGTTGATTATCTTGGTATGCGCTTGATCCAAGTTTCAAAATTTTCTAGCTCCTCCCCCTCATAGATCTTTACCAGAATTTGGAAGCATTATTTATTAATGATCTATAAATCTTGGAGGGTGGCTCACCATTTTCTCATCTCAGACTCCAGGCCACCCTCATATGTCATCAAATCAATCAAATTTGTAGCCTCTATTGGAATAAACCTATAAGGTTTGAATGTTTACTTGATGGCACTTTCCCCATACTGCTCAAAATCTTCCTTCCAAGATGCACTTGCTTTGATGAAGGATGGTGTTAGCCCTACCAGCAGGTCTGGGGTGTTTCTCTTATCTAACACTGCCTGTAATGAGGCCTTTGGGCAGCTGGGGTCAATAGGACCAACCATTTTGTAAATGAACTTATTCAAGGCTTCATTCTGCTTTGTCAAGGTTTTTATGGTTTCTTCATCCTTACTCATGAAACCCAGAGCATGTTTAAGCCCCAAGGTTGCTAGTGTCTTGCTCCCTTCCCTGGTGGGTTCCCCCAAATCTACCTCCTTAAATGTATAGTCTTCCAAAGTTGCTTGCATTTGATAGGTGTTAGTAGATGGGACTATAACCTATGCTTTCCAGCACCCCCTAGTGTCTTGAGTGACATAGGACATTTTTCGCACTGGTAATATGACCTTCGTCTGATGAAAAGCTTTCCCTAAGGATGCCATATTTGTATTTGCCCCTTCATCATCATCTGTATAAGTTCTTCTCCTTAACTATATTTCTTTAGTAAACCATGTGGGCTTACTGGATGCGGTGACCGGCTCATATAGGGTAACTTGAAGAACGGAATCCAAATTTTGAGACCCTGGAGTCACCTCTTTATCTGGCCCTTCTTTTTCTTGTCTCTGTTCCCCTTCATTCCTTTCTCCTTGGTTTTCTTCTTCCCTCTCCCTTTCCTCTTCTTCCTTGTCTCCCTCCTCCATTACCTCATCTATTTTTTTTGGCCTTTGTCTTCCTCTCCTGAGGAACTAACTGAGGCTTCAGTATTGAGACCAGTCGTGACCTTTAAGGTGGTTTCAAAAAGTGATGCAGCCTCTACGATTTCTGATCCTCCTGGGGTCTAGATGTGGCAATTCAAAGGGATTGATGATGGTGGAGTAGTTGTTGGGAGATTTGGGATTAGAAGTGGAGAAGCAGTTGGTGGAGTTTGGAGAAATGGTGGCAGAGTAGGAATAGGATGTGGAAGAGAAATTGGTGGAGTAGGAATGTGAAAGGGTGTTGTAACAGTATTGGTTTATGTTGCAGGCTTATTAGTAGTCACTCCTTGGGTGATTGGAGACTCTTTATTCCTGAGCCCTTGATCTGCTTTAGAGCTCTCTCCCACTATGGGTATATTTGGCTTTGGATTAGTAAATTGAGTGGGAGGTGGAGTTAGGATTACCTGTGGTTGAAAAAGAGAAGGACCACCTACCTCGTACCTAGTTGCATAACCTGGGTTGTCCTGGCCTGGGTCTGAGAAACCTTCCAGACCCTCAGAGTCTGACATTTGGAACTCATCCGATCCCAGAGCATCCAAGGGATTATTTTGGACCAAAAAATGGGGTGTGTTTTGGACTCACAACACATTGTAACCTTGACTCGTACTTTTCTTCCTCTTATATTTTCTTTGCATTGCCTCAGGTGTCTTTACTGCTTCCTTCTCCTTCTCTCTCAATGTGGAACTTCTAGTTGTTCCACCTGTAGCCTAACTAGTTGCAGCAATAACAACCTCTACATCAATTTTCTCTACTTCAATAGCAAAATTTCTTAACTATCCAGTTTCAAATTTCTTCCTGATCTCACTATCATATCCTTTGTAATACCTCTTTGTTTAGCTAAATCAACAACCTTTTTCCTCACTCTTCTCTCTATCACATGTGTCTTCAATTGTGAATGAATTTTCAAAAAGGTATCTTCATAATTACCAAATCTAGGTGAAGTTGCATCAATAGGTTTGGATAATAGCTTATCAGCATGAAGTGTCACAATATCATCATCAATTTCATAACCCATTGACAAAGCCCAAGAGGTTCTTGGTTGTACTGCCTACAACATGCATGTATCGGTATCCATAATAAAAATATATATTATTTTTATACTTCTGTACTATACTATTTGGGATACATTCTGTCTCATGCATTCATTTTTGAAAATCCTTAAAATAACCCCACAAATCATTGTTGAAGTTATTTCCTAACATTTTTATGTATTGATTGATTTGCACTAGTGCAGGTTCATCGGTTGACCATTGAATCTGACCAGTTCCAAGAAAATGATTTTGCAAATAGAAGAATATACATACCAGTAGTGAACCATACTTGAATGTTTGTTTCTTGCCTTTCTTGATTCTTTCCATTTTCACAAAGAACTAGTCTCTCATAACCTCACACAAGTCGTATTAATCATTTTCCTTGATCATCTGATAGGTTGCATGTATGCCTCCACCAGGCACACTGTTCAATCGGCTCAATTGAAAAACTTTGTAACTGATTACCATTGAATCAAATCTCACTTCATTATCTTCAATGTCATTTATAATCATAGCACGTTGATCTTGTTTAGACTTAGTAAGATGAGTGAACTCTCTAGCTAGAATAGTTCTTAGAATAGGTACACCATTGATCGCACACAATCCAGTCATCGGTTGGATAATTTCCTTGGTAATCTTGTGTGGTCTGTCTAGCCATAGAAACTGATTGTAGACTTGACTCAAAACATATCTAACCCAATCAGTTTCAAAATCATCAAGTAGGTCAACAATATATGCAAAACCCTTATTAATCAAATGTTTGTGCTCGTCCTTCAGAATAGCTCCATTACGCAGTCCAGAAAAAGCATCGACTATAGCACTATATCTGAGATCTTCAAATTTTCAATGAATAAAGATCTCACATCTTCAGTTAATAGTACATCATGAGGTATCAAAGATAGGGCAACAATGAGATCATTCTTTGTCGCCTTCAAAGGATGTAACTTGTAAATAGGTCTCGGCTCAGTAATATCAACTAACATAGTTGTGTCCATGATGTTAGCAATGATCGATTCACAACAAAATATTCACAATACAAAGATACTTCTTTAGTTTGTTTCTAGGATTCTTCACACACTGCTTCACTTCAAGCATGAAAACATAATCTCCAATCCAGAATCACTTTGTAAACACTTAGAAATCACTTAGCTTATGCTAAAAAATGCACTTCTTGGCTCGTAGAATGTAAAGTGACAAATGAAATTCACATTTTCCTTTATAAAAACTCAATTCCAAGTAACAAATGCAAATAGTCAAATAGTAACCTTAACCGGTCACAATGATTAGAAACATAATAGTCACTATGTTATAAAAAAAACATTATGTAGTTGCATAGAATATTATGAAATACAATTTTCCTCATAAGATATCATTAGGCATCTAAATATGTTCATATACCTTACCACTCAAAAAAACTTAGGGGATAGGTTATAGATCTTACTTGTTTTGCTCCCCCTAAGCCAATAACTTTGACTTATTTAGAAGATGAAGTATCCACATTACCCAATGTAGTGGAGTTCTTTGTCATTTCAGAAGAATTTAATTATGCTTTCTTTACCCATGTATCATTCATCTGCCTATTAATTTCTTCAACATCTACAATCTTCTTTCCTTTATCATTATCAGGTCTATTCACCGGTTAACCTCCAGTGTTATACTTCTTTTCTCTGCAAGACCTAGCAAGATGTCCAATCTTATTGCAATTGAAACATGTCATACCATTTTTCCTCCGTGGTCTAGCATTACCTATGTCGGTTATCATCCTACAATTCATTGTTGTATGTCCAAAGTTGCGACAAAAAATAGTTAACATTGAATTGTTTCTCCCTTTTATAAGGACTTCTCTGGTTGATAGATGGCCTTTGATTGTTGATTTTAGCTCTGCACTCATTAGCCTTATGACCATACTTGTTATAGAAATAAAAATTACATTGAAAAACATTCATTCTAGCATTGTAACCAGCCGATCTACCAAAAGAATTTACAAACTTAAGAACAGATGGACTAGGTTTAGACCAACAAACATTAGTAGTATGTCCTTCCTTGTGACAATTGAAACATACCACTCTATAATTCCTCTTACCAGATTTATTGTTTTTCACCTTGGGTGTAGTCTTCTCTTCTTCATGAGTTTCCTTAGTACCAGATGACTCACCGACTTTAGATTTTGAAAAACCTATTTCTTGTCTTTCACCATGTCTCATTTGTATTGAGAGTTTTTCATCAAGTCTAGCAGAACTCTTGTTGAGCCTATTCAACGGGGAATTAGCATTCTTCAATTCTTCTTTCAGCTTTTCATTATCATCTCTCATATGTTCATTCTCACCCATGGCATTAACATTTTCTTTATTAGTATCATGTAGATGTTCCCTCAATGTAGCAATTTCTTGCTCAGATCTAAAGTGTTCATCCATCTTAGTTGCATCCTCAAAAACTATCTTAGCTTTGTCTATAGCTCTCCTTACTTCTAGATCTTCACACATCCTTAATGGGAATTTTCTAACTCCTTTTGCATGTTCTTCTTTTCTTTCTTTATCTTTTCAAGAATCTTTTGCATTTCCTTATTATCCTTGGCAAGCTGCTCATTCTCCAAAGTTACAACTTCAACTACAGATTCATCACATCCACTTTTCTCAGAAATTTTTTCAATAGGATCTTGGCTTTCATTCAACTGTATGAGAATCTCTTGTCTCTTACCCCTAGAGATCTTCAACTGGTCTTTAAGTTTTTCAATCATATCCTCAGCCTCAGCAAGTTTTCTTCTATAAAACTCCATATCTCCCTTAAGGATTTCTCCAAAGTTTTTAGACTTCTTTAGGACACAAGGTTCTAATACCAATTCTTAATACATAGAAGCACTAAGGGGGGTGAATCATTGAAAATATAATATATACTAATTCAACCACAGATCTGATTATGCTCTTAAGTATCTTCCACAAAATCAAACAAGTAACTATAACTATGCAATAGAAGTAATCAATCAACCACAAAAGCATAACCCATAACACCATAAATTTTATCATGGAAACCCTTGTCAGAGGTTAAAAAAACATGGTGGGGATGACACCCACAATCTCTTTAGTGCAGATAAAAGTGTTGCCCAGTTAAGAGCTTACAATACCCTACTAAGGGCTCACCCTATTAGGAGTGACTAGTACCTTGTTAGAAGTATAATAAGATCTCTTAGGATCTACCTTGATAGAGAGTTTTGAACTCCTTTTCAAAACTCTCCTTGTTAGAGGATTTTTTAAAAAATATTTGTTAGGATTCACTCTGTTAATGGATTTAACCTTCGCTAACCTCTTGTGGTAGCCTTGAGTAATGAACTCAAATCACTGATCTTTGAATGGCACATATTACCTGTAAGATCCAATCCAATCCAATCTCTAATCACTTGACACAATACACAATCTTTGTGTCTCTGATCGCAACCCTAAAAAATATGATCAACAACCCTAAATCTCTTATTTAGTATCCCTTTTTATAGTTGTTCTTAAGTCGTTTAAAACATTAAAAACAATCCACAAGTCATCCCTCAATTGGCTTAATTCATGAAACTTTTGTGTCAATAAATATTCACATGTCAGCCAAAAAATGTAATACCAACATTTAATACAAAACATCATCATTAACTTAATCGCCTTAACCATCTAACCATCAGGAATCAATCGGTAACTCAACCGGTTCACATAGAACATTCACCAAAAATCTAACTTTCACACACTATTGAGTTAACTATCATGGTCATAAATATATATTCCTCTGATCATAATAAGACTTTGGTTATGATCTCATCTCCAAATATTCTCACCATCTCAAGCACTACTCAAAACTGAAAATTGTTACTGTCTTCCTGCTCACCGATCAGAACACATAGCATATCTGCTTCACCAATTCATCCTGTCAGTCGGTTAGGGTAACCTATTCACCAAAAGTAATAGAATTAATAAGTTTCCAGCAATGACAAAATTAAACTCATCATAATGCCAACAACTATTATCCAGTGGCATCCTTAGGGCAGATAATTGTCTCTTAATACCATATTTTTCATAGAAATTGTTGAATTCATCAAAAGTACACTCTCCTCTTCTATCATACCTAAAACACTTGATTCTCCTATCAACTTCATTTTCAACTCTTTATTTCAATATCTTAAATTTTTGTAATGCCTCTAATTTTTCTCTTAATAATGCTACCCAAGTTAATCTAGAATAATCATCAATTAAAAGCATGAAATACCTCTCACTTTGTAAGCTTCTTATTTTGGTTGACCACACAAGTTAGTGTGTATAAGATTCCACAAACTTGTAGATTATTTTTCTTGTCCTTTGAATATTTCTCTTGTCTACCTTCCTCCTGACATCCTTTGCAAATGATATCGTCTAGTTTGGTCAGTCTTGGAAAATCTCTAATTGCACTTGATAAACTTATTCATACCAGATTGTTAAATTTAATATGACACATTCTTTGGTGCTAGATCCAACTATAATCAGGCTATTATATTAAGCATCTCTTTACGCTTTCTAGTTTATACATGTTTCCTCCTATCCTTCTTCCAACTTCAATAACAATTTTAGACTTATGTTGGATATCATAGTCATCCTCCTGAAATACAACATTATAACCATTTTTGTACATTTGTCCAACACTCAAAAAAATGTGATGCAAACCCTTCATATAGTAAACATTGTCAGTGTTATCTTTTCCATCAAAATTAATAGGACCAATTCCAACCATTTGTGTCATTTTAGCATCACCAAATCTAACAGGACCACCATCACAATCTTCAAGTTTCACAACCTTACTTTTATCACCAGCCATATGATTTGAACATTCATTGTCAATCAACGATTCATCTTTTTTTATTCTAACATACAGTGCATTCTCAGTGAAGACATTAGATCCCGAACAAATGTTATAAATAATAAATATAGGTTCTTCTTTCTCAACCAAAAAAAAGAAATCTTCTCTATCTGATTCATCATCTAATATATTGGCATTTTCATTAACATAGTATGATTTCTTATTGAATCTTTTAAACTTCTATTGTTTTACTTTTTTCCAGACAGCTAGTTTCTATATGACCAATATTCCTAGATCTAAAATATTTAAGAGGTAAGATACCTTTGTATTTGTCGGTACCTTTCTTCATCTTCCTCGTAAAATTTGCTTCTAGCTCATTAGAACTTTCACTGTCTAGATCATCCTTTGTCTTTGTGGCTTTAAAAGTATATTCATATTTCTCCTTCTCTTTACCAAAATTTGTTAACTCAAAGGTGGACAATGTGCCAAATAGATGCTCTCTGGTGAACTTCTTCATATCATAAAATTCTTCAATAGCAAAGATCTTCTCATTGTCGTATCTAGTAGGGTCATCATAATTGCCTTTATGATAGCTTGATCTATCAGAGTACCTCCTTGATTTTTGACTTCATTTACAACACTTTCAACTCTCTGAAAATAGCTTGCAATGTATTCACCTTATTTCATTCTCATATTTTCATATATGCCTGGCAGTCAACTTATTTGATAATTTTACTCACTTTGTCATTTCCTTCATATATCTCTTTCAACTTTTCCCAAACTTCACAAGTAATACTCAATGAAATAACTTTTTTCAACTTGGTTTTTGATAAAGCACTAAATATAGTATACCTCACTCTTTCATTCCCTTCATGGGTTGAAATCTCATCTATAGTACTAGGACCATTTGTTGATGCAACATATTTTGTCTCAATAGCCTTCCAAGTTGTATAAATTTGGGAATTTAGGTAACCTCTCATCAAGACTTTCCAAAAACTATAGTTGGATCCATCAAACATAAAAATCTACATTTTTTGTGCCATTGGATCTACCTCAAGCGATTAAGATCTCCTTCAAGGAACCAAAGCTCTAATACCAATTGTAGAACAATCTCAAATAACTGAGAGGGGTGGTGAATCAATTATCATAAAACAATTTTCATTAACTTGATTAATATAGATCAACCCTAATTCAATCAAATAATCATAACAAATATAAACTTGAAAGCACAAAGGAACACCAAACACAATAAACACCAAATTCATGTGGAAACCCCAAGATGGAAAAAAATCCATGGAGAAGGTAATTCTCATGAATAAGAATATCAGTTGAGGTGATTTTTGCAATAAGGGCTCACTACCAATATGCTCATTGCATGTAGGCTCACTGTCGGTCAGGCTAACTGCCCTAAATACAAAAACTAGCTATCACAGCCTAAAAGTGGATAACTACCAAAATAAGAAATAATGAGAAAGAATTACACCACTAAAATATTTCACACCAACTACAACATTGAAGGATACAACAATATACTATCACTGATTGCATACAGTTGCACACACAAAGATGTCTGGATATCTTCTTCAAGTTTACATCACTCGCATCCATACATCAAATAGAAATAGTATTATATATATATATATACCCTTCCATGCTTTCATATTTATCCATGTTGGCCAAGCACAATATTAATTATCAATTTATAAAGTCGCTCACATACAATTTGAAATAGGTCACAACAGGACATTCCTGTGGTGAAAGGAATGAAATGCATACCACACCAAAATGTCCTCACTCAATACAACACACAACATACTCATCACACTATCCAAATCCTAAGAATAATATCTACATGTTAGAATGCATATTATGTATTTTAACCACAATCACCAATGTCCAAATAGGTCTAGACCGAAAATAAAATATTTTTGTGTGTTACAATATGAATGGGACTAGGAAAAACACAACCAAAGATAAAACTTTATATCACATCATCTACAACACGCCATTTATGGATCACCAAATCCAAATAGTGCCTCCACCAATTAACTAGAATATGTTGACATCAATGACAACCATTAATAACAACAACAATAATACCATATTCCAACACTAGATATGGTTTATAAACTCAGGAAGAAATTGTATGGACTCAAGCGATCCCCTAGGGCTTGGTATGCCAGATTGGGTAGGTATTGTTTATGATATAAATTTAAGAAAGGTATGAAAGAAAGTAATATTTACTTTAAAATTGAAGATGATAAGTTGTTGGTAGTAATTGTATATGTTGATGACATTATATTTAGAGGTGATGAAAATGCTTGCAATAATTTTAGTAAAGAAATGTAGAAAGAGTTTGAAATGTCTATGATTGACCTGAAATGATATTTTTTCTTGGAAGATGTTATTTTCATTTCTCAAAGAAATTAAATCAAGGAAACATTAAAAATGTTTGAAGTGGGGGACTCTAAACCAGTTTCAACTCCTATGGCTACTAGTTGTCCACTGAGAAAGGATGATGGATCTTTGAAGTTTGATAAAAAACTATATAGATCTATGATAGGAAGATTATTGTTCTTAACTACTTCAAGACCAGACATTATGTATGTGTTTTCCTCGTTGTAAGATATCAAGCATGTTTGAGACAATCTCATGAGGTGGCATTTAAAACAATATTTGGATTTCTGAAAGGAACTCTATATTTTAGCTTATGGTACTTAAGGGATGGTGATTTGTCACTAAAAGCCTCTATTGGTACTAACTAGGTTGGATATGTTGATGAAAAAGAAGTGTAAGTGGTGGTGAATTACTTTAAGGAGATAGGATGGTCTCTTGAACAAGTAAGAAACAAGATGCAATTTACTTTTCTATTACAAAGTCAGACTATATTGCAGCAGCCTCTTGTTGCACTCAAATAATTTGAATGAACCATATTGTTAAGGATGTGAAGGTAGTTTTTTATGAAACCATTTTGATAATGTGTGATAAAACTGGTACAATTCATATTTCAAGGAATCTAGGGATGAACCCAAAGATAAAACACATTTCTATCTAGTATCACTTATTAAAAGAGACAGTTGTTAGAAGAAAGTCAAGTTGGATTATGTACTTACTAAAGATCAAATTGGAAATATTTTCACCAAGGCTCTAGTCAAGAATACTTTTGAGTATCTTAGATAGAATCTATGGGTTACTACCCCTCCTTTTTAAAACTATATGCATAAGGAAGGTGTATCTTTCCAAGGGGATAATATTTGGCTCTTTTTTGTCTATTAGATTGTTGTGGTGTCTACTTTTAGGGCGAGCAGTGAAGGTAGTCCATTATATAAATATTGCAGAGGTTTGGTTTCCATGACATGAGGAGTTTTCAAATCAGAGATAATTGTAAGGTATAGATTGAGGTTGTTGGTTGTAAAGTGAAAGAGAAAAAAATTTGATGTCCTTTGTCCTTAATGTCAAAGGAGGATAAGGAAGTTCAACATTGTTCATCATTGGTGTTGTCATAAATGACAGAGGGAATTTTTTTTAGATATATTCTTAGTATTTCCATTGATGTCAACAAATGGTTGCATCGATGTCAACTTTTATGGTTAAGAAGTTGTTGTGATTCATAATGGATATATGTAGAGAGAATCTGGTTATTTGATTTGTAGAAAATATTACTTGAGGTTAATAGATGAGTGTAATTGAGTGCTTAGATGATTTTCTAATGTTCTAACAGTAATAAGTAAGATTAAATAAGGTATATACAGAAGATGGAAGTATCAAAAGCTAGAATATGTTGGAAAGAGTATTTGAAGACCTTATGGGAGAGTGCTTTGAATTCCTTTGCATAATATGATGGAGGCTTAAAGTTCTAGTTATAATGGTTATGTATTGTGAATATTGTGCTATCATGTTTTTAGGCCCCCAGCTTTCATTTGAAGAATGTATGATGCGTTGATTGGCTAATAGTAAGGTTGGCTATTAGGAATAGATTGGACAACCTTGAAGAATGCTTTGCATTTCTCCGCATGGGTATCTTAGGTTATGTAGTTTAGTGGACATGCATAGATGATTCATGCAGTGTTTTAGTTCAAATATCTTTTGTTGGATTACTCTGCAAGTGAAGATCTGTTGTCACGAGTGTGATATTGTTGTCTATGTTGGCTTCTAGTTGACTCGTCTATTTGCAGCAACTAGATTTAAGTTTTAATGGATCAGATAAAGGTTTAAGGAAGAATTAATATTTTTTGAATGATATTTTTTTGGTGGGATGCACTTTGCATGGCATTGTGTTCTTTAGATATTGATATTGAGTTGATCGGTAACATATTTAATCTCATTCTGCAGGTTACTTTGGGACTAGCTTTGAAGGATTATGCAATGAGAATTCCTTGATCATTTCATTTGATAAATACTTGTGATGTATTTGGGTCCACTTTATCTCTTAGGGTGGGCCACATTTAATATTTATACTCATGTTGGTCAACTTTGTTCTAAAAATGCTCATATTTTTCATGGTTATCCTTGTTGAATTTTTTTATGGATAAATCACTATATAAATATGAGTACAAATAGATTATTTATACAAGAGTGTGTGAGGTAATTAAAAAGTATAAGTGGATAAAATGTGAAGAAAAAGTAATACATATAAGGAAGAGCAGAAGTGTGAATTTATTAGTTCTTTGTATTGTGCATAAACATTAGGGATAGTAAGTTCCTTGGGTTCTAGCCTAAAATTTTGTAATCAATTATTTCACATAGTGAGTAAGATTCTCACTATGATTTTTATTATATTGGGATCCACGTAAATCTAGTGTTCATGTGTGTGCAATTTCATTACTATATTTGTTGCTAATAAATATTTGGCTCAATAACAAGTAATTAAGAATTGTGGTAGAGATGTTAAGTATTTATTTATACCGATTAATCATCACCCCCCCTCCCAACCTCTCAACATCCAGTGGTATTCAAATGGTGACATGGTGCTTTATGAGAGTCAACACAATGCAAATGCTCTTCTAGGTGAAAAAGGAAAATTTAACTCAAATTGGCTTGGATCATATACCATCACTTAAGTCTATATAGGCTTAGGTACTTACAAACTAGTAGACATGGAAGGTACGCCTTTAAAGGATCTCATTAATCTTATATACCTACATAGATAATATGCCCAATAACCTTATTTTTCCCCTTTCTCTCTTTTATTGAACAATTTTCTAGCATATTATTATTTAAAGTATGTTATGTTAGATAGTTAGACTCTCTTTCTAGTTGATTTGCATTTCTTTGTTCATGACGAACTTTTAGTTTATCTTGGTTTCATGTAGTTTTTTTAATAGATTAATAAATTATATTTTATGTTAGCATAAGTTCAATATTATGTGTACCATTTTAGTTAGATGATGTTGTATTTATTTGTAAAACCATTTAGCTAGATCACATTGACATTTAGCTCAAACATGGTTACATTATATAATCACTTGTGACATTTAGTTAAATGCTTAAGGAGTTGTTTAATTAAATCACACATGTATCAATTTAATCATGGTAGCAATTATTAATCAATCTACATTAGGTTGCTTGATCAATGGAAATTGAATTAAGTGTGACATACACTTTCATCACCATGTTTATTGTATTTAAACAAAGTAGCGGAATACACTATTTTGCACTAAATCACAAATATGTAAAACACCTCAAAACATCATCTTATGTATGTAATATTTTTTTATATAAGATGTACAAAAAATCACCACTGAAACAAAGTATGGTGTGTAATAATTAAATGTCATCATCCTATGAATGGTGGCTTGTATAACACTCAAACCTTAGTCATTATGGTAGATATAGAACATGGATTGTGAGTGACTCATGGAGATTCTTCTCCTATCCATCTCCTTAATAATACATCCAAGTCTCATTGCCTCTACCTTGAGCTTGATGTTATCATGATATAGCTACTATTTTGAGGCTTGGCGTGACTTCACCTCATCATGTAGAGTCTCGATTGTGCTCTCACATATGTCATGTGCTTGAAGATATCCTTTTGTCCCCTTGCACTATGTTGTGAGCTAAGATTATTCTGCACTAACCATTGAGAGCCCACATAGTAGGATATCCCTTTGATGATGCATCTCAAAAATTTGTACCATCCCCTTATGCCAACTACAAGAAAGTAGAAAAATATGAAATCAACTACATCATCATGTATATATAAATCAAAATGAACATGTAAACATGTAAACATCGATATATCTTTTTACCTAGATATCCTTCTTGACACTTAGGATCGACTAAAGTAGGAGTATAAAATGTTATGGAATGTGTTACACCTAGGGACATAGTAGTAGTATCTATGATCATCTCTCCATGCTCATGGAATTTCAATATCTTATAAAAAGTGGCTAGAAATTATGATAGATGCTCTTTGGAGGTAGGTCTCTAAAGTGGTATATGATCATCCACTCTACCCTCTAGTCTCTTCCTTCTATCCTTTGATGTCAATAGACCTTGATCCCGAGTATGGTACCCATGTTTCTCATGATCTTGAGTACGGATCTCACCCTATTCATGGTACTTGATATATTCCTCATTGTTACCTAAATACTCATCTCCATATCAATCTATCTCTCCCTCCTCCTCCTCCTTGTTATACCCTAACTTATCTCATGGATTTGGATATCTAGTAGGATTCTCTTAAATAAATATGGGGGAAGGATAAATAATTCTCCCACTTCTCATGTAACTTAATTGTACACCAACCATTTAATCATTAGAGACCAAGGGTTCATCTCACTCCTTGTCCTCTAGATCACTAAGAGTAATATCCAATGATTTCAGTCTTAGATGAAATATGGATCTCACAACACTACTAGAAGATTTCATCTAAATCTATACTAGATTAGAAATTCCCTATATCTATCCAAACTACCATGTCACTTGATCATAATAGAATGGCATGATGATGTAGTCAAGGTGAACCAGCAAAGGTCAATCGTGTTGCATCATCACTAGCTGCACTAGCTATCTTCAAAACATCTCCATGGTACTAAATGGAATCCATGTGATGTATGTAGGATGTAGTTTTCAAACACCATGATAAAATATAACAGTTGAGTGTGTGCGCATAGGTAATACATTGGAATCAGAATAGGAAACTCTATTATTCTACTGCTTGAAATATGCTCAAATTTTTGGACCTAGAGTAATGTGCATGTCATAAGGATGTACCCATAATAGTGTACATATATTTTTAAGTTGTAATTTTTATACATTAGCATCCTCCATCACTCTGCATGGACTATCCTACCCTCCATCCCTCAAATAGTAAGAACAAAGGATAGGAATATTCTTAGTTTTTTTTTGTATTTGACCACTATATGAGGATGTTTCCTCTAATGTCTCTAGGGGTGGTCTATCCTACATAGTATAAATGATAATTAGCAATGATGGTAGGTGACCATGGCCCCTATTTTCTCAAGGTATCACCTCATATTAGAAGATGCATAATTAGAAACATGTTCTTGGTAGTAATTATCAACTCTCCTATTGATAGATTGAATGTAGAGGTATTGGTTCTCCATCGCTTCATCAATGCCATCAAAACTATATCATTGTGTCTCATGGTAGGCATAAGGTACACACACTACCTACATCATGTATATTTATGTGTAAATCAGGTCCATGATTTCTATCCTAATCCTATAAATATGTGTGAAGGCTCCCACCTGCACACTTACACATCCTAAGAGATGCCTGCAAATACAACAATGAGTTTTTATTAGTACTTTTTGCATCAATTTATATTTTCTCCCATTAATGTTCATGTAGCATCCCTTTTGTGGACCATGAAACCCATTTGGAGCCATGAAACCTATATGGGACCATGGTGCCCATTTGATACCATGGCAAGTAAATGGTCATGTTGCCCATTTGGGACCATGGCACTCAAACGCGACCATGGCACCCAAATGATATAATGGCACTCAAATTGGGGAGGCCACATGTTAACCTATATTAATTTGTAATTGTATCATCATAAAAATTTATTACTCGTTATTGATTTCTTTATCAAGACCTATAGCCTCCACTTTGGTGATTTCAAGGTCTTTTGTCCATTATGCTTGATCCTAGAAACAGTCAAATCATATTTTGGTATTTTCTCATAATCTCGACACCCTATCCCCATTTTGGGAATATTTTCCAGGGTATGTAGAGTCTAAAATACTATGTTCTCAAGTACATAGTGGCCTATCCATTGAGTACCCTTAAAATGGGCTCAAATTAGGCCCATGGCCCTATATCGGGGTTTTAGAGGGAAATCTCTCTTCCCTTCGTGGTCAGGCTGGCTCAATTTTGAATCCCAAAATTATGAAGTAAAGTATATAAATCCTAGATATCTCTCCTCGTTTTCTATATCATCATCATACTCAAGCTATCAAGTGCAAGCATTTTATGGTCAATTTTTTAAGAGCCTTCAAGGTGAATTCAAGATCTCAAGCTAGGGTATTATTCCTTAATCATATCAAGGAAATATTCTTCAAGTTGAAGAAAGATTTTCTATCCCATGGTGGTAAATTAGTGGATCTCTCAAACAATTAATAAAATACCTCTTCCATTCATCTCTCTCTACATTCTTGCAAGTGTTATCAAGAATAACAATAATCAAGATATAGGAATGAATTTCATATATCCATGCATATGTGAAGGTATCCTTGATTCTAAATTTAATTCACAAGGTCAACATCTACATTCAAGATATATCTATAAGCATTCTTCATGAGTTTGATTGATGCTAACATTTCTTCATGAGGGTAAGCACATTAACATGATAATTTTCCTTTGTTCTTACATTATATGCTTTACATTTATGCAATTTCCTTTCATATTTCAAGGTTAATTCCTAAATAGGGGTTTGACTAGAAAAATCCCTCTAGATAACCTTTTCACCATTTTTTCTATGCAAGAATCAGCTACGGACCTAAAGTTGTAGATCTAGATAGTGAAGGCCCTAACATAGCTCCCCATGAAATTTGAGCCTAAAATATAGGGTACACAGTGTCTTAGCCACTCTATACCTAGGTGTATAATGTCTTAGCCAATTTGTACCTTCTTATTTAGTCCAAAAAAATTAGGATAGAAAATTGGTAGGTTACAGAGCTCAAATCTGGAGTTCCAATCAATTTTAGGACTCCAACAGACAAAAAAACAATATTCAAACAACAAGGTCTTCATTATCTCCCAGGTGCACTTTCATTTCATTATATTTAAATTTCATATCTTATAATTGTTACCCAAATTTTTACATGCGGGATAGCAGTCATAGCATTTAAAAATTTGCATGAAGAAACATCTCTTTGACATTACTGTTTAGCCAATGCAAAAGAAATACATTACTATTGCATTAATATTTTTTAGATGTCATTATTGTACTCTAAGTATTGATTATCATTCCAAAATTTCCAAAAAAATTTATAAATAATCATTACATTGTACTTTCATACTGAATATAGTATACAAATGTCCTTTCTTGTTTCATATTTCAATTCAATATTTAAGAGTACATTGCAGAATTGAAAAGAAAGATTGAAGTATGGAATA
>MU223281.1:3092120-3109716 GCA_018584345.1 Thuja plicata | reverse complement strand
TCATCTTTTCTAGCAAGTGTTAAATTGGTTATTATCTAAAGGAAGTGAATGAAATTCTGTTCCTTCTCAAGAAAATTAGCTGCCCCTTGGCCTTGCATGAGAAATGTATGTTGTTAATTCTCCAATGTTGTTTGTGGTAGAACCCTGATAGCATGAATTTCTTAACCTATATGTTGAACAGAGAATCAGATTGTTAAAGTATTCATTTATGAGTCAGGATTGAAATTCATCTTTTTGAGAAGTCTGAATTATTCATTGGTGTATCACCCCTTTTTTTCCTTTCAGTTTTAATCCTTTTTCCCTTTTCCCTATCAAGTTTCAAATCAGGAGGTGATATCCCGAATCAAATAGGAGCCGGCCTAGAATCCGGAGACTCTTCCTCATCCATAGTTCACCCACAGCTAGAGGAAGTTTCCATTGTAAGGATGGAATTGTCGTCTTAGCCCTAATGCCTGATTTAGGGTCACAATTCTAAGCCTGAACAATAATCATTTCCAATTTTCAAATCAAACCCTCTTTAAGGAAAGACACCTTGTCCCAATTAGTGATTGGACCCATATTTGAGCCTATTCAAGCACTGTCATTCCTAATGAACTTGATACAGTTTAAAAAGGGGATGTGGTCTTGCCTCTTTTTATTTCATTTCCCCTTTCCCTATTATTAATTTTGGTGAACTTGACTCTTCTTACATACTTTTTAATTTGGTAGTTAGATTCTCTTTGTATTCATTTAGATATCTCCTTTATTCATGCTTTATGTGATGCTTGATGTTACTTTTCATTAAAATTGCAATTAATATAGCTTCACTTATTTCTTGTATTTAGTGTCATATCTCTTATCTTCATTAGTTCTACTTTATATGTTACATTTTTATGCTTATAAGTTCACCTAGTTTCAATTATTTTTTTTCATTGGATTTATCTTTCATTCAAATTTATTCATTCATTATGCCTAATTCATATATTATTAGAATTAATATTTTCCTAGATGTATCTATCTTTCCCTTACTTGTGCATGAATGTTATTGCATTGAGTCTTACCTATAGCACTCTAGTTAGGAGAAGTTGTAGACTTATGGATTCATTTGATCCTGAGTTTTCTTTTCCTAGGAATCTTAAAGAGACCAACATGCCTCCTAATGATATTCCTCATATTGTTGAAAAAAACTCTTCCAACTCTTCTCATGATGAATAAGAGTCTCTTCTATGCAAGTGAAAAATATTTCTCATGACTTTGAAAATCTTGAGAAATGGTTAGAACAATAAAATTATAATCTCTAGGTCATCTCCATGGTAAAAGGTTTGAGAAAGATAATTCATAATGATAAACATTGTGTTAATTTCTTGCATGCTATTTTTTACCTTATTGATAACAATGTCAAACCTATCAGAGAGTGAACTCAAGAACTTGGTTTCACTCCACCTCCCACTATTGTTGATACTTCCATTCCTATTACTACCTCAATACCTAGTGTATCCACTTATGCTCCACCTATCATAACCACTTCCATTCAAAAATTAAACCCTACACATGTTAGCATTCCTAATCTCATATTTCCTCCTCCTACATGTGTTCCATGTGTTTCTTTACCTTTATCCTCCATGCCTACATACAATAGTATTCTATTTTCATATTCTGCCATCCCTTCAATTTCCCCAAATGGTCCAAACATGTAACACATATCTCCTACTACTCTCTCTACGGGATCTATTATCAATAGCCTTGCTCTAACTATTTCTTCACTACAAAAAACAAATCACTTTCATGACTCAATCCAAGTTCAGCATTCCTACTTGTGACATTTCTAGTCCCTTTTCCCTAGACATTATCTATGTTGTTATCCCTCAATACATGGAAATTTTGCATCTAGAGACTTACAATGGTAAAGGTGATCCCTTGAACCATGTTAAAAATGTTCAAACATTGTGTAGTGATTTTATTACGATCATAGGTTCGTGGCTATTTTTTTACTAGAACCTTTCAAGATAAATCCTTTCAATGGTATTGTTCTTTACCTCCTTACTCCTTTGATTCTTTTCAAAAACTCGCTAATTCTTTTATCCAACAATTCAAAACAAAATTGGTCCTAAGATTTCTTTGATTGATTTAATGCATTGTAAACAAGGCGTTAAAGAAAAAGTGATTGATTTCATTGGTAGATTTAAGCATTTGCATTCCTATATTTCTTATCATGTGCATGATATAGATGTGCAACATATTTTAATCGGTAATTTACAAAAATATATTAGAGATAAGATTCTTCTTTCACAATTTTCCTCTTTTTCTCAATTATGTGCAGTGCTTCATAATTATCAGCTCTAAGTGAGTCAATTTGAGAGAAAAATTCCAATGGCCCTGATTGATAATAGTGATGTTGCATCCTAGTCATTCCAAAAGTTTTAGAAACCCAAGAGCTTCATCAAGATCAACAATTAATCAAACAATTTTGATGGTCCTGTGGCAATAATATCTAAAGGTGTGGCTCCTTTGTCATCATATTTTAAACCTTCTCGTAATTGTATGCATCTTTCTATATATTTCCATAATGTGATATTGAATTTGATTAACACTAAGGTGTTAACTCTTCCTCCCATTAAACCAATTGACCCTCTCAAACCTTTTTCCAAATCCTTTGATAGATTAGTCTTTTGTCAATACCATCATCAACCTGGACATGATACTAAGAAGTGTTACCATTTTAAATATGTTATTCAAGACCTCATTGATTCTAATGTTATATCTATTGAGGGTGTTAATGATCAAGAAAACAAATCCATAGCACCTCTCAACCAATATTTCAAAATATATTCTAATCCTTTTCCTTCTCATTAAACCAACATAGTTGAGTCTACACAATCTTTACCTTCTTCTTCCACTCATGTTGTTAACCATGCTGATAAGTGTATTGAGCCCAAAAATGTTGACAACCTTATTGATCAATCAGAATCATAACCTAAACCCAAACCCAATTCTGAGCTTTTTATTACCTTTGATTCTAGTGAGACTATTAAAGCGCTTGATGGTCCTCTTTACATTATAGCAAATGTTAATGATCTTTATTCCTGTGGTATCCTTATTGACGCTACTTGCATGGTGAATGTGATAACTGAAGAACATCTTTACACTGAACAACTTCAACGTAAATTCTATGATAAATTTGATGTAATGATCCAAACTTAAAATGGTTTCACTTATCCTACCCATGGTTCTATCACTTTTACCATAGAAATTGGCTGTAAAAATTTATATTTAACCTTTGTTGTCATCCCAACTTCAAATTAGTTCCAAGTTAGACTTGGCCTTCCTTGGCTCACCTCCATGAAAGTTGTGGTCTCTCATATTCATAAGTGTTTGAAATTTTCCCATAATGGAGAAGTCATCCCTATTAATCATAGTCTTTTCTGACCTTTACTGCCTTGAGAGTCCAATGACCTTGACTTATTTTGGCCTTCTATGCCTTTGCTCACTCAGCCTCGCAAAGACACTCTCCTTTGATCCTATAAAAACTACAAAATCTAAAATATTTGTGAGCTTAGAAATCCTAAGGATGTTCCATCTCCTTTCCCTGGACCTAGAATTCTTCCCACACTGCCTACACCTCCTCTTTATGCTTCTGTTTCACCCCTTATATCGTATAAACACCTTGTTGATGTTATCTTTCAACCTAGTTTAGTGTCTTTCATTCTTCCTCCTAAAGAAGAAAAGGACCCGATGTTGATTGATCCTAAACCAACCCAAATATCAAGAAAAACTAAACTTAACCATTGTGCTCATGATTGTCATTGTAAATGTTGTATTGGAGCCTATGTGTGTGCTTCCCAAAATATGTCATCCCCTAAGATACCTCTGGATTCTTTGATTCCCTTTGACCAACCTATGCATAACCTAAGGGAGGAAGTTAATTTGAAAAGGATGAAATTGAACAAACATGGTAATTTTATTCATAGCTGGTATTCTATTATGATTAATTTGGATGAAGAAGATACTTTTTATGATGATACTTTCAATGTTTTTAATGCAACTAATGATTATATTCATGCTAGTGATTCTAATGATATGTATGAGCTTATTGATTTTAATCATGATTTACCTGCTAGATTGACAAAACAATTGTCTCTTAGTCCTAGTGACAAACAAAGTGACCCATCTTTAAAGCATGGTCCTTGTTTGGAACTGGCTATTTTTTAGTCTACCATGCTTTATGTTTCTCCTCTTGGATGTTTCCAACATTCCCTAAATACTACAAACAGAGATGGGGGTAGGCGATATGCTTGACTAGCTCCTCTTGTGCGGTGGATTCTATGTGTTTTCTTGTTTGTCCTGATATGCTTCCCACGCGATGTGCTTCTTGTTATATGTTTTATTTAGATTTCTTTAGATGACCCTTGTTTCTCTATTGGCACAAGATGATAAATAATTGAACTATTGTGACATTCCTCTATTTGTATCTTATTTCTTCTATATGTTGTTACATTTTATGTCATGCATGTGCCACTATTCATAAATGTGCCTTTGTTTTGTCTTATTAAGGATGATGCAAAATGGTAGCTACCTATTCTTTTTGGTATCTATGATGTTGGCCCAAAAAGACTCTTCTTTGTGACTCTTACATGATATTCTTTTAATGTACTTGTAGCTCTTCTACCTCTGGGGAATAATGACATTTCATTTTGATATAATAATGCATGTATTATCATATGATCATACTAACTCTTGAGTTAATAGATCCTTTTCATTCTCTCTTTTTTCATGTGTTTTATTTCCCTTGGTTTTTCAAAATGAATTAGAGTAAATAAACCCTATATCTCTCCTCATTTTTTATATCATCATCATACTCAAGCTATCAAGTGGAAGCATTTTATGATCAGGTTTTTAAGAGCATTCAAGAATTCAAGGTGAATTCAAGATCTCAAGCTAGGGCATTCTCCCTCAATCATATCAAGGAAATATTCTCCAAGTTGAAGCATTCTTTCCTATCCCATGATGGTCAATTGGTGGAGATCTTAAACAAGCAAAAAGTTCCCTCTTCCTATGATTCATATCTCTCTTCAATCTTGCAAATGTTATCAAGCATATCAACAATCAAGATCTAGGAACAGAATTCATAGATCCATGTGTATGTGAAGGCATCATTGATTCTACATTTCATCCACAAGGTCAAAATCTACATTCAAGCTACATGTACAATAATTCTTCATGAATTTGAGTGATACTAACATCCGCTCATGAGGGTAAACACATTAACACAGTAATTTACCTTTGTGTGTACATTACATGTTTTACATTTATGCAATTTCCTTTCATATTTAAAGGTTGATTCCTAAATAGGGTTTTGACCAAGGCCAACCCCTTTAGATAGCCTTTTCCCTATTTTTCTGTGTACATTAATTAGCTACTGACCCACAATTATAGATATGGACAGTGCATGCCTTGATAGAATTCCTAGTGAAATTTGAGCCTAAAACCCAGGGTACATAGCATCTCAGTCACTCTTTACCTGGGTACATAATGTCTCAGCCATTATGTACCCTCTTGTTCAACCTAAAATTTTTAGGACATAAATTTGATAGGTTATAGAGCTCAAATATGGAGTTACAACCAGTTTCAAGACTCTGACAGTCAGAAAAGCAACAGTCAAACAACAAGTTCTTTATTATCTCCCAGGTGCAATTTCATTCCATTTCATTTACATTTCCTAACTTATAATCATTTCCACTTTTCAAAAAAAACCCTCTTTGAGAAAATATACATTGTCCCAATTAGTTCTTGGAACTATATTTGAGCCTATTGAGGCATTTTCCTTCCTAATGAGAAATACAGTTTGAAAAGGGGATGTGATCTTGCCTCTATTTGATTGTATTTCCCTTTTTTCTATTGCATATCAATCAGTCAAAAATACATCAGTTACTTGGAGAGTTTAAGTTTTATCAAAATATTACACAAGGAACAGCCATAGCTATAGCCATATCAAAAAGGACTCAAAAAATTGCAGTTGCCAATATCGCTGAGTGTATCTGAAAGACAGAAAAAAAGACTAAACACCTAGCATCTATCCTAATCAAAAGGAATATCATGGTCATTGTCCAACTCATTGGAGTTAGGAGATACAACATTGTATCCTATGATGCCATAGGCTGGGAAAATTGTTGTGTTCTATGTAGTCCTATTTCATGTAGGCAAGTCTGTCTGCTTCAGCTTATCAATGAGCTCTGAGAGTTTACTGTCAAATAGGGGTCCCAGCTTCATGGTTGTGTACCCATGCACTATGTCTTTTTTTCTGATTGTAATCTCCCCTTCCCTCGGCACCTGCAGGAACTTACTCTCTTTCATTTTAATAACAGCTATAACCTGCATGGTAACATCAGAGTAAATGAGTCTCCTTAGAGACTCAGTAAGATTCCTACTCTTCCCTGCCAAAACATCATTATTGCAAGCCTTCCAAATAACCCACAATCTAATAGAAGAAAAAATAGACCAAAATACATTACAAAATTTATTGTCGTTAATGCTCCCAGATATGACATTGAGAGTATCAAAATGAGTTTTGTAGGTGAGGCCAAACATCTTCGAAATTTAAGAAGCAAAGAAGCACTCAAAGAAAATATGTAGTACAGATTCAGGTTGTTTACAAAAATTTCACAAATTAGGTTCTCACCAAGATTTTTGAAAGGGAACTTATGTAGAATAAGGCGCCATAAGAAACACATGATTTTGGGTTCAATAGGTCTGGTCTAGATAGAGGTAAAGTATTTGTTCCAATCTGCTGAGGGGGTCTCAAGGTGCCATGAGGAATCAGCATGGATGAGGATGTTTGAGTTCTGAGTGAGAAGGTGGTATAAGTATTTGACTTTAACTTGATGGAGAGGGGTACCATCAGGCCAGGAAAATAGGGTGGAGCACTTGTCCAGTGAGAAGCAACCATGAATGGGCCCCAGCTTGTTAAGGGCAGCAGAGAGGATGGTATAGGTTCTAATCTGGGACAAGGGTAGGCCAAATTTATCTTTCAAGTTCTCCCAAGTGTTCAAGATGTCACCCTGAAAAACATCATGAAACTGATTTACTCCTTTCGTTGCCCATCCTTTTGTAGAACAACCTTGAAGTAGGGAAAGAGGCTTATCTTTATGTTTTAGGCCCCACCATATGGATCTAGAGCCACATACCATACCACCTCTTTCTGTGGGGGTAGTGTTGCAGAGGAATCCTCTAACAAGCTTCTAGATCTTCCAAATAGATTTGAACACATTCGATCCCTGCACAACAATATTACTGTCTAGGCTAAGAAGGTCATTATAGCTTACGAGGGTCCAGGATTTTGCTTTACAAGGTTGGGCTCTATGAAGATTGTTCCTGATCAATAATTTCCAAGGTTCATCTCCAAGGGAGGCCTTGGAAATCCACTTAGCTGCTAGTGATATACCTTGTGTCCTCAAATCTTTTAGACCAAGACCGCCCCAAGCCTTTGCTTTAGTGCACCATTCCTAGGAGACATCATGAGTTTTCTTATTTCCTCTTCCATCCAACCACAGGAAATCTCTGATAGTTTTCTGAATAGAACTAAACTGGTTCTGGTTAAAGAGCCATGAAGAAGAAAAGTAAATGGTGTAAGATGATAATATCTTCTGGAAAACTTGGATTCTTCCTGGGAAGGATAGGAGGTTGTTGTCCCATTTATTGAGCTTAGAGAGGATTTTATCCTTTGTCCAACTCTACATCTCATTGATGCTTGGGTCCACTACAAATGGTATCCCTAGGCATCTCACAATATGAGTAGGACCTCCCCACTCCATGTCATATTTTTTCCATCAAATCAGAGGATTGGTCTCCCATCCCAGCATAATAGACTTGGAGACAGAGATTTTTCTGCCTGAGGCCTCACAAAATAGGTATATTTTCTGCATCAGGTATCCCATATTATTTTCCTTTATGTTTAGGAGGATGGTTGTGTCGTCTGCAAACTAGATATTGGATACCTCTTTCCCATCGGGGAGGGAGATGCCTTTTACTTGGGGAGATAGGGTGTCATCTCTAAGCAGGAAGTGTAGAGAGTCTGCAACAATGACAAAGAGGGATGGAGCATGAGGACACCCTTGCCTAATGGATCTAGTGAGTTCAAAGAACTGAGATCTGAAGCCATTAACCTCTACTTCTGCCATAGCTCCTATTAGTAGGGTCGAGACCATCTTTCAAAATGAAGGAGGGAATCCAAACCATTCCATCATGAGTAGGATAAACTTCCACTCAATACCGTCATAAGCTTTCTTATAGTCTATGAGAAGCATGGCACCTTGTTGGCCTGAACATTTGGCCCAATCTAATACTTCCCAACAGGTAACCAAATTTTCTAGGATATATCTACCCTTGACAAAGCCTATTTGGGTATTGTTGATCACTTTAGGGAGGATTTTGGCAATCCAAAGGGAGAAGGCTTTGGCAAGGATCTTGTACCCCACATTTAGTAAGGTGATAGGTCTCCAATTTTTTATTAGCAGTCTATCCACATCTTTAAGAATCAATTTAATTAGGCTAGTATTAAGTGTAGAACTAAGAGTTCCTATAGCAATGGCCTCTTGGAATACTTTATAGAGGGTGTTACTTATCCATTCAATATTGGTCTTGTAGAACTGAATTGTCAAACCATCTGGGCCAGGTGCTTTGTCATTGGCCATACTCAAGATGGCATTTTTGATCTCTTCTACTGACAGATCTTTTCCAATAATAACAGCATCTTCTTCTAAAACTTTCTTAGGGATAATGTCTTTAATCTTCTGCATAGCTGAACCCATTGACCCATTGTCCTCAGCGGTAAAAATTTTGCTATAGAAGTTGGAGAAGGTATCCAAGATCTCTTTTTGGTCTATGATTTTATTCCCTTGTTCTATGATATAGGTAATTTTGTCTCTTGCCTCCTTCTTCTTAAGGGTTTGGAAGAAAAATTTGGATCCTCTGTCGCCCAGATTGAGCCAGTTAATCTTGGCTCTCACTCTAGCTCCTTTGGTTTTAATGAGTTGGAGCTTCCTTAGGGATTCTCTGCATCCTACCACCTTATCCAATAGTGCAAGGTCCACAGGGTTGTTCTGAATCTGAAGCTTAGCCTCTTGCAACTCTTCCACAAGCTTGAATTCCTTTCCTCTACCATCTTTGGCTTTCTTCTTCCCAACAGTTTTGAGCATCTTTTTCCAAGATAGTGTGGTAAGAGTCCATCTATGTACTTCATTATTGTGATGGGCTATATCTTGATTGTACTAGGCTATAATCTTAATATCAGCTTGGATGCTTCATAATTGAGGAGAGAAGAGCTAAGTGCAAACCCTATTTTATTGGGAGGTGGGGCATCATGGGAAGGAATAAAGTGGATGTTGGAAAAAATTGGGTGATGGTATGAGAGGGTGTAAGGGATAATCTTGACAGAGTTATCTCCTATGATAAGCAAGCAACTGAAGACCTGTTTGTTCAAGTAGAACCTATCTAATCTGGAGTAAATCCTCCTGTCTCCTTTCTAAAAGTTGGACCAGGTGAACCACACACCTTCCGACTCACTTTTCCTCTCAGCCAAGGGGTCAAAGAGATTCAACTTAGAGAGCATCCTATTCCAGAAAACCATCTCATTACCTTTCCAATCAAATCTTTGTCCTCCACATTTGTCTTGGGCTCCCTCTATCATGTTGAAGTCCCTTGCAAGAATCCACGGTATATCATCAAGATCTGAGGTCCAATTCCATAGGTCAATCCTCTCATGGTGGTCATTAGGGGCATAAATAGAGCAGATACCAAGGGTTTTCTCCCCAGTGTTAAAGGAGACCCAAACTACTCTATTGTAGGGTGATGTCCCCCATCCTTGGATCATTTTTCTCCACCTGACACCAACCAAAATAGAAGTTCCTCCTTTACCCCTCTGATATTTAGTGAAGAATGCGGAAGTGTCCTTCCAAATAGACTTTAAGGCAATATCTAAAGTAAATCCTACTTCTTTGACTTCTTGAAGCATGAGGATGTCCACTTCCTTATGTGACTACATAAACCTTTTGACAACATATTTCCCATCAGAGGACTTTGATCCTCTGACGTTCCATGATGCACAGTTTAAAGACATGGGGACTATTTGTCTGTGTCCATGGGAGTCTTGAAACTCTTAAAGCATGGGGGAATGCCTTTTTTGGGGTACTTGAAAGGCTTAGGGCTACCATTCAGCATAGGATGTCTTCCTCTCTTCTTCTTGATAATTCTTCCCTCTAGATCTTCCATTTGGGACTTCTTATCAACCTTACTATCCTTTTTCTTCTTATTAACTGAGTTTGAAACAAAGGTGAATTTACCCTCTTCTGCATTGCAGGAATCTATCTTCCCTCTGCTAATTTCTCTTTCCTCCAGGTCAAGGTCCTCCTTGAGTCTATTCTCCATCCTCATTGTATCCTATGCCAAGGTGGATATCCCTTCTATGTTCCTATTCTTCGGGCTATATCTCCATAAATTAGGAGGTGGGAGGGGGGAGGAGCTAGGATAACAATCATATTGAATGAATTGAGTTTGTCTTCAATAGATGGCACACTTGTCTAAACACTCAGTTCATCTAAGATGGGGGGAGAATCCAAGAGAGGGGGGGCATCAGAGATAGCCAACTTCTCAACTGATATAGCTAGGATGGTTGACTAGGTCCTAGGAGCATCTTGGTCTGGAGGAAGAAGAGAGTATGTTTTCCACTTGGATTTAGGGATGGATCTTATTATGTATGACTTTTTTTTAATCCTTTCAATAGTGATCTATTAGGCATTCAGAGTCTTGGGGGTGGTGCTAGAACTCATTCCAAAGTCCAAATCTCTAGCAGGAGGGAGGTTCTTAATAGCATCAGGGATCCCCAGTGTAGGGATCGGGGGTGGGGTATTGAATGTATCAAACTAGCCTTTGAGTTTGTCAAGGGTTGCAGAGATACGCTCCAAGTTCTTCATCTAATCTATGTCAGACTTAACCGATGAGTCAGGAGGACACTACACTTCCTGAGGTGGTTGGTAAGTCGAGGAATTAGGAGGGACTACCCCAGGAGGGGTATCTTTGGTAGGGTTGGGTGCAGAGATAGAAGGGTTAACATCTGGGAGATTAGGGCCACCAAATGGGGAGGGGTTGAATTTCTTAAGGATATGACAGTCTTATTTCTTATGGCCCTCTTTTCTACAGAGGTAGCAACTATTCATACCACCCAAGAAGGTGACGGGGCAAGAAATAGGGCAACAACCGAGGTCGAAATGGAGGGATTCTGGGAAATTGATCTCGGGTTTAAGGGAGATGAGGGCTCTCACATCGGTGTCTAGGATGAGTTTGTTAAACTGGTCAATCTGAAGCACATTTCCAATGGGGTCGAGTGCTTGAGGGATAATATTAAGCAAAAAATGAGGGATATTCTTGATGACAATCCAGTGGGGGCTAGACAGGGCCAAAAATTCATTATGTGTAGCCTCCAGAGACCATGGGATGGATCTAAATTCATACAACCTTACTCTCCAAAATTTCTTTTCAATAATGGATTTTTGGGATTTAGGGTTTATGAAAAACATTAAAAACAAACCCTTTTGCAACATTGTACAGTAGGAAAAGTGAAACCCTAGTTTTTGTCCCCAAATCCTTTGAAACCAGTCATTAAGGTAATTCCTAGAAGGAATATTGGAAGCATTAACAACAGCAAAAAAATTGCACTATCCTTAAGCCTACTCTTCTCTTGCTCAATTGCGACAATCATTTGGGGATTAGCTTTAATGATGAACTTGGGTGGCGATGGAATATTAACTCCATCTCCTGCAGTGGCTTCCGTGTTGTGGGAGATTACAAAGATGAAGTGGGCACCTTCTGGGAGTGTTTGTTCATTCTAAATGGCTTGTTTGAAGGTCTTTTGTTGGGGTTTGGCTCCTTGGGCTCCATCTTTCTTTTTCTCTGGTGAAGCCTCAATCTCTGTCGTTGTTAGTGTTTTTCCTGTCTCAGCCGCTGCAATCAGTTTAACTACCTCGGCTGTCTAGATATCTTTGGCTCTCGTATCCTTTTTAGGGTCGATAACAATGCTTTTGACAAAGATTTTGTTTCCATTATTATGATGGGCACGGTTTCTCTCTCCATGTTGGCCATCGCCGTACCCCAGGGAGGTGGAGGCCATTATTGGCACACCTACTCTTTCGCACGGCAAGTAGGGTAGCGTGCAAAGGAAGATGCCCTAGTTGTAGAGCTTTTTCATCGCTCCTTTGTATATGTCTTTTACACTATTCAAGGACATTGTTTCTAGAGAGATTCCATGTTATAGGGTACACAGAAGGTCCTCAAGGTGATAACGTTGTGTAGAGAAGAAAAGACAAAGTTGTTATTGTATTTCCCTTTTCCTTATTGTTTAGTATAAAATTAAACTTAAAATAAAAATTGAATACAACACAAAGTCAAGATTGCCTACCTCGTGTGTGGCAACCCTATGTGATAACTCATCTCAAGACCTCCATTCTAGTAGGATGGAGATCTTTCTTACCTAGCATCTGTGTCATTAAAGTGGTATGGACACATTTTCACTAGAGACAAAAGTGAATAATATTTTAACAGATAGTTTAATTTTCACTATTTAAAAAGGTAAATCCTATCTAACCCTTATTTATTATTGTTCAATAATTTTATCACAACTTGAGCTAGAGAACTCTAAATTTTAGTAGTTTGTCTTGTTGGAATTGTGATCCAGTTATCCTCCTCACCACATCCTCTTTAATTTGGTGTCATTTTGATATATGACCCTATTAAAATATTTTTTCATTACTTCTTTTCAGAATTTGATAGGGTATACATGATACCCTATTTCTACATACTAAATGAGGAAGCAGAAATAGGTGGCATATATCTCCCCTCAAATTTCATCAGTCTTAGCAAATTTATTTTAGAGCATGCAATTCCTAACATTTTATTGCAAGTATTTTCTACACGAGGGGCTTATTTCAACAAACTTGAGAATATCATTTTTCATGAGTGCATTTTTTTAATATTTTTTCTTGCATATGCATGTAGTGTTATGAAAGAACTAAAGTGGGGGCTAAATGTGGTGGTGTAAATTATAATCCTTTAATTATGAGTCCAATTTCACACTCTCCTTATTAATTATTTTATTTTTTCATTCACCCAAGCATTTTAGGACCATTTCTAGCCTTCAATTAACCCTTAACCCAAGAATGTGAGTCATATCCTATTTTTAAACTTGAACACACTTTATCCCATACTTAAATATTTTCAATCCTAATATCAATTCTAGATTTGATATTGAGGCCCTATTGTGTCACTTCCCTAATAATTGGGGATAATTTTGTCAGGACTGTGTTGCTTAGCCTCATAGTATAATGTGTTTTGGCCAAATTTCTGAGAGAGTAATGTGTTGGACTTTAAATTAATAGATCTGATCTCAAAATTAAATTTGGATATGACCATTTTTAGTTGGCCTTTTATTAATTACAATATTTTAATCCTTATATAAGCAAGTTATCTTTCCTCATTTTTCAAGTGTTCAAGTGCAATCACTGTGAGGATAAATCTCTACAAAATGTGAGTCTACAGGTGTCCAAATATAAGAGTTGAATCAACAACATCAAGTCTTCATCAACCATTATTCATCATGATGGAAGATTCAAAGAATATTACAGGATGATAGGGAGTCACTTACTAATAATCGTCTTACACCTATCCCTAAGGCACTTGTTATGATTTCATGTCACTCCTATATTTCTACAATTTAACCTCATATTTAAGTTTTATTATTTATTTATGTTTCTTCATTTGATTTATATATATTCTTGAGTTATTATATGCACTACACCATTTATTTCCTCATCTAGGGTACACTCTAGCACACTTGAATAGGGTCCTTGTTTATGTTAATGCACTTATTTTCATCAAATCTTAGACACACTTAAGGTTCAAGAAACACATTATTGTTGTCTTAACTCAATTTGGCTATTTGTGGAGATGGTGTAATGTGTGAAATAGGTGTGTTACAAATATAGTAAGAAGACCAAATATTTATAAAAAAGGAAACCCTATTAGCACAAGGTGAAGTTCCAATTTGTGATCTTCTCAATGTTTGGGCCTTGGGTTTTGTTCCTCATTTCCCTAAGAGAAGGAATCATAAATGTTATGCAATCAGATCTATGAAATTAAGTGCTATGAAATGACAAAGAGGTGAATGTACTCACCTTGAGGGATAGTAGAAGATGCATATTCATATCAGAAAATAAACTGTCAAATTGTATCAGAAACTGGAACAGCGTTGGATCTAGAATAAGGAAGTTGAGATCTGCAAAATATGAAAATATAGCAGCCCCACGAATAGGTCAAATTCCTGGGTACAGGTCGAGTTTGACCTATACCTACACTACTCAAAAATCTAAGATCCAAATATCTGACAGAAACTTTAACCCTCAGTTAACCGCTTCAGATCCCAAAAACCTTTAAATCTACTCATGTACACAAGAAAAGGGAAATTTGTTGGTGGGGAGGGGATTGCCTCAGTCAATACCTGGTTTATTAATTAACCTTGAATTGAAATAAAGTAAATGATAGCATGTAGCAAATATTAGATCTAAACAATGGATTATATCATACCATGTAGATGCAATTGTGTTTAATATGTGACCAAATATGTTAATGCAATAGCCTTCACTTAACACAAAAACCAAAAAGGAAATCATGCAAGACAAAACCTTATGTATGGATGCAATTTAATTCGCCTCAATATGAAATTGAAGAAGAAGTCTTAAGTGAGTAAAGATATCCTCCTTAGATGGCCAAATTCTTTATCTCCAAAGATGCAAGATCAATAGAGGGAAATGTATGCTTGATTGAATGGATAAATGTCTTCAATGTATGTTTTCTTTAAATTACCAAAAGACCTTGAAAGCTTATGATTTATTTATTTATAATGTATGCTTGCAAAAGTGTGTACAAATAACTTGTAATTGATGGATTGGTAGATTTCTTATTGAACTCATGGATGTTGTGGATGATCAAATGAAGTGAGAAGGCCTCCTTTTATACCAATTTCAGGCATCAAAATTGAAAGGGTTGACTACACTAGGTAGGAAAAGGCCAATAATTTGCATCGGGCCTGAGAGACAATCAAAATTCACCTCTTGGGGTATAGTTCAAAGTCAACCTCTACCAAGTACAGATTGAAGTCGACATGTACCAATTACAGGTCGAGGTCAACATGTACCTAGAGGTGCAAATCTAAGGACAAAAATATCAGATCCCAAGAAGTATTGAGGGGGTCAGGGATAATATGGTGAAATAAGCCAGAAAATCAGTCATAAATGCATTTAAATCTATGAGGGAAATGAATTTTGTGATTGGAGGTGTAAATGGGAGATGAATCATAGAAATTAAATCCAGCCTAGAATTTTGTGCAAGATTGGAGGAAGAAAGAGAACCTTTATTCAAATTATGGGGATAATCAAATGCTTTAGGAGGTCCTAAATGTGAGAAATACACTGAGAAGGGATAAAAGGTCCCAAAAAGTGCATAAAAGTATGTTCTTACTTTTTAAGATGATACATTTAGCCCCCACTTTAGCGGCAGTATGAGGAAAGTTCATACTCACAGTAAAGTAAGAGAGAAAGAAGAGAGAGAAGATGAGATGATTGTGGCAAATTGCAAGGAAATAAGACATCGCTAAGTCCAAGGACATAAGCCCCCAAACTAAGGATCCTAACTCCACATCCATGCACAAAGGCACAAAAACAAGGAAAATAACAAAGACAAAAGACACCAACAACAAAGGGGTTAGTACTAAAAAAAACTCCAAATCAACTAGTGAAAGAGACCTTGGCTAGAAATGCCTCATCCACTAATATCATGTCTGTAAATCTATTTCAAGAGAATAAGTGATTTTATAGGAAAAAAGAGAGCACTACCAACAATGATACAAACTCCATGATCTAATCTACTAGCATAAAAGAAAAGAGAGAGAGAGAAAGATGAGTTTTATTACCTCTCTCGATAAGATTTGTGTGTCTTACTATGAACCACACAAAAGATAGAATTGAATGTTCTTGTAGGTTTGTGTGCCATGCTAGTCAATCCTATCAAAAACCTACACCTTATGATGGATTTTCCTGCATGTGTATGCGTTCTCCTCATGAATGGATCAGGATCTATTATCCATGAAGAATTTTTTGTGTGCGTACCCCACGGATCGATCTATTTGTCACCATAGGGTTTGATTGTGTTTGTGATCGCTATGAGCGGATCAGGGTTTGTTATCCATAGAAAAAATGGTATGTAAATGTGCATCCCAAGGCTGGATAAGGATCACTTACACCCATTAGGGATCAGTTGCAAAAATAATAAAAATGCATAAAAGGTAGTACAAGGGAGGTCGTATGTATGCCCCCCTCCTTATGATGGATACAGAGTATATATTATATAGAAGAGAATCTAACCAGGATCTTAATTAGATAAAGTGGTCTGATGATGATTTATTATTTAGTGCTTCTACCAAATCTATTTACAACTTTCTGAAAGATAACACTTCCATTTTTGAGAATATTAATCATAGTTGGGGTTTTAGTTGGTCGGTCTCTATATGGCACCATGTGTTTGATATGTTTTGGCACTCCCATGTGGAACCTAAAATTATTTTCTTTAGATGGATTTTGATCCTGAAGAAACTTTTTGTGGGATCTTGTTTAACCTCTATTGGTATTGAGCTAGTGATCTACTCTATTTGTGGTTGTTATGAATCCACTGAACATATTTTTTTAATACAAATTTGCTTCCATAGTTTTGTCTTTATTTCTTGGTACCCCTATTTTGTGGAATAGTAGACCTGGGTTGCCTTGGCAAGAAGTCTTAGATGGTTTTGTTGTGCATTTTGGTCTTTATCTTAATTTGTTTTGGTTTTCTCTCACTGATGAGATCTTATGGTTTCTATGGAAGAGGAGAAATGAAGATGTTTTCCAATAGAAGAAGAGAGTGTTTACTAAGTTTAATTGTAAAATAATCCATTTTCATATTATGTCTCGGGTATCTTTAGTCTTGGATATTCCCAAAGATAGATTCATGATCCTGGTGTGGTAAGGGGCCATGATAATTGATGTAGGAGCATCTTGGGTGTAAGGGCAATCTTGCATCACCCAAAAATATGTGTTTTTCTATTCAATAAGGGCTATTTTGTACAAAGCTGCTATTTTTGGAAACTTACTCAGAATGTTCTAATTTTCTAGGTGAAGGTTCATCTTAGTCATATAAGAATGCCAGTTGAATTTCATTGCCAGATCATCTGTATTGGCGAAGTTATTAAGGATTTACTGTTGAGATTTTAGGGTGCAAAACCTTTGAGCTCAATTTTCAAGACCTTAGAGGCTCCGGATCGAGGTCGAACCCCTAGTTGACTTGTGCTTCGCTAGTCATACACTGTAGATCGCAATCTCCCCTTTCCAGAAAGTTGTTATAATAGCCAATTGGAGCTATGGTTCAAAAGTTATGGCTTCCAGAAGTTGGGCTACCTAATCTCATGTTTTGTAAATATTTAAAGCCAACCCTTTTGTAATAAAAGTGAAAAATAATTAAATGCTAAGGGTAGTTGGCCTTAATGGCT
>MU223281.1:3074999-3086589 GCA_018584345.1 Thuja plicata | reverse complement strand
TGAAGTTTGTAATTCCACATTTGTGGAGCCAATAAGAAGCCAATTTTCTGTTCTTGCAAATTTTTGTTGTTTCTCTTTGTTTCTGTCGTGTACTTGTGGTATTAAGGGGAGTCCCCTTCATCAATAATATATAAAGAAGACATTATCTGCTAACTACTTTGACAATTATGTGGGTGAGTTGAACAAGGAAGAACTGGATAGTCTGAATATGTTTGTCAAAGAAAAAGGTATTGATATTGAAAGAGAGAACCTGATGATCTGCAAGAACTGAGAGGACAAAGAAATGAATTGGGAAGAGGTAGAAAAAATCCCAGTTGTTGTGGATCTACCTATTGGGGCCTTTGAATGTGACAAGGTTGAATGCAGAAATAACATTATAGGACGGTGTGACTAGTTATGTAGTAATGTATTCCTCTTTTTTTCCATATAATGAATTGTAACTATGTATAGGGGTACTTTTGGATGTAATTTTGTAAATGGAAGGGTTTAATCTCTTTGACAGTTACTTTTGATAACCCTTTTTTGTAATGATATTTCACTCCAGTTTTATATGCTATCTTAATAGAAAAAAAAAGGATACCTACTTCCATCAACAAGGAGATACCCTTAAACAACAATATTTTCCACAATCTTAGCTAAGAGAGTTATCTCTTATAGACTAAGAAAATAGATAATCGTGAAAGGATATATCTCTTATGAGAAGAGACCCTTGAAAGGAAGAGGTCTCATCTACAAAAAATCTACCGTAAAGAGGAGGGATTGAAAAAAGATAACATCTTTGAGACAAAGAGGGGGAAGAGAACACGAATGCACCCATTTAGCCCCATGTTTCCAGGTGCATGAGGAATTCTTGATGAAGGACAAAAACTTTGAATCATATAGTAAGTGAAGATGTTTATTATGAACATGTTTTTGCACATAAAGAAGAGGTGATCATCAAGGATATACACCTCTTGTAAAAGAGAGAATCTCAATCAAGACAACAATTCCTGATAAGAAAATAATGTCACATGATAAACAAATACCACTAGATGAAGGAAAGTAGATCCTTAAATGAAAAGAGGAAGAATTACAAAAACCTTGCCCCCCAAGCATGAAGGAAAGATATAATATTTAAAACACCTTGAATAATAGCCACTTCATAAGAGATAAAATTCCAATAAAAATAAATTGTAAACTAGAGTGGACCCCTAAACAAAGCATATATGCTGGAAGAGACATCACATATAAAGTAAACCAATCATCAAGGAAAGAAAATAATGATACCATAGATGATTATTGAATGAGAAACATGCCTTTTCAAGACATAAAAAGTATTGATAAACAAAGATGTTAGGATCTTGTTTGTAACAATGTGTATCATGCTGAAAATAATGTATCATACAATAATACAAAACCATAGAAAAATAAGAAGAATGATATCATACTATGTCATCTATAGGGGCATCCCATTTATATAAGATATCCACCCCAAGAAATGAGAAAGTTGTGAAGGGGATACTAAGCTCATCAAGGAGAAATATCCTCAACCATAAATAATGCATATCAAAGTAGAAAAGAGATGCACCACAAACATATAATAGATCCTAATGAAAAAAGACAATTCAAGATAAGTCCTAAGGGATAGATCTCTTATAACATACATGCACTTTTGAATGCAAGGATAAGGTTTCACATTAGAATGTAAAACAACAAATATTTGAAAAATAAAGACATCGTCTCATAAAAAATCCATAAAAGATAATGGATGTTCAAAAGCAGAAATATAATTAATAAATAGCCTATTAAACTCCCAAAATGGTTTCTTATGTATACTAGGAAATGTTGTATAAAGAAACGTATCAATAAAGGGAGGAAATAGATCCCTAAAGTAATAAATGCAAAAGATTAATATTTCCCCCTAATTAAGAGGAACAAGGAGAATACCCTATTGTGCTACCCTCAAGCTCATTATGTGACATAATGGAGAATATCCCACTAGGGGACAATAATTCTAGTGTTTAATATGAAGAAAATGTAAAATGTTTGGTGTAACATGAAGTAAACCTTTGTCAACTTTATCATGAACACATAACATAAAGTCACTACAATCACAAAGTAAGTGTGTGTTATTGTAGTGAAAGGGATATGAAATTTTATTAATAACATCTTTTACATGAGGTTTTAATATTATTTTAGGCTAAGACATAAGGTGAATGTATATTCTCTTGGCTAAAGCTTCACCGGTATCATAAGGGGATATAGATGGGGTTGGTAAAATAAGATGAAGAGGAGGTGGAGAAGATTTGATAGGGAATGAAACCTATACCATAGTTATTACTTTGTTGAGGAGGATTAATGGGAAATTTTATTCCTTGTTCATTAATACCAAGTCCTAAACCTTTATAGCCTTGTTGAGTAGTGATATTATATCATGTAGTATAAGTAGCTCTAAGTGTAGATGGAGAAGGTGATGGATCTTGAGGTAAGTGAGAATTTTTATTATAAGGAGGAATAGTAGGAGGGATATTCTCTTTAGGGTCATCCTTGGTAGGTGAGTGAGAAGAGGCATCACCTAGAAAATGTATAACATCCGGATCATGAACAATGTTTTGGAGATGATGGAAAGTTTGAGGATTATTAGGAGGTTGATCTTGAGTAGAAGGATTGGGATTAGGAATATTAGGCTCATTAACAAAGAATTTTATGTGATCTATATATTCCATGAATTTTGTTAAAATGTGAAGAAGAAAGTCATATGAAATATTTATAATAGTCTTGAAATATGCCTTGTAAGGAAATATTGTATTAGTTATGCTCATTATGCCATGTGAAAGAATACCATGAAGGGAAAAAAACATAGAAAAATAAAAGGAATTATCATATATTCTGGGAGTTTGATAAAGAGAGGTGAGAAGAAAGGTACTGCCATAAATTATTACACACCACTCCATTTTAGAGATTTTTATGCTTTCACACACGCAAAATTAAGTGAAAATATATAAAGTAGATCAATGCACAAAGAAGATCTAACTAGAAGATGCAAAGAATAAATGTAACAAGTCGAGTTCAAAATGAAAGTGAACCTATGCAATGTAAAAATTCAAAGAGAGATCACACAAAGAAGATCTAACTACCCAATCAAAAGATATAAAGCATGAAAGCATCGGGTTCACCAAAATGTAACTTTTGAATTAGGTGTGTTACAAATATAGGAAGAAGACCAAGACTTTACCACAAAGGAAACCTGATTAGCACAAGGTGAAGTTCCAATTTGTGATCTTTTGAATGTTGGGGCCTTGGGTTTTGTTCCTCCTTTCCCTAAGAGAAGGAATTGTAAATTATATGAAATCTGATCTATGTAAGTAAGTTCTATGAAATGAAAAAGACAAGAATGTACTCACCTTGAGGGCTGGTAGAGTATGCACATTCAATTAGAAAATAGACTATCAAATTGTAACAAAAACTAAAACAAAGATATATATGGAATCAGGAAGCTGAGATCTGTAAACTATGAAAATAGGCAGCCCCAAGAATAGGTCGACTTAATGGGTACAAGTTAACTTGGGTATAGGTCAAGGTCAACTTGTACTTGCACTACTAAAAAATATGAGATCTGAATATCCAACAAAAACTATAACCCTTGGTTAACCGCTTCCAATCCTGAAAACTGTTAAATCTTCTCGTGTACACAAGAAAAGGGAATTTTTTTGGTGGGGAGGGAATTGCCTCAGTCAAGCCCCGGTTTAGGAATTAACCTTGAATTGAAATAAACAAAATGATAGCATGTAATAAAGATTATATCTAAACAATGGATTATATCATACCATGTAGGTGCAATTGTGCTTAATATGTTAATGCAATAGCCTTGACAAAACACAAAAACCAAAAATTAAATCATGTAAGACAAAACCTTATGTATGGATGCAATGTAATTTCCCTCAATTGAGATTGAAGAAGAAGTCTTGAGTGAATAAATATATCCTCCTTAGATGGCCAAATTCTCTGTCTCCAAAGATGCAAGATCAACAGAGGGAAATTTATGCTTGATTGAATGGATAAATGTCTTCAATTGATGCTTGCTTGAAATCAATAAAAGACCTTGAATGCTTATGCTTGATTTCTTGAGAATGTATGCTTGCAAAAGTGTGGATGAATAACTTGTAATTCATGGATTGAGTGGATTTCTTATTGAACTCGTTTATGTTTTAGTTGATCAAATGAAGTGAGAAGGCCTCATTTTATGATAGTTTTAGGCATTAAAATTGAAAGGGTTGACTGCACTAGGCAGGAAAAGGCCAATGCTTTGCATTGGGCCCGGGAGCCAATAAAAATTCACCTCCTAGGGCATAGGTTGAAGTCAACCTATACTAGGTACAGGTCAAGGTAGATCTGTACCCAAAATTGCAAATCTCAGGGCAAAAATCCTGGATCCCAACAAGCATTGAGGGGGTTGGGGAAAATATGGTGAAATGAGCGGGAAAATCAGCCATAAATGCATTTAAATCTACAAGGGAAATGAATTTTGTGATTGGAGGGATAAATGGGAGATGGAGCATAGAAATTAAATCCAACCTATAATTTTGAGCAAAATTGGAGGAAGAAAGAGGACCTTGATTCAAATTATGGGGATAATTGAATGCATTAGGAGGTACTAAATGTGAGAAATACACTAAGGAGGGGTAAAGGTCCCAAAATGTGCATAAAATTATGTGCTTATTTTTTAAGATGATACATTTATCCCCTACTTTAGTGTGATTATGAGGTGAGGAAAGTTCATACTCACAGTAAATTAAGAGAGATATAAGAGAGAGAAGATGAGATGATTGTGGTGAATTGCAAGGAAACAAGACATCGCCAAGTCCAAGGAAATAAGCCCCAAAGATAAGGATCCTAACTCCACATCCATGCACAAAGGCACAAAAAAAATGCAAAAAGAAACCAAGGAAAAAAAAGCAAAGACAAAAGACACCAACAACAAAGGGGTTAGTACTAAAACAAACTCTAAATCAACTAGTGAAAGAGACCTCAACTAGAAATGCCTCATCCACTAATATCATGTATGGAAACCTAATTCTTTCTCTACCTTTTATAGGTTCAAAAATAGGTCTCATCCAAAATTTAAAGACAAAAAATAATTCAAGACTTGGAATTAGAAATTCTTAGAAAATATCTAGAAAATCTTTTGGTAGTGACAACAAGTGCTTATGCCCTTAGGACTAGTGCATATAGAAACATATTCCCCCTTTTAGAGGATGGAATTTAGTAGAAAGGCTCTTAAGAGGCTCCAAACATCATATTTTATTTCCATGCTCAGTTTGAAACCTAACATGACCAGAACGCCTAGCTATAGTATTATTCTATTGGATGCTCCACCTGATTATCTGAGAAAGCTCTATGAATTCACCATGTTAAATCAACAAGCCTTTGGGTTAGTCACCAATAGGATAAATTAAATTAGTGGGTTAGTTTGATTGGAATGCTCTACACTTTAGGCCCTACAGACCTAGGTAGGTATCCTTGACAATATCCTTGTAATCCTAATTCCTTTTCATTGGATATTTTGTGACATATAGCTCTCAACAAATCTATATCAAGGAGATATCTTGTCTCAATAGGATTTGGCTATATCGATTGATTCTTAGGCATATGAAAACATGAGACTCTAATTTCTAGCCTTAAATTGAAACTAAAAACATAAACTATATGGAAATTAAATAATCTCTTGATATTTGAATTGATATTAGAGCTACAATAAGAAATAATCTATGAAGTATCTATTTCTTAGGTTTATGGAGTCAAAACCTAAGAAATGACACAAAAAGAGACTACAACCTTTTACCAAAAGTAATGACTATTAAACCTTAATACTTTAAATTAACTAGTCACTTAAGATTGATTCACAAACTCTACTTAAACATCCAATTCATATCAAGAATCACTGTGAACAAATTTAAGCAATTTTGGCCTTTACTGCAAAGGAAGATAAAATCAATTCCCACATAAGCAAGAAAGTATTACAAATACAAAATCACAATATCTTTGATATTGATTTCATGAAATTCTTGTACACAAATACTGGAGATAATTTTGAGTCTATTTGTAAATTGATTGTGCAGATTTCTCTAAGATTACAATCAAAATTATTGTTAGCAACTAAGACTTTGTCACATTAAATTTATAGACTTAAATAAAAAATGTATAGACTATTTTTCTACACAAGAATTCAAAAATTGAATTTGAACCTAAAAAAATCCTTAAAATATAGGCCTTGAATTCCGTTTTATACAATAAGGGGGTAAACAAGCTTTAGTCCATTTACAAAAAGATAGTGGGAGTAAGTAATCACCTAACAACACTAAAATCTAAAAAATTGTTTCAGCTGAAGAAATAAAAATATCCTTTCTATCTTAGAAGATGGTAGTTAAAGATGATAAACCTAATTAAATTTCACCTACTTAACTGTATGTATCAATCTGGAAAAAATTGATAGGTTTGTAGACTTATTTATTGCTTTAGTAAAATGATCTCCTTGCCACAATATTTAGAAAAATCTTAATATTAGCTCATATCATTATTGTATAATCCCAAATATCATTGTCAAAGTGAAAAATCAACTCCTAAAATGATATCAGATATTTTCCTTATTCGCCATCAAGCCAAAAATTTAAAATTTTAAAACCTTGTTGGAAACCAATGGCTATTTCCTAATTCAAAATAACAAATTTGGCTTAGATAGTCCACGAATAGTCAAAACTAATTTTCTCTTATTACAATGCATCTCCACCTTCATTTTTTAACTTTTGGATTGGTGCAAGGTTCTTGTCACATTATTCTCCCAAAATTGTGACCCTTGCTATATTTATTTTATCTATTCCTACTTCAAGCTTCGATAATGCACTAAGATACATGCCCAATTTATCTATGTTCTCTTTTTATATCTACAAAAATTGGGTCTAGAATGTTTCTAACATCTCCTCTCCATTTTTTTTGTTTTCAACTCATGATTATCATTGAATGGGGAGGGCATGTAATAACTTGAGTTCCCCTCAAGAGAAATGTGCTTGGCTTTAATCAGCCTAGTGTATGTTATATCTACATGGAAAATATATTTTATATGGTGGAGCTTGATGTGCATATCATCTATTATTATTTTCCTATCTATATCAAAAGGATCTTTTCAAAAAACTAATATGATCCCATCTATCTTCCTTTTTAAAAATAAAATAGAGAGAGCCAAAAATCTTTGTTGTGCAACATGGGATTCATGTATCACTACCAATTCTTTGTATTCTTCCCATTCTATGTCAACATGACCCAAAATTGCTTCTAGCCTACTTCCCAATAAAGAATCCAAAATATCAAATACATGTTTCTACTGCTAAGCTATTGCATCCTGCAATTGTTTTATATGCTCCATATTCATTTTTTCAAATTATCTACTTCTATTTGCTGTTGAGTTATCTTAACCCTTGAAGTGGCTAGATCCTATTTTAATTTGAAATATTCCTTAGCACAAATCTCAACTCATGTTGGTAGAAACATAAGAGCTTCTTTTTGTACACTTTCTTCTTCGAGCCTATGCAATTTCTTTATTAATCTAATACTCTCTTCTTCCTACTTCATTGCCAATTTCTTAGTAAATTTAGTAGCATGAAAAGGTGTTGGCAAGAGACACTTGTTAGAGTAATAAATTAATTCTCTTATCAATTAAATCATTTAATTTAATCATTAAAGTCACTTATTATCTCTAGTTTACTTAAGCTAAACTTTAGGCATGTTATAATTAATTCTTTTATTAATTATTCATGCAACCTAGGTTTATCCACCTTTTGGTGTTTGATCTCCTTGTTAGTAATAACTAAGAGGGGGGTGAATCAGTGGCCTCAAAAATTTATCCTTCAAACTTTAACCACCAATAAATAAACCTCAGATTATTATGTCCCTACAAGATGCATGCCATGGAATACTAATAATGATTAGCTGTCTGTCGGTTTGCTCTGTCTATCCTTATTCTTTCTTGATTACCGATAAGATGTATAACTATTTACCGAAACTCAATAAATAAGAAGAGTATACCGATATATCCAGAATGAATTATGTAAGATACAAAACAGTAAAGAAATGAATCATACACACATAACACATAGATTTTAACTTGGAAACCTTGTTAAGGGAACAACCACTGGGACCGGTACCCTAAATTTTCACTCTTCTGAAGTGAGCCCTATTAAGAGCCAACCCTATTAAAGGTTACAAACACACAGTTAGGTGTGACCTTGTTATAGTATTTCATACATAGAGGTTTTCACTTAGTATCGGGCATCTAATGTTGTCATCCTTGAATCAGCCTCTCTCTTAGAATGTCAATAGGCATCGGGCATATCCAATGCTACTTTCATGAATCAACCTTTTTGGCACTCCTTGGGATGTACCTCAATATATAGAAGACTGTTAAGTCTTGCTCGGTTAAGATACTTGATTCTTCAATAGTTAAATTAAAACATTATGACCTGTTCATATTGCAACTTAAATTGTAGATTTTTAGATCTATTTAAGTACATTACCTATCTGACCAATATGTCAATTCAATCTTTGTGCTCCATACTTTCTGCTCTGTGATGTTGTGCTCACTGTTCATCATTTGTCTGCAGAATTCCTTAGCTCTCCTTCAGCTTGTTTGATCAGTACTGCATGAAGTATTTCTTCATCAGTTTCTCTTTATCATCCTCTTTCTGTTCACTCCCCTTAATCCCATTCGTAAATAAATTAAGCTTGTCTCTTATATAGACATAATATTCATTGATTTTTGATTCTTGATTCTTGGCGTGAAAAACAATCTAGCCAATTAGATTTAAAGCATATCTCATCATTTGTCTCATAGATATCTTCTTGCCAACTATACAAATCAGCTTTAAATCAATCACTTATCTCTGGTCGAATAAAACAAAATAGACAACCAGTTAAGTCCTTATTTAGCTTTGCCAGCTAGATGTTTTGTTGTTTTCTAAACTTTTTGTTATGTCAATCACCACTGCAGTTAGTCGTCGGTGAAAACTGACAGTTCTTTCGGTGAGACTCCAGTTAGCTTTGTGATCTCTATCCATCAGGCATCATTGGAATTTTACTCGTCGGGAAACCTTCTGATTTTTCTCGTCGGGCATTCAGTGGTTTTGCTTTGTTGGGAAACATTGTGACTGTTCTTCTTTTCTTTTACTGATGGTGTGCACTTCGTCGATGTTGTTTTTCACTTAGTGAATACATGAATTTTATGTATTTCTGAAAGCATAACCTTGGTTCTTTTGGTTCTCTGAAGCCTTTGGCTTTGTGTACATGACCGTACAGATGATATCAAGTTGGCATCAATGAAAATACAAACCATTAACTGATTTAATGCCTTGCATTATCTTCAACTTAACATTATCAAATATTTAATAGTTACATGTCATCAATCTCTCCCTTTGGCATTGATGGCAACATACTATATTATCACACTATATTATTTCTAATACAATATGAAATACAACAGTTAAGATTCATCAACTACCAATCTTTTTGTTCTAATAACCGATAAAAATGTTTGACCATCTGTAAGCTCTGTTTAATCTTAGATTTGATTCTTGCAGCTCTTCATAGCTTTATTTTTTTGATGTGTTGTGATCTCTTCTAGTGTCAAATTTTCTCCTCTGACTTTTCTCCTCTTTTGATGTTTTTTTCTCTTGTCAGCAACTCTCCCTTTGTATAATATTTCCATACAATATCTCTCCCTAAGAATATAATCTCTCTCTATTGGAGTAATGTGCTAATAGATACTTTTTCTCCCTTTCTTGAAGAATGTGTGATAATATGGATAATTTCTCTCCCTTTGACAGCAATGCCAAACAAGTATTTTATTGATATCTGACATTAATGTCAAGCAATCTTTTGTCTCCATCCATAATATATTCCTTGAATTTCCCTTCTCCATCAGCAATACAACAACATGCTCTGGTTCTTGGTGTTGATATATACCTGTCTGTATATAGATATCGCTTTGAAGTTCATCTCTTTTCCTGCATCAACATTACTGATAATATGTAGGTTGATGCAGCCTTCAGTCATTTTACTAACCAGTAGACAAGGGTTTGACCCCTAGTCTCTTTCTCAAGTACTCAAATGCATCCTTGGGCAGTAGCTTGGTGAAGATATCGGCTAATTGTTCTTTTGATTGCACATACTCAAGTATCACCTCTTTTGCCTGAACTTGTTCTCTCAAATAATGATACTTGATGGCAATATGCTTTGTTTTAGCATGCATGACTGGATTTTTTGAAATGTTAATTGCACTTGTATTATCACAATAGATAATTACTGGTTCTAGGATCTTCATATGCATACCTTCCGATAATTGTTTGATCCATGCAATATTTGAGCAATTTGCAGCAGCGGCAACATACTCTGCTTCTGCAGTAGATTGTGAGATGCATCCTTGTTTCTTGTTGATCCATGTGAAAAGTTTGTCACCCATGAAGAATACTCCTCCAGTTGTGCTCTTCTGGTAATCAATATTTCTAGCCCAATCAACGTCGATAAAGACCTGAAGTTCAAATTTTCCTTCTCTTCTATACCATAAGCCATATTCCTCGGTATTCTTTAGATATCTTAGAATTCTTTTCACAGCAGTCATATGTGATTCCCTGGGATTAGTAGAAAATCTAGCAACTATTCCTACTGCATGTGCAATATCTGGTCTAGTATGTACCACATACATGAGTTTGCTTATCATTGATCTGTACAAAGTCTGATTTACCTCTGATGTCTTGTCCTCCTTTGTCAACTTACATCTAGTAGCCATTGGTGTTCCAACTAGTTTGGATTCTTCCATCTTGAATATTTGCAGGACCTCTTTAATGTATTTAGACTGTGTAATGAAAATACCTTCACATTGTTGCATGATCTGTAGACCAAGAAAGAACTTGATCTCTCCAAACATAGACATCTCAAACTCTTTGCTCATCTCATTAGCAAATGATTTGCATAGGATATCATTGCCTCCAAATATGATGTCATCAACAAATATTTCAGCAATCAAAGTGTTAGCATCGGTATCTTCCTTCAAATAAAGATTATTGTTTTCACTAGTCCTTACAAATCCAATACTTATAAGATAGGAATGAAGTCTTTCATACTAGGCTTGGGGTTTTTGTTTTAATCCATACAAGGATTTGTGAAGTCTACATACCATGTTCTTCTTGTCTAGATCAACAAACCCTTCTAGTCGTTCAATGTATACTTCTTCTTCAAGTATTTCATTCAGGAATGCAGACTTGACATCCATTTGATATACCTTGAATCCTTTATACGCAGCATAAACAAGTAATATTCTTACTCCTAGCCTAGAAATGGGTGCAAAGGTCTCTCCATAGTAAATTCCTTATTCTTGTGCATACCCTTTGCATACTAGTCTTGCTTTATTCCTTGTGACTTCTTGATGCAGAGATCAGAGTGGATGAACCATGAAACAACCCAAAATGAGCAAAAGTGTAAATGTGTTCCAAGTGACCCTTCTAGGTCCTGATATGCAAATTTCACAAATAGTCAACTTTAAGAGGTTTCAAGGCTTCAATAGGTT
>MU223281.1:3011779-3069571 GCA_018584345.1 Thuja plicata | reverse complement strand
TCCTTGAATCAACCTCTCTCTTAGACTGTCAATAGGCATTGGGCATATCCAATGCTACTTTCATGAATCAACCTTTTTGGCACTCCTTGGGATGTACCTCAATATATAGAAGATTGTTAAGTCCTACCCGGTTAAGAGACTTGATGCTTCAATGGTTAAACTGAAACATTATGAATTTTTCATATTGCAACTTAAATTGCAGATTTTCAAATCTATTTAAGTACATTACCTCTCTAACTAATATGTTAATTCAATCCTTGTGCTCTATACTTTCTGCTCTGTGATGTTGTGCTCACTGTTCATCAGTTATCTACAGAATTCCTTAGCTCTCCTTCAGCTTGTTTGATCAGTACTACATGAAGTATTTCTTCATCAGTTTCTCTTTAGCATCCTCTTTCTATTCACTCCCCTTAATCCCATTCGTAAATGAATTAAGCTTGTCTCTTATATAGACATAATATTCATTATTTCTTGATTCTTGATTCTTGGCGTGAAAAATAATCTAGCCAATTAGATTTAAAGCATAACTCCTTATTTGTCTCGTAGATATCTTCTTGCCAACTGTACAAATTAGCTTTAAATCAATCACTTATCTCTAGTCAAATAAAATAAAATAGACAACCAGTTAAGTCTTTATTTAGCTCTGTCAGCTAGATATTTTGTTGTTTTCTAAACTTTCTGTTTTGTCGGTCACCACTATAATTAGTCGTCGATGATAACTGACAGTTTCATTGGCGAGACTCCAGTTAGCTTCATGATCTCCATCCGTCGGGCATTATTAGAATTTTACTCATCAGGCAACCTTCTGATTTTGCTCATCAAACATTCTATGGTTTTTCTTTGTCGAGAAACACTGTGACTGTTCTTCTTTGCTTTTACCGATGGTGTACACTCCATCAGTGTTGTTTGTCACTTAGTGAATACATGAATTTTATGTATTGTTGAAAGCATAACCTTGGTTCCTTTGGTTCTCTGAAGCCTTTGGCTTTATGTACATTACTGTACAGATGATATCAAGTTTACATCAATGATAATACAAACCATTAATTGATTTAATGCCTTGCATTATCTTCAACTTAACATTATCAAACATTTAATCAGTTACATGTCATCACTCCTTTATAAGGATTGATCTCTTTGTATTTCATTTATTCCCTCTCTGAATGAATATTTTGTCTTTCAGATCATTCTGAGTTTTGTCTCCAAGATTTTCTTTTGTAACAGGTTATTTTGCATGTAGTGGATCTTGGTAGTTGAATTCTATGAATTCTAACATGGTATCAAAGCCTTTCTGTTGTAGCCCATTATTGAGTTTTTAAAGTTTTTAGAGCTCCGAGGGTTTCAAGTTTTTTCAACAATTTTTGTGTTGATTTAAAGGGAATTTTTTTGGAGCGCTATGTGAACAAACCAACCTCACGGTTGAGCTCAAAAGGCCCAAAAACTCCTATTTTCATATAAGGCACATCCAATTTGGACACATTTGAAATATGGGCCCTCTTTTTTTCATACACAACCTTGGCATGCTTTTTGAGGCAAAAAATGCCTCAATTTTCATTTCGCCTCAGTTTCCGTGCTGCCTTGAAATTTATGAAACCTTTTTTTAATATATATATATATTTATTTATTTATTTATTTGCATGGCAATTTGGGTTTCTTGGTTCTCTTCTTATTTTGGAGCATTCTTTGGTGTTTTTCTCATAACTTGAGAAAACAGAGGTCGTGGTTTTCAAACAAGATAGCGTCAGAAAGTTGTTTCTGAGATGGAGATTTTGGTAGGGGTTTCATTTCAAGATTTTTTTATTTTACTTCCCTTTTTACAGTCAAAGAGAGCCCTTATTTTTAGTGCTTCCAAGCCTCTAGAATGAGCATACAAAATTTGTTTCTTCCTCATGAACAGATGTTAGAAAGATCTTGACGAGCTCTCTTCAGATCTAAGACTCTTTTTTTGGAGAAATTATTTAGGTATTTTCCCTTTAATTTTGAATCATTTATTACACTTTCTCTCCTTATCAATGGCAGATTCAACTTCAGTTGAGCTTCTCACTCCTCACAATTTTCATGTATGGAAATCCTGTATGACTCAACTTTTCTGATCATGAGGGTTATGGTCTTGTTTAGACACCATTCAGCCAATCTTGGCTTGTCCTTTCAAGGTCATGCAGCACGGGTGTAAAATGGATGAGGCCATGGGTGTGCTTTCTCTACATGTTTCAGATAGTTTTCTCTTCCATCTTGATGGGTGTGATACCCCTCTTGATATATGGGAGAACTTTCAAACTCTCTTTGGCATAGTCAATAAGTTCAGGGAACTTTAGATTGAATTAGAATTGACATCTTTAGGTCCTGAGACATTTTCTTCTTTTCAGGTTTTCTTGAAAAAATTCAAATCTATCAGATCTATCTTGCAAAGGTGTGGGAATAATAAGATAGATATAGAGTGCATTTACCTAATTCTTTCTAAGCTTCATGGTCCCTTTCAGATATTTTCTTCTACCTTCCATTTCACCATGGATGCTTTGGGTTCGCAATTTACCATTCCTACATTTGATATATTTTGCGATCGTTTGACTCATGAGAAAGAAAATCTATCTCAAACTGATTCTCTCATAGGATCATAGAACCATGCATTGGTAGCTCACCCATTTTCAAGGAAGACAAAGTAGAAACAGATATCTACGACAAAAGAGTCTAGGAAGGATTATAGTTCTCATCACTCCTTTGGCCCACCTCCACCTAAGGGGGAAAATTGAAGATAGAAAGACCTCAGTGTGCTTATTATAAAAATACCAATCATAATGAGTCTCATTGTTATGAGAAGAAGATATATGGATATTGAAAACATTAATTTTTCCATTAGTATGCAAGGGGAAAACAATCCTTTGAACCATCGGTAACACTACACCGAAAGACAGGCTTAGAGTTCAAACTGAAAGTGATAAGTTCAAGAGAAACCGGACGACACAGTTTTGCAGTGCAAACCAAAAATGTTGAAGAGGAAACCGACTAAGGAACCTGATGAGTAGACTACACTGTAAACCAAAAGAGCAGACAAGAGAGGAACCCGATAGAGCAAGGGAACCCAATAGACAGTTCACAGAAGGAACACTGAAAGAATTTCAGAGAAACCCAAGCATCAGACATTGAAAGTCAGTTATATCCTAAGAAAAGTGGATCTGACTTCCATGTTAGATAAAACACTTATGTTTTATATTTAGAGTTTTGATTTGATTTAAAATCATTTCTTAAAGGACAAGCGAGATAATTATAATTGTTTTAATTAGTGAAACTGATTAAAAACATGCAAACTAGGAGATCAAGGTCGAGTTGTAAACCTTCAATCATAGAGTTATCTTTGTAATACGTGAAAGCAAAATAGGTCAATCTATTGTATAAATAGATGTGTAATCATTCATTTGAAAATGGTTGTGAGGATGATAGTAGCCAAGAAGCACATCTATGGATCAGACTGAGAGTTTCAAGAAGCAGAACAATAAAAGATGAATTTAGTTATCAAGAACCAAGAATCAAGGCTACAAAGCAACAAAGGTATTAATCAATCAAATTAGGTGATACTTTGTACATGTGATTTCAATGGATCTATAACCAAAAATTGAAGATTACATACACTCAGGTCAATGAGTATTTTTGTCTACATTCTAACAAGTGTAGAAAATAGAAGAAAACCTTTCAAGAAAGGTGGATTCAACAATCCTTTGTAAATCTCTTAATCAAGTGCAGACTAAACAGTGTTGCTAAGTCTCTTAATAGAGTAGACCTTAACCAGTCTCCACATAATAATCCTAACAGGGTAGATCATCAGAAGTGATCAAAATTGTAAGCCTTAACTGGCCCCTTCCAATCTACAGATAGTGAAGTTTTTGTGGGTGCCATCCCCACGGCATTTTTTAGCTTCTAACAAGGGTTTTCTACATTACCATATCTTGTGTTATGTGTCATTACATTTCATGAATGTTTCTATGAATTTTTATATGTTTATTAAGTTTATGGATTGATATAACTTACAAAAAGATAGGATAGAACAAATGGTTGGTAATACAATGGATTATGTTAAAAGAGATTTTAAAAAAAAGTTTTAGAGGTACTAATTCACCCCTCCCTTCTTAGTACATACTTCCCATTATTTCCAATAATTGGTATCAGAGATAGATCTCTTATTTGGAAAAGTCTAAAGACTCAAGATAAAAGTTCATACAATGGACAAGTACAAGCTTGACAAAAGTATTGAGAATCATAAATTAGAGATACAGATCTTCTATGAATAATATAAAGAAGCTAGAATCAAGATGAGACAGTTGTTCGATGAAATAAATATTATGGCATCTTGTTGTAATGAAACAGACTGCCAAGAAGAGGAGATACCTGATCTATTTGAGTCATCACAATCTGCATCTAGAAAAGCATCAGACACATCTGAAGAAAGCATCACGAGTCTGAATGAAATCAATCAACATCTGGCTGGACAAGTAAAATCTCTGCAAATCAGTCAAGATACATAGATGGTAAGAATGATTGATGTCATGAACAATGATAGACAAGATGAGAAAGAAACAACACTAGATATTGATGACAGAAGGAAGATTACTGAAAAGCTACAAGAGAAAGAGTAAGAAATACAAAGACTTATAGAACATCATCATGAGATCACAAATCAGATTATTCTTATGAGTCAGGAGGCAAACAAAATGAACATAGAGCTCATTGAAAGAATAGAAGCTATCAGTGAGCTAAGAGAAGAAAATGAAAAGCTGAAACATGAAGTGAGAATTCACCAATAGCATAATGACATGATCAAGAGAGCTGAAGAAAGCACCAAAAGGATGGATGATTTTATGCATGGACAAAGAAGAGTCAACAACAATACCAGACTAGGGTATACCAAAAATGAAGAATCACCAAACCAAGTTGATCCAAAGAATGTCTACACAAATCAAAAACCAAAAAGGCAGGCATGCAATCACTGTGGAAAACCAGGCCACACATCAAATGCTTGCAGGAACAAAATGAAAGGTATTCCTAACTCCACACCTTCATTCATAGGAATTTGTTATAAATGTAACAAGAAAGGACATAAAGCATATGAATGTAAATCTGAGGTAAAACAACCAAAGAAGAAACCTACATCGACAAATATTGTCCTACTTGCAAAATGCATGGGCACACATCGCTTGAATGCGGGAAGAAGAAAAAGCAAGCATGGAAGCCTAAAGATCAATAAACTGCCTATCAACCGAAAAGCGTTGGTAACTCATATGTTTGGGATTATAACACTTGGAAAAACTGTACAGCATGTGGAAGATTTGGTCACATAGCTGCAAACTATATGAGATAATTGATGAGAAATTCTAGGAGCTGGACTAACCCCGGAATGGCATGTCTACACCATCATAAAGTTGGTCATCTAAGAAAAGACTACAGAGAATCAAGTGACAAAGATCAGCACCTTTGCCAATGGAAACACCATTGAAGACATCAGGAAGATGAGAAACAAAATGTGCAGGAAAGCTACAAACATTGATGAAGCTGGACCAAGAAATGCAAATGGTGACACCTTATCCAATGGATCTGGTGACATCACCACCTCCACCTAAGAAAAAAAAGTAAGTATGGAACTCCATTATACCAAGTTATATTTTTCATCAGCTCTATTATATGTTGATGAAATGCCAAACTAGCATGATTAAAGATGCACTATGGTATTACTTGTTATAATTCTGTGAATTCAATCACATCAGTCAATGCTTACTGAAAATCATCGGTGTAAATACAAAGCTAAGTTTTTTATACTTACCGAGCATCATCGGTTAACACAATAATTGTTAATTTGCTAGTGTAAACCAAGATCCATCGGTAAACATGTAAAAAGACAATGTTGTCTTTGTCATATACCGAGATCCATTGGTAAATAGTAAAATGAGTTGACACATGTCCTGAGCATCATGTTCTCACTGAGAATGAATTGTGTGTGCTACCCGATGACTCCTTCTTCAAACACCGAGAAGTGGGTAAGCATTTATGACATGACTTAGGGCAAAAGTCAATAAATAGCCAATGAAACATCTCATTATTCACAAAGTGACTTGAGCTAAGAAGTAGAGCACAACCAAAGCATGAAGTGACCAGTTTGCAGAGTGACTCCAACCCTATTCACAGCACTCAGAAAGATTCCCAGTAGTCACAAAAGGTTGAACTAAGTAACAGCAATCACCGAGAACTCTATTTTCATTTACGGGAAAGAGCCCTAATCTATGAAACGATGGCATCAACTTCAAGAACCTCCAAGATCAAGAATGTAAAGAATGCAAAGGTGAATATAATCAAGAATACCACCTGTGAAGAACCTCATTACAAGATATGTCTCAAGGTTGCTTCATAACCTGACAATGTTGGTGCATTCTCCAGTATACCAGCTAGGGTTTTGCTCGTTGAAGATATGTGAGTGTATATACACTATAAGATTGTAAAAATAGGAGACCTCGAAGTTGAGAAAGATTTAAAAAAGATTTGCAATGATAATGGAATTATCAAAGAAGAACATAAGAACATTGAAGTAAAAGGGCTCACACATGCCCTACTATTCCCAAAGGCATTCAAGACCGAATGAATTCGGTTAGTACTGAGTAGAGTACATGACCAAAAAATATGGTTGAATGAGCCAAAACCAATAACCAGAGATGTTATACACATTTTTATCAGTTATCCCATAACTGATAAAGTAAAGGCACTAAAGCACCCGCCTAAAGATGACATTGAAAAGAACACAGGAGCAGCATGGGATGGAAGAGGATTAAAGGTATCCACCGTCAATGATGATGAAATGAAATTTGGAGCATGTATCTTAGGATACAAGTTCTTTTAGGCTAGCAAGATGAACATTATTGCATTTGGAGCAGTGGATACAGCATGAAAAATTTTCAAGAGGGACTATAGTTAGATCTGTCAAAACTTATGCTAAGGAAATTAGATGAGAACATGAAGACAATCAGGACTGCAAAGTCTAACTCATGTAAGTTTGGTTGACTCATCATGTGCATATTTTTATATTTTCAAGAATCCTTCCCATCTATAGGCAATGTCAAATGGGACACTACTCGACCAGTGACCACATAGATTAGTGAGTTCATCAGATCACTAGGAGACAATTTTGAATCAGTAATGGATGAATACTTCACTGGATTCAAAGAAAGAATGCAGAAGATAGTGAAGATTCTAGAGCAATTAGTAGAAAATTGCAAGACTGAAATATGTTTTATGGTGGACACTGACTACCACCTATATCAAGCTAGCTATACCAAGGACAGCATGGCTTGGCAACACTTGACTATGAGGTTAACATAGATCAAGCATCAAATGCTATTGAGGCATTTATAAATGAACCATTGGATAAATCACAACCTAAGTTTGGAACTTATGAGGAAGCCAAAGAAAGGATAAAAATTGGCTTAGTTGTGAAAAATATTGACAGGAAGAAAGATAGAATTTTTAAGACTTTGAAGAAAACTTTGTTGGTGAATGAAGAGGAAACAGAATAGACATAAGAAATCGAGGGTTAGTCACCCATCGGTAAAACGAAGGAGAGTGACTCAGAATCCATAGAGTCTGATACACCACCTCCACCACTAGCAAAGAAACCAAGGACTACTACTGCATATAGGACTAGGAGTCAGACAGTAAAGGATGCAAGTCCTTCACTAATCAAGAAAGGTCAAGTAAGGACCTATAAAAGAAAGCCTCAAATAGGGAAAAGGGGACCAAAAAAAAGAAGAAAGTTCCTCAGAACTAAGGAAGACATAGAAGACACAGAGCAGGATGAACAATCTATACAAGCTGTCAAGAACACACTTCCTTCTACAATTGATGAGGTATGTGTTGTTATTATCAAATCAGGTACAACAAATGATCTCAAGATTAAAAACTGGCTAACTTTGGACACCAAGGACCAGAATAAGATAGAAGAGGCAATTATCATAATGATGTGTGCATTCAAATATTTTCCAATACAATTGGTAGATAAGATGCCAAAATAAATTATGAATAGATTGTCGGCAAGATGAACATTTTCATTACATTTTGAGAAATAGATAAGGGAAATAACCCTAGTTTATGTCATGCCACCCGAGTCTAAAATGGAGGACATTGAAGAAATGATGAAGAAACGCTCCAAAAGGTTCTCACCAAAGTTAAGAGCCTACCAAGTGCTTCAAGGACATCTAATTGAGCTAGACATGAAGAGTGAGGCTAAATGGATAAAGATACTTGATATACCTAAGAAGGATACAAGTCCTGAGCCATAAATAGCTCTTACCAACAAGCAACAGAATAAAGATGGTCAAGCTAAATAGAGCCCCAAACATATTCTTATTACTGGTGAGGATGTTAATGAAGAATCATTGAACACAAAATCCAACAAGGATATGGACATTATAGATGAGACATGGCTCGATAATACTATTATTGATATTACCGAAGCAGATCCTGCAAATGAGGTATAGAAAGATGAAGATGTCACTGTTGTCCAAGACCAAACCAATGAACTTGACACTACTATAGATTTTGCACAGGTAGACACACCAGGACAAATCTCATTATTTATAGAAGCTATCAATATAATCTCAGAAAAGGAGAAGTCACCTGACAAGGATGAAAGCATACCTAAGGATGCAGGGGAAGAAGAAAAGAAAGAGACAACCGATGAAATGATAGTCATTAGTGGAGAATAGAATGTTACAATTGCATATCACACACAAAAAGATGGAGATCACATCAAAAAGGATGCACAAATGAAAGATATACATGAAGTGAAAAAAGATAAAGGTGAACAAGATAAGCTAGTTGATACCACTCCTAAGGAAACTGAAGGAGATGTTGTAGATACACTGAAGGTTGATGAGGAGATGTCCACACACAACCAAAATTCAAACCCCGAGCAGCAAGAAAAAGGTACAACACCACTGAAGCCTTCATCCAGCACATCAGACCAAGCAAAAAAACTTGCTATGGTACTGCATACAGGTGCATCTCACAAGAAGAAGAAGAAAACCAAGAAGAGCAAGTTAGAAGTAACACTTGATGAAATCATTGAGATACCCAAGTGTGATCCAACTACTTTGGATTATGAATCTCTCCAAGAATATGGAGAAATTTGTCAAAGAAAAGCTTTACAAGAAAAGCTTAGAAAATAGCACAGGGACTCTCTAGTGCTGGAAAATACAAGAGATATCTTACACCAAATAGTTCTTGACATTGATGTTGATCACAATGCCCCCATTCTAGATCAACTTTTCATTCTAACCGAAGTCATCACAACTCAAAATGTGGATGCGAAAAAAGCCATTGAAGAATGAGTAGAGCAAAAGTACCAAAACAAATTGACCAAGAAGATCAGCCAAGAAGTGGTAGAAAATAAGGTAAAGCTTTCTGAATTAGCAAACGAATTAGACCCTATCATTTCAGAAGCATTAGCCTTAATTCAAAAGTTGTGCACCTTACAGAAATTCACTAAGGAAATTAGTGATAAGATAGAAAAGATAGATTCTGATCTAAATGCAAGTGTGCAAGGTCTAACCACAGATGACAATGCAATAAAAATGCATTATGACAAGATTATAGAAATCAAAAGGTTGAGACAAGATATTTGGGAAGTAGAATCATAGTTTAGAGATGAGGTTACTGAGCTACAAGCTCAACTATTTCCAAACCTTACACTTCTACAACAACACATGACTTCGGCAAGACAGCTAATTGCCACCCCCGAGATGTCTGTAGTAGACAACATCTATGGTATGCATACCAGAATTACACTAGATCACATGGATCTTGAGAACCTAAAGGAGAAATGGGAGAAAATTATGGAGGATATGAAAACTTCTCATTCCCATATTTTTGATAAGTTGTAAGTATACACCTTTACCCTTACTATCAAAAAAGGGGGAAATGATATGTAAAATACATATAGAGAAAAAAGGGGATAATGATGATATGTACAGTAGTAAAGGGAGTATAGTAAAAAGGCAAGCATACATGTATATACATATATTATATCAGCATATACATATGGGGAGTCATAAATGACAAAGTAAACACATGATGTACATACTACACAATTTAGTATTTTACACATATCAATTTTTTATACTAATGTCAAGGGGGGAGATTGAAGACATTAATTTTTCCATTAGTATGAAAAGGGAGAATATTTCTTTGAACCATCGGTAACACTACACCAAAAGACAGGCTCATAGTTCAAACTAAAAGTGATAAGTTCAAGAGAAACCTGACGACACAGTTTTCAAGTGCAAACCAAAAATGCTAAAGAGGAAACTGACAGAGGAACCTGACAAGTAGACTACACCGTAAACCGAAAGAGCGGACAAGAGAGGAACTCGATAGAGCAAGGGAACCCAACAGATAGTTCACAGAAGGAAAACTGAAAGACTTTCAGAGCAACCTGAGCATCAGAAACCGAAATTCATTTATATCCTGAGAAAAGTGGATATGACTTCCACATCAGATAAAACACTTATGTTTTATATTTAAAGTTTTGATTTGATTTAAAACCATTTCTTGAGGGACAAGCAAGATAATTATAATTTTTTTAATCAATCTAACTAATTAAAAACATGCAAACTTGGAGGTCAAGGTCAAGTTGTAAAACTTTGATCATAGAGTTATCTTTGTAATACGTAAAACCAAAATAGGTCAATCTATTGTATAAATAGATGTGTAATCATTCATTTCAAAATGGATGTGAGGATGGTAGTAGCCAAGAAGCACATCTATGGATCAGACTGAGAGTTTCAACAAGCAGAACAACAAAAGTTGAATTTGGTTATCAAGAACCAAGAATCAAAGCTACCGAGCAACAAAGGTATTAATCAATCACATTAGGTGATACTTTATACATGTGATTTTAATGGATCTATAATCAGAAATTGAAGATTGCATACACCTAGGTCAATGAGTATTTTTTTCTACATTCTAACTAGTGTAGCAAATAGAAGAAATCCTTTCAAGAAAGGTGGATTTAACAATCCTTTGTAAATCTCTTAACTGAGTGCACACTAAATAGTGTTGCTAAAGCTCTTAATGGAGTAGACCTTAACCATTCTCCACATAATACTCCTAATAGGGTAAATCATCAGAAGTGATCAAAGTTGTAAGCCTTAATCGGCCCCTTCCAATCTAAAGATAGTGATGTTTTTGTAGGTGTCATCCCCACCGCATTTTTTACCTTCTAACATGGGTTTTCTGCGTTACCATATCTTGTGTTATGTGTCATTACATTTCATGAATGTTTCTATGGATGTTTACATGTTTATTAAGTTTATGAATTGATATAACTTACACAAAGATAGGATAGAACATATGGTTGGTAATACAATGGATTACTAAATGGATTAAGGTTAAAAGAGATAAAAAAATTTAGAGGTACTGATTCAACCCTCCCCTCTCATTACATACTTCCCATTATTTCCAATAGATATGCAAAACAAATTTTTGATTTACAAGCTCTTCTTCAGAAGAGCAACATTGATATTCCTTCTTCTCCTTCTCACGGGTCTTCTTCATCATCATTCCAGCCAGATGGATGGGACAATGGAAAGGGTCATGCATTATGTGCAACCACTATTCTACACTCTTTTAGATGGCTACTAGATTCAGGTGCTTCACACCATATGGCATCTTCTCTGGATTTATTCTCATCTTTTGAGACTTCTCCTACCCCACACATTTTGATGGGGAATAACACTGTTATGACTATATGTGGAAAAGTTTCTATTGACATTGATGATGGTACATTCCATGATGTACTATGTATTCCATATTTGTCCTCTAACCTTCTCTCTATCTATTAGATTACTCATAGTGGGACAGGGAAGACAATTGAGTTTACTCTTTATTTAGTACATATTAGAGACAATGAGAAAAGCAATATTATTGCAATAGGGACAGTTGATCATTCTTCCTTCTTTTACTCCTCTCATTTTGGTCCATCGTCTCCACTGTCAAAGAATAGCTCTCTTTTTTCATGAGAGCCTATTGAGGTGAAGTCAGGTCACTTGAACTTATGTGTAGTTCCTTAGATCAATGTTTTGACTTCTACACCTCCACCTCATGTTGAGTTTACATTTGTTCATCAGGATTCCTCTTCAGCTTTGCCAGACATTATCGCTCCATGCATTGAGCCAGCTATTGCATTTGTTGAGGACATATTAGAGGATATGCATCTCCTCTATGGTGATAGATTTAGCACATCTATTGGCCCACTTCATTGGAGATTCCATTACAGGAGTCTCATGCATTCTCTTTTGAGCATCAACTAGGCCTTCCAACTTTTCCTTACATTTAGGGGTTACCTCTTCTTCATCTAGTGCCTTTTTTTCTTCCACAGTGGAGCCACATTGGTCTGATCATTGAAATAGGGGTTTTATCATTCTAGGGGGCTTTTGATTCTCGATCCTCTCTCATGGGGGGGTTGGTTTTAATTATGGTTTTGAGAGAGTCTCTTGAGCCATTTCTTTTCTGCCTTGTTTGATGAACTATAACTAATTGAATGCTTGAAGATGTTAAATTGATGATCACCGAGCTGTAGAAAGTTAATGCAAGACATTAAATTAGTTAATGTATTGTATTATCATTAATGTCAACTTGATATAATCTGGTTGGTTATATACAAAGTGTCAAAGACTTTAGAGAACCAGAAAGATTAATGTTATGCTATCAGTAATGTATAAAAGTTCAGTATGCACTAAGTGACAACAAACACCAATGGTCAGTGCACCCCAATGGATAGAGAACCCTGAGAGGAAAGTCACAGTGATACCCGAGTGATAAACCTGAGCAAGCATTTTTGACAAGCAGAACCAGAGTAACCCAAGAAAAACATCTCAGTTTTACTTGACAGACAGACAACCCTGATGGAGATGTCCGAGGAGAAGTGAAGTGTTGATTGAGCTAACAAGGATTTAAACACCAAAAAGAACTGAAGTTTAGAAATGATAAAAGACTTAGCTTGAAATAGCTAAAGGAGTTAACCGGTTGTTAATATTATTTTCATCAACAAGATAAAAGCCAGATATAAGCAAGAGTTTTAAATCTATTTTATTCCAGTGGTCTAAGAGAAATCTACGGGATAAAACTGAAGTATAGTTTTAAAGCAAGATTGGCTAGAATTACGGATCACACCAAGAAAAAGAAAGTCAAGGACTGAGAAATAGTAAAATCATGTCTATAAGAGACAAGATAATTCATTTTGAAATAGGGGAGTGAATAGAAAATAAGATGTTGAAGGAGATACTAGTGAAGAAATAATTCACACAGTCTTGATCAATCAAGCTAAGGAAAGAGATAAAGATTTTTGCGGACACCGAGCAACTAAGAAGCACAGCATTTCTGAGAAAAAAGAAGTGGAGAAAAGGTATTGAAAGGAGACATTGATCAGAAAGGTATTATGATCTTACAATAGATCTAAAAACTACAAGTCTAAGTTGTATGTATGAACAGATCATTTATTGTTTCAATTTAACCATTGGATCATAAAGTCTCGTAACCGAGAAGGACTTAACAATCCTTTATATATTGAGATACATCCTAATGAGTATCAAAAGATTTGGTCATGAATATATCATATAGATGCCAGATATCAAGTGACAAAATATTCTATTTAAATCCTCTAACAAGGTCGCACTTAACAGTGTGTTTCTAACCTTTAACAGGGCTAGCTCTTCATCGAGCTCACTTCATAAAAGTGAAAATTTTGGGTTACTGGTCCCAAGTGGTTTTTCTCTTAACAGGGTTTCCACGTTAAAAATCCATGTGTCAATGTGTTTGAGTCATTACTTTAGTGTTTTGTATTACACATAACTAATCTAGATTGATCAATATACACTAAGTAATTTACTATATTTCGGTAAATGAAAGACTGCTAATCGGTAAAGATAAAGGATAAGGTTTAATAGTGAACTTTGAGTAGTAGTTATTTGATAAGATAATTTCAAGGCATTCATCTTGTAGGACTAAAGATAGCTAGAGGCTTATAATTGTGGTAAAAAGTTTTTGGGTTAAATTATTGGAATATTTTTTAGGCCACTGATTCACCCCCCCCCCCCCTAGTTATTCTAACAATTAGTATCAGAGCTTGTGTGCTTAGAAGGAAGGTTTCAAGACCTAAGCAAAAGATCACAAGATGAGAAAATGAGATGTGCCCAAGTTGAACAAGGACAACTTTGCATCATGGCAAAGCAGGATAAGACTCCACCTATCTGGTATTGGAAATGATGTTTTTGATTAAGGTAAAAATAAGTTTTGAAAGGACCCTGAAACCTTTTACAAAAGACTACTAGAGATGAGAATCATAATCCCAATACAAACATAGAAAGCCTGCAATGAATAAAAGGTAGGACCCTGCCAAACACCCAAGCCCAAAATAGGAAAGAAAAGAACTGCCAAAAAAATGCATAGTTTCCAGCACAACTTCCAGCAGAATTTCTAGAACTGAAGAAAAGGCACTACATCGTTCTTTGGTAGGCTTCCTCTGCCTCCTTCTACATTTATTCCATCTTTTCAATGGACTCCTTCAGCTCTATCATCTCTTTTGGGATCTCTAGGATTTTCCTTTTAAGACCACTACGGGTTCTTGACCCTGGGCCCAAGCTTCCTACCTTTTCATCAATGGTAATTGTTGTATTTTCCAGTAGGCTTCTTTCCAGGTAAGCATATAATGCTTTCAGGTTCTAAACCAAAACTTGAAGCGCTTCATTGCTGTGTTTGAGAATGACACATATCATGTGCCCATTGTGGATAATTTTATTTTTCATATCTTGCATCTTTTCTTCCATAATAGCGTTAACTCTAGCAGTCAGCTCCTCATCTATGTTGTTGTTATTTACCTTAATCATCAGGTCCTTCTATATTTCCTCAACCTTTGACTTGAAAGGCTTCATAGCTTCTTGCATCTCATTCAATTTCTACTTCATAATCTTCATCTCCTCACTAAGCCAGTCTTCCATACTCGCCCCGTAGTCCTCTTTACTTTTCTGAATTCTATCATCACTATTAAAACCAACCATTTCGGGGTCCATTCTCTATTTCTTCTTATTCCTATTATCATCCTTCAAGATCAACTGCTCATTTTTATCATCCTTGCCCTTGTCAACATTATTTTTCTCCTTCTTATCATCTCCCTCTTTTTCATCTCCCTCAATTTCCATCTCTTGGTTTCCAACATCATTACCCCTTCCCTCATCATCTGTCATAGATGTTTCCTCCTTGTCTGTCTGAAAGTCCTCCTTACTCAGCTGATCTTCTTTTTCCCTTACAAGAATCTCGTTGTTTGTCTCACAAACTTCCTGATCAGTCACAGGCATTTCCTCCTTTTCCTCATTCTAGATCTCTTCATCATTACCCTGATTATCTAGGGTTTCATCATCCATCTCCTCCTACCTTTCCAGGTTCTCCTTTTTTTTGGTTCTAACCCTTTTCTTCAAACTCTTTTTTTTGTTTTCCAGGTTTGCATGCCTAGCTTTCCCTTTTACCCTTTTGGGGATAGGCGTCGGGACTTAATTTCAGGCATATTCTGATATCAACATAATGAGCCCCACATGGAGCACCAGATTACTCAATTTTTTTCTATGCTCCATCACGTTGTTATGCAACGAGCTCAGAAGATAAAAAGGAAATGAAACCTTTTTATTGTGCCTAAAATGATTATCCAGGACAAAGTGGAGATTATAAATTTTGGAGTATCTACCATCCAATGTAAAATACTTGATCATCACTGTAAGAATCTTCGCCCAGTGGGATTTATTTTTTTTGATATCAACATAAACCCCCATCCCTTTGCTTAAAAGGGCCTCTTCTTCTTCTATTTTTGGAAATATTTTGAATGCTTGAGTCCCAACCCTCTTGTTGTCCCTGTAAAATTTCATTCCCTTGCATGAAAGGCCCGTGGTTTCAGAGATAAACATCATAGCCAGAGTGAAATATTTCCCCCACAGGTTAACCTTCCCATCCTTCCAACCCTCTACAAATTTTTTTGTTATCTCCATATCCCAACCATGAAGCTTCTCTAGATACTGGGATACTCCTCCCTTCTTCAGCCTCTTCCAAACCTTCTTCTTCTATTTCCATTTGGTACAGTCTATCAGCTCCTCCCTCTTCATACCTCCCCCCATAATTCTCGATGCATTCTGAAAATGTAGATACTTAGAAGTCTAGAGTGCAATACCCTAGAAAGCTTTACTATGGTGATTATTCAGATTCAAAATGCTCATTAACACCCATAATCTGTGTGGGGTCACACTCTTCATTAATCTTGTTTACTTCGAATGACAGCTCACATTACATTTCATCATAATTGATGACATCATCATTAATTATGTTTATTAATCACTCCTTCAATATTGTTAAACCTATCATACCTGATAAGACTAAAAATCTCCATTTTAAGATCCGCTTCCCCTCTCCATGATTGCATGACATTAGTTTGTACACCCACATTAGCTAACCCATCTGCCCTCTTATTACCTTCCCTGAAAATGTGGGATATATGATAATCTTTGAAAGTGGGCATAATAGATTTAATTTTTTCAATGATATGGCTAATAGTCCATGAAGCTTCATGATCGCCTTTAATACAATTTATTATGTTAAGAGAGTCTCCCTCCAGCCAAAGTTTAGAAAAGCCCATGTATTTGGCCAGCATAACCACATGAAGGGCAGCCATGGCTTCCACCATATGATTAGTCTGAACTCCCAGCGGGGCAGCAACAGCTCCTAGACAATTACCAGCAAGGTCCCTTATAATACCTCCCACTCCAGCTTTCCCTGGATTCCATTTGGCTGCCCTGTCAAAATTACCTTTGACCCAGCCACTTGGAGGAGTACTCCATCTAGTATTTTCCCTCAAGTTTAAGTTATTATCTTTTTTCATCTGAGAATCATAAGTATATCAGTGATACAGAGAGATTTCTTGCAGGGGGAGTCGCTAGGGAGCTGATTTTTAAAATTTTCCAGCAAACTTCTACATATACTATTTGCCACAATTTGATAGGATGAGATTTTTTCTCTGAATATTTTGTTGTTTCTTTCCTTCTAGATTCTCCAAGTAAATTGGGGCAGAACCAGCTTCCAAAGATCTTTGACATCTTTACCCTTAAGGGGGCAATGCCATTGTTTAACCATATCCTAAAAGTTATTAGGTTTAACCCAATCTAGGTTGAAGAAGTTGAAAACAGAATTCTAAGATTTAAAAGAGTAAGAACAATGAATCATTAGATGGTTACAATTTTTAGCTTCAAAGTAGAAAAGAATACATATGTTAGGCATACTGAAACCCCTTTTGCAAAGATTGTCCAGTGTAAGAATTTTGTTCTAAACAAGGAGCCAAAATAACATATTAATTTTGGGAATAAGTTTGTTATTCCATACCTAACAGCTAGGAGAGTGATTTTCCTTCAGGAAAAGAAGGGCAAAAGCAGAAGAGACAAAAAAATTCCATTAGCCTTCGGCCCCCAAATCAAAGTGTCATGTTTGTTTTCTCTAGCAAACCAGGGTATTAGAAACTTATTGACCAGATTGAGGGAAGCATCAAAGGAGCTAAGGTCCACCCATTTTTCATTGATCCAATAATCTTAAACCTTCTCTCCAACAATTTCTTTACAGTCCAAAATCACTAGCATCCATTCTTGCTTATCACTAAGGGCTTCTTCCTTCAGCCATTTATCTGTCCAGAAGTTGATTTTCCCGTCATTTCCCAACTTCAATCTTATCCCTTTTTTGATCAGATCCATACCTTTCCTGATACTATTCCAAATGGAAGAGCCATTGATATCTGAGGGGTACCTAAGCACTTCCTCCAAAGAATTTAAATGGTATTTTCTCTTAATGATGGCATTCCATTCCTTCTCCTCTTCAAAGATTCTCCAACATTGTTTTTCCAACAAGGCCTTATTTGTATTTTTAATGCTTTTGATGGTATTGGAAATGATGTTACTCAATACTTGGATACTAAATATGTGTTTCCTACATGACCTCACACACTTGAGAAATTAAGAGAAAATCATGATCATAATTTTATGATGATAGAACTTGCTTCCTCACTCTTTGATGTTGAATTTGAAGATGTCAAAACCTGCACCTCTACAAAGCAAATGTGGGACAAATTAGAGCTGGTAAATGGAGGAGATTCTAATGTACTAAGAGCTAATGTAGAGAGCCTAAGAGGTAAATTTGATGACCTAAGAATGCGAGAAGGAGAAAATATCACTCAGTATAGCTACAGAGTAAAAGAGGTAGTCAATGCTATCCGAGGAGTTGGAGGTATACTTGAAGAAGAGATAGTGGTAAGTAAAATCCTAAGAACCTTACTACTTGTATATGCTATTAGATTACTTTCTATACAAGAAATGAGAGCAGTAGCAAACAATAATGTCACTCTAGATAGTTTGTTTGGTAGATTGATTTCATTCAAGATGAATAACTTTGATAACAGTGTCTTACCATCTATTGAGTCTGCAATCAAATCTTCTTTGAAAATAAGTAAGTTAAGTCATAAACACACTATGAGAAATGATAGTGAAAGTGATATTGATGACCAAGATCTTGATGAGATTGAAGCACTAATGGCTAGAATATTGCAAAGAGGCAAAGATAGATACAAAGGTAAATTACCACTTGTATGTTTTAATTGTAAAGCGACTAGACACTTTGTTGCTAGATGTCCTAACAAAAGAAAAGATGATAGAAGTAATGATAGATCATATGAAAATAATTTTGATAGAGGTGATAACAAAGATTACCGAAGTAACTAACAATCTGACAGAAGAGATACCTGAGACTACAAAGATAGAGGGAAGAAAGCTTGTTACCTGTTAGAGAACAAAGATGGAAATACTGACACTGAATCTGATGAAGACATTGAGATGGTATTTGTGGCCATGAAGGATTATTCAGACGAAGAAGAATAGTATGTAGAGACTGCACTCATATCTAATTTTAGTAAGAATGATGTCTAAATTATAGATAGTGGATGCACTCACCACATGACTGGTGATAAACAAAAGTTTGAAACTTTTGAGTACTATAATGGTGGATCAGTAAGAATGGGTAATGACACACCTTGTCTAGTTGAGGGTAAAGGAACCATAATGTTGAATAACCTAATCAAATGTGAAAAGGAATACTAGGTAAAATGACTTAACTATAATCTATTGAGTGTTTGACAGCTGAATAACACAAGTCACCGAGTAGCATTTGAAAATAAGAAGGCAAAGATCTTCAATGAATCAGGAAGGTTGATTGGAACTGGTGAACAGACAAAAGGTAACCTATTTTATCTTGATGATATTAACACCACTTGTTTAATGGATAGAAACGAAGACATATGGTTGTGGCATACGATATTATTTCATGTGAATTTTGAAAACATAATTAAGATAATAAATAAAAGGAAAGTAAGAGGCTTACCGAGCATGTCAAATCCTGAGCATATCATGTGTAAGAATTGTCAAAAAGGTAAGATGACAAAGTCTAGTTTCAAGAGAAAAACCCATACATCTAATGATATTCTAGAATAAGTCCATACTGATCTATGTGGACCCATGAGAACAAAGAGTTACTATGGTGATAGATATTTCATTCTCTTTGTTGATGATTATTCTAGAATGATGACAGTTATGTTCTTAAGAGAAAAATTAGAAGCATTCAAGATGTTTAAATGGTATAAAGCTATGGTAGAAAAACAAAGTGGTAAGGAACTAAAATTCCTAGGATCAGATAGACGAGGAGAATTTGTTTCTGATGAATTCACTAACTTTTGCAATGAGCATGGAATTAAAAGACAGGTTTCTTCACCAAGAACACCATAGATAAATGGGATTGCTGAAAGTAGAAATATATCTATTGTTGATTGTGCAAGAACACTTATGATAGAGAAAAGAATCACTCAAAATTTATGGAGGGAAATTTTCAGTACTGCTTTCTACATATTGAACATAGTACAATTAAAGAAAGAAACCAAAAAGACACCCTATGAGCTATGGTATGGCTACAAAACCAATGTAAGTTACTTCAAAAATTTTGGTATTCAATGTTATATTTTGAAAGATGATAGAAATGGAAAGCTTGACTCCAAAATTGAAGAAAGAATCTTTCTAGGGTATTCCACCAAGAGAAAGGCTTATAAATGTCTTAACAAGTCCTCTAACAAAATCATTGAAAGTGCAAATATCAGAATAGATGAATATGCAGATAAAAATGATGAGGAGAGTAGAAAAGAACCAGAAGACAACATTTTTTTTACACTGAAGAACCTGACACTCTGCCTGAGAAACAGTGTATAACTCTTGAGCAACAAAATATTGCACCCAAGCATCAGGCTGCAAATACCAAAAATTAGGAAATTGATGTTTTGAGCGATGGAGATCAGAATGAAGGTCAAGATGATGATCAGAATGATGAAAAAAGAACTGAACTGATACTTTCCGAGTATGTCAGAAGACACCATCCACAAAACCAGATCATAGGAGACAAGAAGGGTGGAATGAGAACAAGAAGTAAGTCACTTAACACTAGATGTTTAATTTGTTATTTTGAGCCTAAATTTTTTAATACTGCACTTGAAAATGAAGAATGGGTCAGTGTTATGAATGAGGAAATAGAATAGATTAAGAAGAACTGAACATCGACATTAGTACCGAGACCAGATGAAAAGAATTTCATCGGTACCAAATGGATATTCAGAAACAAGCTGAATGAGAATGGAGAAGTCACAAGGAACAAAGCAAGGTTAGTATGAAAGGGGTATGCACAAGAAGAAGGTATAGATTATGGAGAGACCTTTGCACCCATTGCTAGACTAGAAGGAGTCAGAATACTACTTATGTTGCATTCAAAGGATTCAAGGTATATCAAATGGATGTCAAATATGCATTCCTAAATGGAATACTAGAAGAAGAGGTATACATTGAACAACTAGAAGGGTTTGTTGATCTAGATAGGAGAAACATGGTATGTAGACTACAAAAAGCCTTGTATGGATTGAAACAAGCACCTAGATTCTGGTATGAAAGACTTCACTCCTATCTCATAAGCATTGGTTTTGTAAGAACAAGTGAAAATATCAATCTGTACTTAAAAGAAGATTCTGATGATAATATACTAATTGCTGAAATATTTTTTGATGATATCATATTTGGGGGTAATGATATGTTATGTAAATCCTTTTCTAATGAAATGAGAAAGGAGTTTGAGATGCCAATGTTTAGGGAGATCAAATTCTTTCTTGGTCTACAGATTCTTCAACAAGATGCGGACATATATATCACACAATCTAAATACATCTAGGAAGTCTTGAAGATATTCAAGATGGAAGATTCCAAACCAATTGGAACACCTATGGCAACCGGATGAAAGATGAAAAAAAAGACAAATCAAATGAGGTAAATTAGACCTTGCATAGATCAATGATTAGAAAACTAATGTATGTTGTTCATAATAGACCAGATATAGCACATGTAGTTGGAATAGTTGCAAGATTCTCTGCTAATCCCAAAGAATCAGACATGACTGTTGTCAAGAGAATTCTGAGATATCTAAATAACATCGAGGACTATGGCTTATGGTATAATGAGAAGGCAAATTTGAGCTTCAAGTCTATACAGATGTTGATTGGGCTGGAAACTTAGATGACAGAAAGAGCACAACTGGAGGAGCATTCTTCATGGGTGATAAACTTGTCACATGGGTAAGAAAGAAGAAAGGATGTATCTCACAATCTTCTACAAAGGTAGAATAGGTGGTTGTTGCTGCAAAATTCTCTAACATTGCATGGATAAAACAGTTAATGGAAGGTATGAATATGAAAATTCTTGAACCAGTGATTATCTATTGTAATAATACTAGTGAAATAAACATTTTTAATAATCCATTCATGCATGCTAAGACGAAGCATATTTCTATCAAGTATCATTACTTAAGAGAACAAGTGAAAGAGAAAGAGGTGATACTAGAATATGTTCAATAAAAGAAACAATTAGCTAACATATTCACAAATCCATTGCCTAAAGACACATTTGAGTACCTAAGAAAGAGACTAAGGGTCTGACCCTTGTCTATTGGTCAGTAAGCTGATTAGGAGGCTGCATTAGCCTACAAATAATCTGAAGATCATTCATGTTGATGCAAGAAAAGAGATGGACTGCAAAGATACATCAGTACATAGAAAGGTACATATCTTCACCGAACACCAAAGTCACTATGTTGTTGATAGATAGGGAAATTCAAGGAGTATATTATAAAAAGGAGGAAGGATATACTTTGGCATTGTTGTCAAAGGGAGAGAATATCAAGATGGGAGAGAATATCCTAAGAATTCAAAGGGAGAGAGTATCTTGAGAAGATCCAAAGGAGAGAGATTATATATACATAGGAAATATCCATCAAAAGGAGAGAAGATATCCCAAGGGAGAGATGACTTAAGGCATAGAGTATTTTATATTCTTGTCAAAGAAAAAAGAAATGATCAAAGAGAGGAACAATCAAAGGGAGAGACAACATCAGAGAAAGAATCTAAAGCTACTACATTTATCCATTGAAGGGAATAAATATTGAAGAAAGCACTCTACAAGTTTCAAATCTAAGCTATACGAGCTTACCGAGAGCCATACATTTGTATTGCTTATAGAACAATGAAATTGGTAGATTGATGAACTACAACTGATATATTTCTTATTGTATTAGTAACAATAGAGTGTGATAATGTAGTGTTTTTCCATCAATGCCAAAGGGAGAGATTGATGAACAATAAATAATTGAATGCTTGAAGATGTTAAGTTGATGATCACCGAGCTGCAGAAAGTTAATGCAAGACATTAAATTAGTTAATGTATTATATTGTCATTGATGTCAAATTGATATAATATGATTGGTTATATACAAAGTGGAAAAGACTTCAGAGAACCAGAAAGATTAAGGTTATGCTATCAGTAATGCATAAAATTTTAGTATGCACTAAGTGACAACAAACACCAATGGTTAATGCACTCCGGTGGATAGAGAACCTGGAGAGGAAAGTCGCAGTGATACCCGAGCAAGCATTACTGATGAGAAGAACATCATAGTGTTACCCAATAGACAAACAACCCCAACTGACAAACAACCCTAACGGAGATGCCGAGGAGAACTGAAGTGTTGACCAAGCTAACAAGGAGTTAAACATTGAACAGAACTAAATTTTAGAAATGATAAAAGACTTAGCTAGCAAGAGCTAAAGAAGGAGTTAACTAGTTGTTAATATTGTTTTCATCGACAAGATAAAATCCAGAGATAAGAAAGAGTTTTAAAGTTGTTTTATTCCAGTTGTCTAAGATAAATCTACGGGATAAAATTGAAGTATACTTTTAAAGCAAGATTGGCTAGAATTGCGGATCATGCCAAGAACAAGAAATTCAAGCACTGAGAAATGGTGAAATCATGTCTATAAAGAGACAAGATAATTCATTGTGAACTAGGGGAGTGAATAGAAAAGAAGATGTTGAAGGAGATACTAGTGAAGGAAGAATTCATAGTCCTAATCAATAAAGCTAAGGAAAGAGCTAAAGATTTATGTGGACACTGAGCAACAGAGAAGCATAGAATCACCAAGTAGAAAGAAGTGGAGCAAAGTTATTGAAAGGAGACATTGATCATAAATGTATTATGAGCTTACAATAGATCTAAAAATCTACAAGTCTAAGTTGTATGTATAAACAGATCATTTACTATTTCAATTTAACCATTGGATTATAAAGTCTCTTAACCGAGCAGGACTTAAAAATCCTTTATATATTGAGATACATCCTAAGGAGTATAAAAAGGTTTGGTCATGAAGATAGCATAGAGATGCCAGATATCAAATGACAAACTATACAAGGTTTGGTCATAAAGATAGCATAGAGATGTCAGATATCAAGTGAAAAACTATTCTATTTAAATCCTCTAACAAGGTCACACTTAATAGTGTGTTTGTAAACTTTAATAGGGTTGGCTCTTCACCAATCTCACTTTAGAAGAGTGAAATTTTTGGGTTACCGGTCCTGAGTGGTTTTTCCCTTGATATGGTTTTTCCCTTGATAGGGTTTCCACATTAAAAATTCATGTGTCAATGTTTTTATGAGTCATTACTTTAGTGGTTTGCATTACACATAACTAATCTAGATTTATCATTATACACTAAGTAATTTATTGTATTTCGTTAAATGAACGGCTACTAATCGATAAAGATAAAGAATAAGGTTTAGCAGTGAACTCCGAGCAGTAGTTATTTGATATGATAATTTCAAGGCATTCATCTTGTAGGACTGAAGATAACTAGAGGCTTATAATTATGGTAATAAGTTTTGGGTTAAATTATTGGAATATTTTCAAGGACACTGATTCACCCCCACCCCCCTCTCATTTATTCTAACACTTATTGTCGAGACCCAAATTTCCTTCTTTTAGTAGTTGTTTCTAGGTTTTAGCTTCTCCCTAATTTTATCCTAAGGGGGGGTGTTAGAGTAATAAGTTAATTCTCTTATTGATTAAATCATTTGATTTAATTATTAAAGTCACTTATTATCTCAAGTTTACTTAAGCTAAACTTTAGGCATGTTATAATTAATTATTCATGCAACCTAGGTTTCTCCACCTTTTGGCGTTCGATCTCCTTTAAAAGGATTCATCTCTTTTTATTTCATTTATTCCCTCTCTGAATGAATATTTTGTCTTGCATATCATTCTGAGTTTTGTCTCCAAGATTTTCTTTTGTAACAGGTGATTTTGCATGCAATGGATCTTGGTGGTTGAATTCTATGAATTCTAACAACACTACTAGGGAATAATTGTATGTTCTCATTGATGACAAGTACATATTATTCTATATATATCTTGTCACAGTATGATGATACCAAAATTTTGATTTCCTATTCGGCTAAGTATGGAAATACAGACTCAGTGTATGGTTTTTGGTATAAGGATCAACATGAATGCATGTGATCAAGTTTTGATGTGAGAAGCTAGGAGAAGATCTACAGGTATATTATTTATCTTTATCTAAGATCGCAATAGTATATATTTTCATTGGATGAAGTTATGATCTTGTTAGTATCAAATGAGCATAGTTAAGTGAGAGTCAGAGACAGATAGTTGATTAGATTAATGATCCAATTGTTTTACTAGTTCTATTTGGTGATGTCAACATGATAGAAGATATTTTTGGTATTGGTTAAGTTTAGCATTGAATTTTGTGTGTAGATCTGGTCGATACTTCACACATTACCTATTTGGTTCATCAGGCCAACAGTGAATATGAACATCTTGGATGATCAGTATATAAGCTTGAGTTTTTTTTTTATTGATAAATGTGATTGTTGGATATTATTTCTATTTGTTTTATGTGATTGATGAATCAGTGATGAGAGGATCGATAGTTAAATAAGTAGTTTATTTTTTTAATTCATTGAAACTGTATTGGCATTGTTGATGTTGTTTATTAGTTCAACTTTTGTGGATGAATCCTTTTGTATGGCAGTGTGCCTCTAAAGGTTATGTACCTTTTTTGTATATTGAGCAGTGAGCTCTAGGTTGTAAGCCTAAATGAATGTGCATTCCCTATATGTACTTAAACCCCTAACAGGGTATACTATATTTCTGCATAGATAATTTGTGGGTTCCATCCCCACCATGGTTTTTCCCTTAACATGGTTTTCACGATAAAAAATTATAGTGTTATGATGTTGTGGATGCTTTGTTTTTGTTTCAGTTGTTTGCTTTCAGTTATACTTTGTTTATGGTTGTACAATCAGATTGAAAGAACATTGATTCACCTCCTNCTCAGTGTTCCTCAATCCTATCAATTGGTATCATATCTTTGGTCCTTGGAATAATTATAACAGCTTGAGGAAGGTCCCAAAGGCAGATTTGATAGTTTCTGGTAGTGCTTAGAAGAAGATCTTGGTTGTGCTTGATGATCTTGACAAATCTAATGCTTATAACTCCGAGTTGGAAAAGAAACTTAATAATGTTGAATTTTTTATTAAGAACTTGAAGGAACAATTGAACAAATCTAGAGATAAGAGGAAAGACCTTGTTGATCAGTTGCAACATAAAGATGATTCAAAGGCATTGAAAGAAAAATATGATGAATGTGATCAGATCGCAAAAGATAGAGACAATCTGAAACATGAATTAGAAGCTATGGTAATGAAGATGACCAAGGAAATTGAAGCTAAGAAAAATCTTGACCAATCCCTAAAGAACAAGACAAAATAATGTTACTGACTGAATGGTGAGGTTGGACAGTTGAAGATCAATCTTGAGGAATATAGACATAATGAGAAGAAGCTTAAAAGGGTTAATGAATTTCTTAGGACTGAACTTGTTGCAGGTAATGAATTCAAAGAAAAGTTAAAATCTAGTTCATAAAAGCTTGATGCACAACTTGAAAGTCAAAGACCAAAAGGAGAGACTCAAGGACTTGGATTTGAGAAAGGAGAAAGTTTTGAATTAGGAGAGGAAATCAATACATCAGAAAATCAGATTGGGGAACCTAAGAAGACACCTATGAGACAACATAATTTCAATGGAATATACTTTTCATGTAACAAATTTGGGCATAGAGAAAAGGAGTGCATAAGTACACCTAATAATGCTACATTTTTTGGCTATTGTTACACTTGCAACAACTATGGACATAAATGAAATGAATGCCGAACAAAAGTGAATAATTATGTGAACCAGAGGAACATTACCTGTTACAAATACAAAAACTTTGGACATATGGCAAAGAAATGCAGGTTAATGAAAAAATAGGTGAATCAAAGGTATGAAAATGTGATATGTTTCAATTGCAAAAATTTTGGTCATATTGCTAGGAATTGCATATACAATAATGTAAGAGGATCAGTGGAAAAGAGCAATGTGCAAAATTATAAAGGAAAGAAACTAATCAATGTTGATGAAGTTAGGAAGGAAATGAGAAAGAATTGGGTTAGAAAGGATCAAATAAATACTTTTGGATAGATCGCACAAGCATCTGGTGTGATAATCTCTACATAAAATTGATTAGGTCATTGACCTAATGGGGATTTTTTCATAAAATTCATTACCTGTCCCCTAAATCTGATAGAGAAGTGAATGCGATCCACATACTGAGATGAAGAATTGTGTTTCTGACATGCTATACCTTTTGCAAAAGTGTTTGTGAAGATTTTAAGATTTTAAGATGAATCAGATACACTCTGTTCTGAGACAATTTGAAAGTCGAAGTACACTAGCATTAAATGTTACCATTTTTTTTTCTTGTGAAGTAACAAAAAGGCATTTTTAGTTTTCAATTCTCACCTTGCGAGCTATAGAAGGAATTTTTGGAGCACACAACAGCAATTTTGAAAGAGGATCAAAATATTTCAAAAGATATTTGGAGCTTTAACCTATAATCGATGAAAATGTATTTTTCATCGTGAAAATTTGATTTCTAAAGATTTACTCATGGAATCACCTAAGTTTGTTGATATAACCGAGTAACCACGACCTATCTTTAATAAAAAATCATTTAAAGAAACTATGGATGATCTGGATAGTGCATTTACTTCTATACCCTATGTATTTTTGCATGTAGAGAACACTAGGGAATATATACACTGTCATTTTGAAGAATTAGGTGAGAAAGCTATTGTTAATCAATGGAAAGAAGTCACTGATAAATACATTCTAAAGGATGAATACAAGGCATTAGTAGAGAAAAAATTTGTGCAAATCATGTAATTTATAGATTTATTTGAGTTGGAATGGGTTCATTATATATTGAGTAGGCTTCACAATCAGTTTATTTGGTTAGAAAAACCCTACAAAATCATGATTGAGTTTTTGAGAGCAGTTACTGTTTATTGTGATCTTGGAGAAGTGCTTGCACTAATAACTATCTAGAAGGACATAGCAACTCAATTGACTGATTCATAATGTAACAAGCTAGCAATGATTATGAACAATATTTGACAGGCTGATGTGAAGTTCGTCTCCATGGTGCTTGGATACAAAGTCTTTCATTTTAGTAGAGAAAAATCCATTTTTAGCACAATAATCTATGTTGCTTACAAAATGGTGAAGGACAATGTTGATTATGATATCTGTGAATCACTAAGAGATTATTTAATGAATAACTCGGAGAGGATAAAGAAGGATAAGAAAATATTCAAGTATGGTCAGCTCTTGGTATGCATTTTCTTCTACTTCATGAATTACTTTCCAGGAATTGGGAATATAGCATGGAAAGAGGATCTACCTATTGCTTTTAAAATAAATAAATATTATAATATTATTGGGGATATGTTAGCAAAAGGTATTGTGTGGGCTTTCTTTAAATAGTTTCAATATTCCATGAAAGTAAGACACAGAATTCCTCCTGATATTGTGAGGAAATATGAAAAGACTATATGTTTCATGGTAGAAACCAATGCATGTTTGATGGAGGCAATTAAGCCTAGGACCTCATGGGTATTCCCTATGGGATATGAGGTGGATGGTCCACTTCTTGAAGCCTATGCAGAGGACATTCTACAAAAACCAATTGACCCATCAGAAAAGAGGTTTGGTACATACTCTAAGAAAAACCTTGAATTGAATAGACTAGAAAGAGAAAGAAAAATTAGAAAAGATGTAGAGTAAGTGGAAGTAAAGATTAGATTTACTAAAGAGAATACTTATGTAGCAAGGAATAATTCAGCAGAGAAAGAAAAGGAAAAGGGAAAAGAGAATGAAGCTAAAGAACTAATTGATGTGGAGGTTGATGTCCCTCCTATATATATTCCATTTTCACAATCACTGAGGGAAAGGCACACTAGGAGTGCAACTGATATAGTTAAGAAGGAGCATGTTTCACCTAAGAAAGATACATCTTCCACTCCTAAGGAAATAAAAGGCAAAATAGAGAAAAACAAGAACTACCCCTTGTTGGGAAGAGAGTTAAGAGAAAACCCAAGAAAATCTATAAAGGTGTTGATGAAGGAGATAAGGATGAAGCTATAGATTCAAATGATGCGGTGAGAAAGCTTAGATTAGAAGGTGCTAAGGCAAAAAATATTGTTGAAGATGAACCTGCAAAGAAGAAAGAAAAAAAAAAAATTGATAAGCCACATTACTCTATTGATGATGTTATTAACAACATGACTATTTTTGGGATTTTGGTTCAAGTAAAATGATGCTACAACAAGTATGATTAAGATGAGAAGAAGAGAATTGTAGAAAGAGCTATAGAATATTTGAATAAGTATAGAAGAGTTTTAATTGAGATCAAAAGTGAAATACCTGATGAGAAATACAACATTCTTGATGGAAGGAGATTGACTGCATTAGAAAAGGACAAGGAGATAAGAGAAAAGGTCTTAGTAAAACTCAATCCTGTATTTTCAATTGAGGAAATTCATAGGATTATTAACTTGGAAAAGAGATATTTCATAAGAAAAACTAGAGCAACAAGCTTATGATAGGACAAATTGATGAGGTAGTTGAGGATACAGAGAACATTCTAACCAAGGTACTCATTGAAAACAACATTGATTTAATCTAGAAGAAAGATGATGAGGAAACTACTATTGAGAAAGATGATACACCTAGGGAGAAGGATGAACTTGATGCATACATTGGAGGAGTCCCTATTACTTTCATTATGGAACCCTTGGCAGAAAATAATTCAATAGATATCAACTTATCTTTGACAGAAGATGGCTATGTGGTTAATGATAAGGAAATGAATGTTGAAACCATTGATATTAAAAAAACAATAAATGATGTTAAAAATATTGAGAAAGGAGAGAAGGATAAGGAAGAAAAAAAGGATCAAGATATAGTTCAATCTAAGAAGACTACAAGCTCACAAGATCCTAATGTTGATAAGATGGTAACTTTTGATGACATAGTAAAGATTGAGGCAAGAGACACTGTTCTGACAGTTGAAGAATATGTTGCTGATACAGATAATATAAAGATAATTCATATTCCAATTCACTTATACATTCTTAGCCTTGAAGAACTTATAAACATAATAACTATTACATAGAATAGAGCAAGGAAGCCGATTTTGAGAACTCATAAGAAATATAGTGAGTTGCTTTTATTGAAATCATGTTTTTTATGCAAGCTAATGCCTACCTATGTGTTAAACCAAAATCAATCCACTTCAGGACAGTTGGAACAATTTTTGAAGGCTACTAGCTATCATTTTTAGTCATTGGAAGAATCAGCCTTGGTGAATGTGCATAATGAATATGAAGGGATGAGACTAAATCAGCTTAAGACCGAGATTGTCATGGACAACAAATATTTGGGCCTAGAAATTCAGGGAGTAAAGAATGCCTTGTCTGAAGGAAGAAAGATATATACATGATGTATTGACTATGCTTTTCATGTATCTGATGTTGACAAAGTAATTGAGGAGACTAAGGTGAAGCTGAAAGAACTATCTATGTATTATGACCCCTTGAAGACTTTAGCTTTAGTGCATGCAGTGCAATTCACTACATTGGATAACAAAATAAAATCACTTTTGAATGAGAAGGAAAGAGTCAAGGACAGAATTGGTCAGCTTAGGAGCTTAATTGTTCCTAAACTTGATGCTTTGACAATAAGCTTGCAAGAAGCAGAGATAACCTACAACATGTTAGGTACTTCAGATCTTATTTCAATTGAGAAAACTACATATGCAATTTGTGGGTAGATTTTAGTAATGGAGAGTCTATGGAAGAGTTGGGATAACAATTTTACAGCTCTAAGGAGCACTTTTTATGACACTTTCAAACTTTTGTATGTATGGACACCTTATACATAATGAAGATTCTTAGGATTTTGGTAGAAGCGATTTTTGTTTTCTTGAAGACCTTTTCCATTGATTTAAAAGGGGGGGAGATAAGGAGAAAAATGATAGATTCATCTCAAGGACAACTACCTTTTTTATAAGGAGAAAATTTTTTTTGGAGTTTGGCATTTTGCTTGGACACTTAGTCATTTTTTGCTAAGTGTTGTCGTCAATGCCAAAGGGGAGACTGTTAGCAAGAGACACTGATAGGGAAGAACTATATTTTATCATTGATGGAAACTACATATCATTATGGAGATATCTTTTCATATTATGATGATACCAAAAGTTTGATTGCAGATTTGGCTAAGTATGGAAATACAGACTCAGTGTACAGGTTTTGGTGTAAGGATCAGCATGAATGCATGAGATTGAGTTTTGATGTGCAAAGCTAGGATAAGATCTACAGAGCTATTATTTATCTTTATCTAAGATCGTAACAATATATATTGGTATTGGATGAAGTTATGATCTTTTGAGTATCAGGTGAGAAAATTTCAGTTAGAGTCAAAGAAAGATGATTGGTTGGATCGATCAGCGATCCTATCAGATCAATGATCCAATTATTTTAATAGTTCTATTTGGTTATTCTGACATGATAGAAGATATTTTTGGTATTGGTTAAGTTTAGAATTGAATTGTGTGTATATATCTGGTTGACACTTCACACGTTACCCATTTGGTTCCTAAGGCCGATAGTGAATATGAACAGCTTGGATGATCGGTATATAAGCTTGATTTTTTGTGTTGATTGATATATGTGATGGTTGGATATGATTTCTATATTTTGTATGTGATTTATGGATCAATGATCAGAGGATTGGCAGGCAGATAAGCAGTTTATTTTGAACTTCATTAGAACTGTATTGGCATTATAGATGTTGTTTCTCAATTTAACTTTTGTGGATGAATCTTTTTGTATGGAAGTGTACCTCTAAAGGTTGTGTACATATTTTTATATATTGATCAGTGAGCTCTAGGATGTAATCTTGAATGCACATGCATTCCCTATATGTACTTAAACCCCTAACAGGGTATACTTTATTTCTTTAGACATAATTTGTGGGTTCCATCCCCACCATGATTTTTCCCTTAACAGGGTTTCCTCGATAAAAATCATGGTGTTATGATGTTGTGGATGCTTTTTTTGTTTAATTTGTTTGCTTCAAGTTATACTTTGTTTATGGTTGTACAATCAGATTAATAAGGTTAAATCTTCAAGAGCATTAATTCACCCCCCCCTCCTCTCAATGTTCAAAGACATATTGCTACTGCTGAGCTATTGTATTCTGCAATTGTTTGATATGCTTCATATTCATTTTTTCCAAATTATCTACTTCTCTTTATTGTTGAGTTCTCTTAACCCTTAAAGTGGCTATATCCTATTTTAATTTGAAAGATTCCTTAGCATAAATCCCAACTCATGTCGGTGGAAGCATATGAGCTTCTTGTTGTATGCTTTCTTCTTTGAGCCTTTGCAATTTCTTTATTAATCTAATAGTGTCTTCTTCATACTTTATTGCTAGTTTCTTAGTAAATTTGGTAGTGTGAAAAGCTAGTTGGGCTCCTTGGACCATTATGGTATCAAATAGTATTCTCAAAATCAAATGGGCACATAATTCATTTTTCTCTTACAACATTGTTGACTTTTTTGTGGTAGGAAAGGTTAACCAAATTACAATTAGGACATAATTGTGATCAAATTTTGATCAAAAATATATATAATTTTCATTTATAGGATCTTCATCCAAGTCTATCATTATCTCCTCCTAAATAAATCAAATGAAATGGTATATGAGATATTCTATCCTTTCGATGAGAGAATACCATTGCTCCTCACAATTTATCTTCCTTTCTCTACAGTCATTTTTTCATCCTTTTCTTGACTCGCTGCTTAACTTGTGCTACCATTTCTCTATTCTTTCATGATTTAGGATTCAAGGTATCATATTCATCTCTAACCTCATCACTCACAACTTTGAACATAAAGTGCCAAAAATATTTTATTTTTGTAAAATTATAATCATTTAAGAACTCTTCACATGTTATCTCTATAATAGAATCAATTGCATTATAAATAAGCCTAAAATATATGATTTCTTTGTCTATTGGAGGATCCTAAACTTGTACACCCTCGGGAGTATCAGACTCACTTTTGTTCTTGAGGCTTTTCTTCTTCAACTTGGAATCCTATATTTAGATCTTCATATGGTATGTGCAATGGGATTACTACTCTAGGGCTCTCTAGAAAATTTAAGGAATGAGTCCCTTACAAAGAAGGATATGGAATTGGTTTCTTTGAAGAAGAGTCAACATGAGAGGATATGGGGGGAGGTGTGAAGTTTGGAGGATGCATAGGCATTGACTGAGGAGCAGGAGTAGGAGGGGCATGAGATGAGATTTTCAATGTAGTAATTGTATATACTTTGGTACAAACTTTACAATTTTTGGAAAGGGAATCATATCTACATCAATGTACAAGGAACAAATTGCTTTTTATATTAACTATGTATCCTTGACAGGGTCCTAATGAGAAAAGTATGCTAGATCCTTAAGTCTCTTATTAGTTTTATAATATTCTATTTTGTACCACATTTCCCTTATCTTCAAAAATTTATCATATTTTGTTATATTCTCAATGATATCCTCCTCAATATTGGGTTGGAGAATTAAATCCATAGACTTAAGACCTTTTTCAATGACAAAATGAAAATCTTTAGGTCATAGGATTTGTGTTTTGCAAAATCCAAGTTATATTTCTTCAATTCACAATCTAGAAGATCATGGGCCTTCTTATTACACACACACACACACACATACACGTGTGTGTGTGTGTGTGTGTGTGTGTGTGTGTGTGTATTTGTGTGTGTATATACATATACATATATAGATATATATATATATATACATATATATATATATATCAGAAAAATATAATAGGAATAGGAAAAAAGTACTCTCTTTTGTGTGATCCACCAATGCTCAATTTATAAGACTCCCATTATTGATACACAATTTCTAAGAATGTAATTCTATTAGAAAACATGGTAGGTGGGATCCAAGGTGGTACAAGGAACCATAAATAATGATGATTTTATGATCTTTATTGTAAAACCATGACCCCCAGTTATGATCTATTTAAAGCTTAGGAGCTAGATCTTTTGGCCTCTATTTTTTTCTTATTTTCTCAGGTAGGCACTATTATAATAATTTCTTCCAACAAAGACATAATCTTATTTACAAAATAGTTCTCAAAGATCACATAATTTGAATTTGGACAATGCTTGTCCCAAATGTATGTCTGTTTGTGTAAAAGTAGCTTGTGGTTCTCAACAACTGGTGTAACTTTGAGACCTTTGTCTCAGAATTCCAGACCATTGATCAATAATATATGCATCAGAATAAAATAATATCTAAATTTGACTATTAATTTTTCACCTTTGATGTCCTTCAAGGCTTTATGCAACTTGTTAGCAAGAAAATATGCATAACCAAATGGTATGTTCTAATCTCTAGATTGTATGTCAATGCACAAGATAATCATGTGGTTTGGAATAACAGTTTATTCGTCTACCCCAAATATTTGGCATAAGGCATAGTAAGTGTATTTGAAATACCCACCAAATAATTCTACATTGGATGGAGGTTGGTCTCTTGTAGTCAATTATTTTTCATCTCCTTTTAAATGATAAGGCCTAATGCAGGAAGCTTTCCTTTGTATGGAACCTTGTGTATGTTAAATTCTCTCACTGATTCATTTTAATCTAGGAAATTAGTGGTGTTAACTCTCAACCTAAATACTTCATTGATTTTTTTCCTATTGATTGTCACCAAAGCTCTAGTATCTCTAGCCAAAATTTCCCTTTGATCAATACTATAAGCCTTATAAAATTCCCCAATCAAATACACACTAACAAAAATAGTGGGCACCACCATTAGGCACATAACAAGAGATCTAGTACCAACTATTTGTTGGAGTTTTAATTCAAATTATTTGTGGAGATACAGAGACAATGACTAAGCATACCTTTTGTACTAGCACAACAATGAAACCAACAAAAAAAAAATACTTCACTTATATCACAAATTAAAAACTTGTGTCACAGACCCACATTGACTTATTTTATAGTCAAGCCCATCCATTATATTTTTACATGTGTGCAATTTAGCATAATAAATTTAGAACATCGATTATGTTTTATGTGATCGTGCTTTATCAACACTTTTTACTTTTCTATATGCAAAGTTGTGCATATAGTGCAACTCTTTAAATCTATGGAATTGCACAAGAATGCAAATATCTTAGCCAACCATGTGGTATATTCAAGTTCAAGATTTATTCTTTACTCACCACCAAAATAACCCTTACTAAGATTTCAATCGATCTTGATATAATGGGTAAAATTGATAGCACAATCAATAGTAGTCGTTGATTTTCTATTAGGTGAAAATACATCATCACCCATTGACATATGTTGACTACACACTTATGAAATTAGAAACTTTCTCATCTCCATCTAATTTTTAAATTGCACAATAAATCCATATTGTTTATCTCCTTTTAGATGCTCTTGAGATTTATGTTCTTTGGCATTGATCTCCTAGTCTAACTTGGTGGATCCTGGCTAGCATGTCAATGTGCTTGATGAACTATCATGCTTGTATGACAACTAGGTGGACATAGATTATGGGAGCCACTTTATATATGATAAAACATAAATAATATTTTAAATACCACTAACACTTATAGATGTAATTGCTACATTCTCTATATCTCCTTCATCCCTCCAGTCTATAGATGAAGTGGGGTCCACCTTGGCCTCTTTGAGGGACCATAGTGATATATTATTTATTTATAATTGGTCTCATACAACACATAACAACTTCCTTCCACCTCTAGTTTGATTAGGACTCCACGTCATCTCCTTCCATAGAGAAACAAGGTATGTATTTTTTTATCTATGAATTCATCCTAAGTGTGCACTTGTGTAAAATATGTTAATTGTGGATGAAAAACTAATCCACCAATATTTAAGTTCTTGTATAAATAAATTGAGCTCTACTCTTGACCAAATGTTGACCAATCAATGACTGCACAATAGCACAAAGCATCTAAAGTGTTTGTGTGTGCATAAATAATAAGAGCTTGATTGACTGTTTAAAATTCATTACTCATAGTGATGGAGATAGTAAAACTTAGATGATGAGTATAATTGTAAAATAATACAACAATAGAACCATCCACATAGAGGAACTTGCTTGAGGAAAAACTCAAGACACAACATAAACTTGTTAGGGGACTCAAATGTATGGGTTGATCAAGCAATATTGCAGGGGATATGAAATAACTCATCTTAAGTTGTGATAACTAGGGACAATAAGTAAAAGGTATTTTAGACCTAGCTTTAGCACATTATCATATAAAAACTTAAGGATTAAGAGAGGGTCAACAATGAACCAGAGGTAACTAGGAGCTTCAAAAACTTAATAACAAGGGGAAAATTGCAACCATGTTGTAGATGGCTCAAGACATAAGTTAAGAAATCAAAAACTACCATACTAATTCAACAAATAATTAGAAAATAAATTACACAAAGGGAAAATCTTAGATTTATGGTTTATGATTTAAGGACTAAGACACAAAACCAAGGTTTTTGCAGATAAGCCATAAATTGATAGAGGAAGAATGAAAAATTGAAGGCAAAATTTTAGTATTCTCAACATGATCATTTTGGGTTCTTTTTTTTCTCACGCACATTTTTTTATCATTGTTCTTTAGCTATACTTTCTTTTGGCTCACTTGTATTTGTCTATCAACCTTTTCCAGTTATATGCTCATTCATACATGCTTTAGAACCTAGTTAGTTATTATTTAAATCAATCAAGAATTTTTACATACAACAAGGGGATGAAACAAAGGGATTGCTTGAATCAAGCATAACACCCCTTTTTTGCTTTGTATTAAAATGTTTAGAGAAAGAGGAATTGGTCCTAGTTGAATTGATAACTAGAATAGTTCATCTCTCTTTCACCATCAAACACTCTTAAGGGAAAAATCACAAAGATGATTAATTATAAAATATATATGAACACTTGTTATGGTGACACCAATTAAGGTGATTTTTACAAAGAAAGGCTCACTAACAAAGGACTCGCTACCTGAAGAAAGAAGTCTCACTACTGAGATGAAGAAGGATAAAAGAGAATAGATCCACCATTGATGCACTTCTGCAAAGCAACGAAATTATTTGTAGATACCTTCGACTCACTACTTATGGTAGCTAACACATGAAAGTCCACACTACTCAACACCAAGTTTCACATCACTTCATACATACAGGAAGGCATATATTATTTAATACATTCCCATTGGACATGTGCACACTTGCACAATTATATACACATGCCACACCTTTTCCTCAACAATTCATCTTTTATTTATACCACCCTTTCATTGTAAAATCTCTCACTGTTGGTTAAGCATCTTAACCGGTCATAATTTGAATTAGGTCACCAATAAATGTTTCTGTGTTGGAAAGGAATGATAATTAGAACACAACATGCCTTAACTATGACCAAAATAATCATCATAAATGTTATATTCCATCTTAAATTTACCATGACAATTAATTAAAGTGTAAACACTCAAGGTCGGTCAAACTGTTATCAAAATTTGAAGCCATTCTCTGAAACTAAACATTGTGTGTTAGTTGATCTGAATGAAGCTAGAGACATTAAAAGCTTAGTTTCCAAAACCACAACATCAAAAACCATCACATAAATAAATTTGGATCATGCATTTCATGCAAGAAACATTGTTAATTATTTTCATACTCAAATGAACACCAATTATATTAAACTGCAATCTGAAGCACAAAACCTTGAATCCAACATCTTCAAAAATTACTCAAAAACATATCAAAATATCAGTATTAGATTTTCAATATGAAGAATGTGTGGAGAAAAAATCTCAGCACCACTACATAAGAAATACTCAATAATAACAACAACAACAATATGTTGACATCAATGACAAGCATTCTAACTCAGACAACAACTTAGTATGTTCAAAATTGCAATAATCTCCCCATTTTTCATTGATGTAAATACATTAATGATAGCAATAGCAACAACAAATTTCTTATGCCAAAATTCTCCCCCTAATTCCAAACTCTCCCCCTTTGACATCAATAGAAAATGTCAGATTCAAAATGACTTATTCATTCTTCTCAGCCCCCTCTGAGATATACATATTAGCTCACAATTGTACTTAGCTCCCCCTAAGAGGAAGTCACCATCTTTATTCTAGATTCAAAATTATACATGAATTTCACTAGACTAATTCACCTTCATATTCATCTAGCTCAGGTAAGGAGGGGAAATGACCCCCAATTAATTCTCCCATAGATAATCAAAAGTATCCTTAGAGAGAACCTTGGTAAAGATATCATCAATTTGTTATTTTTTAGGTACATACTCAAACTTTACCCCATTCTCCAAAGTTGTTTCTCTTAGAAAGTGATATCGGATTGAAATGTGTTTTGTCCTTGAATGTAGTACCATGTTCTTTGAAATATTTATTACATTGGTATTGTCACATGCAATAGAAATGGGATCATCAAATAGTATTCCAATATCTTTCAAATTTTATTTCATCCATAATATTTGTGTACAACATGATGCAGAAAAGATATATTCAATTTCAACAGTAGATAGGGATATTGAATTTTGTTTCTTACTTGACCAAGCAACTAAATGAGGTCCAAGGAAAAATGCTCCCCAACTTGTACTTTTCTTATCATTTACACATTCAGACCGATCTACATCGGTATAGGAAGTCAAGATAAAGTGTAATTTTCTAGTATACCACAGTCTAAAGTCTTTTGTACCTTTCAAGTATCTAAAAATTCTTTTCACAACATGTGTTTCTCTAGCATCTTGTTGAAATATTGCTATAAGACAAAAAAAAAACATGCATAATATAGGGTCTAGTAGCAATAAAGTATAACAATCTTCCAATCATTTATTTGTATTTTCTCTCATCAACCTTAGGACATTCAACATCTTTACTCAACTTACAACAAATAACCATAGGAGTACATACTAGTTTATCATTCTCCATTCCAAAAAATTTCAACATTTATTTAACATACTTTGATAGTGACTTAAAGATGCCTTCTCCATGATAGTCTCCAAGGCATTTTTTTGAAGCATAATGGTCCCCCCTGAATTCATGGAATCGGAGGAGGAAAATAATTTCAAGCAAATAGTACATGTTATTAAAAATTTTGATATTAACAATGAGGAAGGTTTTACTGAGGTGGTTATAAAAAATTTTTAAAAAAAAGAAAGATCATGGAAAGAAACTCCCTTTCCAATTCCATTAGTAACAGTAACAAGACAAGAAAACCAAAATTTACTGATTTCTTTAATAGGATGTATAAGAACCAAAAGCCCACCCAAATTTAGTAATGATGATGAATATAGAAAGTTGGAATGTTAGAGGCCTAGAAATGCCTGATAGGGAATATGTGGTAAGATATTGGTGTAATAAGATTCAGAATAAAGATATAATGTTTATTCAAGAGGTCAAGGTGACTGGTTACCATGCATACATTGTGATGGAATTTATTTGGGACTGGGCCACCCATTTTATCACTAAGCATGACAGAGGTAAAGGTGGAGCTTACATTCTTATAGGGCCAAAATGGGCAGAGATGATCCTGGATAATGGAGTCTCCCCATGCAATAGAGAAGTTTGGGTCACATTTAAATGGAAAGAAAAAACTATTGGAGTATGCAATATATATGCTTCTAATAATTACAGAGATAGGGCTCTTCTTTTGGATTGGTTAGCATTGTCACTGCCAAATGCACACTAGATATTTTTTGGTGACTTTAATATGATTGAATATGTTGAGGACAAGTGTGGAGGTATCAAGAATACTTGGAAGGGTAATGAACAATTTTTTTGGGCCAAGTTCAAAAGGAGACTGAATTTAGTTGATCCTATTAAAACAAAGAAAGATCTTTTCTCTTATATATGGTTTACATGGTGCAATAATCAATCAGGAAAATAATGATTTTACTGTAGACTTGATAGAGTCTATGTTGATTCTTGTATCTTCTCCTTTTCTTCCCCAGATGGCCTTTCACTTTTAAGAGTTAATCCAACCTCCATCTCTGACCACTCTTCAATCTCCTCCTCTGTAATTATTGATGACTTCCCTTTCCAATCTGTTAGAACCAAGTCCAAGAACTCCTTTAAACTTAACACTTCATTACTAAAAGACCAAGATAACCTTAATGCCATTAAGATGGCTACATTTCTCTCTAAGTTCTAAAATAAAGGTCTTGACCCGAGAGCTCAATGGGGATCCCTTACTACTGTCTAGAGAAAGATGTTCCAAGTTTTAGGAGAAAAGATAGTTGAAGACAGAAATAAAATGGAAACTTATCTGCAATCCAGATTGAATCTGATTGAAGGTATGCTTCAGTCCCAACAATATCGTAAAGCTCTAGAAGATGAATTAAATATCATGAGGATGGATCTTAGGAAAGTGTAAAACTATAGATTCCAAGGTCAAAGAGTTAGAGACAAGATGAATTCGCTTAAAGAAGGTGATAAATGCACCAAATACTTTTTTAATTTTATTAAAGCTAAATAGAAAAGAGAGCTAATTGAATAAATCCAAGGTGATATAGGACTTAATAGAGATATGGATGAGGTTAAAAATGTATTCTTTACCTTTTACAAGAACCTTTTCTCCTCTGAACATGGAAACACTAATCATGAAGAATTAAACAAGTGTTTAGATTGGATTCCTAGAAAGGTAAATAGCATTGATGCAAGAGCCCTTGAGAATAACATCACAATGGAAGAAATTGAGGACTCTATCACAAATATGGAAAATTATAAGTCACCTAGTCTTGATGGCATGCCTGCAAAATTTTGCAAATAAATAATAGACTGGGTTAGTTTGGAGCTTCTTGAATTATATAATGAAGCCTTTGATAAAGGTTCTCATGGCCAAAATATCAATAGAGGAGTGATCAAACTAATTCCAAAAAATGGAGACAAAACTCAAGTTAAAAATTAGAGACCAATAACTCTCTTAATTTGTCTTATAAGATTATAGCTAAGCTCCTTGCTAGAAGAATTGCACAAATCCTCAAAAATGTCATTTCAGTGACCCAAATTGGATTCATCAAAGGAAGGTATATACTTGAAAATATGATAACTAGGTGGGAGGATCTCCATTTGGCCAAGGAAGATGGGAAAAAAACTGCTATGGTGCTCTTGGATTTTGAAAAGGCCTATAGGCTAGAATGGCCATTTTTTATTATCATGCTTAAGGCATTTGGTTTTCCTCACTATTTTTGCAAATGGATTGAGATACTTTTTATGGATGCTTCTACAGTCATTGATATTAATAGGGAGATTTTTGAGCCCATCTCCCTTCAAAGATCAATTAGAAAAGGCTGCCCTATAGCTCCAACCCTTTTTGTGATTGTGGAAAATGCTCTCTATTACATTCTCAGGACCCCTTCCTTGGGACCACCTATAAAAGGTATTACATTACCTAACCATTATGAATTGATCAATACCCAATTTGTAGATGATACAACTTTTTTTTTCAAGCTTGCTAAAGATAAATTTGATAATGTTCTTGACAGACTACAATTCTTCTATCTTGCATCTGGAGCCAAGGTTTCTCCTCACAAATCAACAGTACTTGGTTGGCAACATATTACTCCCCAATGGGTGAGTAACAAAGGTTGGATGTGGGTTGGTCCCTCTTGTATTCTTAGATACCTTGGCATCCCTTTTGCAGTATCTCCTTCTCCTAAAGAAATGTGGGCTTGGGTATACTCCAAGGTTGAAAAAAAACATCAAAAATGGAAAACCCATATGCTTTCTCTAACTTGCAAGGTTTAAATTGTTCAAAAAGTCTTGGCTTCTCATACAATATATTTCTCTTCCTCTTGGTTATTTTCTAACTGCCAAATTGATAAACTAGATAGAATCGTGAGAGACCTTTTATGGTTTGATGGCATGGGCTCCAAAAAAAAATATGCAATTAAATGGAATGGTGCTACATGCCTACAAAACTAGGTGGTATGAGTCTGAGAGACATAAAAACTCATGGTATAGATTTGGCTTCTAAATGGATTTTTAAATATTTATAAGGAAATGAGCCATGGAAGGTCCTCATTAGAAATAGCATAGTGAGGCCCTCTATCAAGAAGGGTAAGTATTGGAAAGATCTTTCTCTCTTTGATATCATCATGGGTGATTTTGATGTTAAAATTTTTGGTTCCAATATTTTTTCCTCTAGAGAGGTTGGACATAGGTTAGGGGACTATTATGCTCCAAATGTGCTATTGGTGCCCCCTGTCTAACTATTATTGATAGATCTCTTTCATGGGGCATCGCATTAAAAAATAGGCCACTAGCACTCACCTAGAGTTGCTCTACCAAAATTTGGAATGAAAAAGGAATATCTCAAATCAAAGACATTCTGATTGACAATAGGCTAGGGATGTAGGATGATATTAAGAACAAATTTGACATTCCTAACTCTCAGAAAAAAAAAACATATAATTTGGTTGTCAAGTTTGTTGGTGATTTCTTCCCAGGTAAGATGGTCTACAGTGATGAATTTTTAAAGAAAATGAAATGGCAAGATGGATCTTTTTTGATGGAAAATTCTACTAAATAGATATATGATATGTTAAAGGATGATTCCTTAATACTTAAGCATTTAAATCAAATATGGGGCCTTGACTGGTTGGACTCCAAATGGAACTTTGTCTTAGACTTATTCTAGCACTAGCCCACTGAACCTAAGAAAGTCTATTTTAGATGGATTTTGTTGCTAAAAAAACTTGTTGTAGGCCCTGTGCTTAATTTTGTGGGTATCTCACCTCCTTGTTTCCCATTATGCCAAGTCCCTAAAACCATTGAACATATTTTCTTTGATTGCAAGTTTGCTTCTATGATCTGGTCTTTATTATTTGGATGTCCAATAACCTAGAACTCCCGCCCTAGCTTATCTTGGATTGAAATCTTTGTTGGGTTTGTTGACTTATTTGATGCTAATCTAAACAATTTCTAGTTTGTATTTTCAATTGAAGTTATTTGGCTCCTCTGGAAACAAAGAAATGATGAAGTCTTCCAAGGTAAAAAGAGAGAACTTATTGGGTTTAACCTTAAACTCACTCACTATTTCATCATGTCATAGGTTTCAACATTTCTTGAGATACCTAAAAGCATATTTATCATCATTATCCAGGAAGGTTCCCTCATCATATATAAAGGAGACATATAATCAACACATTACTTTCATACATATAGTGACATGCTTGATTAGAAAGAGTTGGATTTTCTTAAACATGTGATCAAAGATAAAGATGTCAATATTCAGAAAGAAAATGAAAATATTATGCAAAATCATGTAACTGATGCACTGAGATGGGAAATAGATGTAGAAGTTCCATAGGCTATGGACCCTCCACTTGGAGCCTTTGAGACAGACCATGGTGATTGCAACAATAAAAATATAGGACCATGGGACCATTGATCACTATACCAATGTTTACATCTTTTATACATATGTTGTTACTAGGTTATAAAGATCTCATAATGTTCAATTTTTGAAGTGGAAAGGCAATGTAATATGACAGTCATAGAATAAAATGATAGATATAGCTTAGAAGTACAGTGATTGAATAGATACTTTATCCTCATACTTTGATGTATGGAGCTTTATTAAATGATCTTTAACATAAAAAATGAATATACCTTCACTTTTCTAATTGACTTTCAAACCAAGAAAGAAATTGAATTCCCCAATAATAGACATTTAGAACTTCATCTACACAAAGTGTATTTTCCTCTAAAGATTATATCTATGATAAAAATAACTACAGTCAAGATTTTTTTTCCTCAACTTTAAAATAGAGATTACTATCAATAGTACCTTTTTGAAATCCTTGCTTCAGTAAATACCTATCAAGTCTTGCATACCAAGCTCTCAGATCTTGGTTCAGTCTATCTAGTGCCTTCTTCAATTTTCAAACGATATCCAAATAATCTAATATCTTGAATTCTTTGGTTTTCTCTATGTACACTTCTTATTTCAGCTCTCCATTCAAGAATACAAATTTCACATCCATCTAATAAACCTTCAAGTCAATATGTGTTATAAATGCCAAAAACATTCTAATTGCCTCCATTCTTTCCATAGGAGCATAATTCTATTCAAAATCAATTCCTTCCACCTGTGTATAGATTTTGTATACAAGTCTTTCCTTGTTCCTCACTATGTTTCCGTCTTAATTCAATTTATTTTAGAAACCCCATTTAGTTCCAATTACATTCTTATTTTTTGGTCTTGGGGTCAGTTCCCCAAGTCTAATTCTTTTTAATTTGATCTAGTTCTTCTTTCATAGCTTTCATTTAATTATGCTCACTACAAGATTATATCACAATTTTTGGTTCTATTTCTAAGATTAAACACAAGTTAACCTATTTTTCAATAGCTTTGCTTCTTGTGATGAAACCTTTGTTATATCTCCAATCATTTGTTTCTCTGAATTATTCTTTTGTACATACTTAGGAGATTTAAGATTAATTATTGGATTGTGGTTTTTATCATTGTGCACCTTTGTTTCTTTAGTATTCTTTTCTTCTTCTTTTCCAGTTGACTCATCTGATTCATATACAACTTCTATTTCTATGATCTTTGGAATGTCTTAATCAACCTTCACATTTGTGCTTTCAACTATCCTTCTCAGCCTCTTGTTGTAACATCTCTAATATTTTCTTTTAGTAAATTAGCCAAGGAATATGCCCTCATTAGCTTTGGTACCAAACTTTCCCAAAATTTATTAATCTCTTATAGTACAACACCTACTTCCAAATACTCTAAAATATTACATAGAAGGGGTTCTTCCATACCATAACTCATAGGATATCTTTTTTAATTTTCTTCTAATCTAAAATATTTTAAATTTGTATACTATAGTCTATTATTTCTTCTCTCTAGTAGATTTATGGTAGATTTTCTTCTTTTATCATTATTTTAGCAACTTCTTGAATGGTCTTGTTCCTCTTGTCACCCACACCATTTTGTTGTGGCATTATAGGAGCAGACAAGTGCCTCCTTATTCCATAATTCTCACAAAATTTATTAAATTGTTTAGAAGTAAATTATCCTCCTCTCTCAGACCTTAAGCATTTTATTCTTTTGTTTATCTCGTTCTTAGCCGTAGCCTTAAATATATTGAAATTTTCTAGAGATTTTGATTCTTCTGTTAATAAAGTAACTCAATTCATTATAGAGAAATCATCAATTAAGAGCATAAAGTACTTGTCACCTTGTTGACTTCTTGTTCTAGTTATACCACAAGTTTACACTAATTCCAACAATCAAGTAGAAGATTGTTCCTGAACCTTGAAAGTCATTCTTATTTGTTTCCCAACTTGGAATTATTTTCAAACATTATTAACATGATTTGTAAGCTTTGAAAATTCTCTAATAGCTTGAATTTAAATGATCCTTTTTATTTTATCAAAATTAATGTGACACAACCTCCAATGTCATATTCAACACTCATTGATTTGAGACATCAAACAATATCCACTAGCAATCTTTAACTAATAAACATTTTCATCTATCTTCTTTCCAGTAGTAATCATAGTTCTGGATCTTTTCCTCATCTCACATCCATCATCCTAAAAAATAATAGTTTATCGATTCACACGCATTTTTCCAACACTCAAAATATTGTGATTTAAGGCTTTAACATAGTAAACATTGTTAGTATTATGTTTTCCATAAAAATTGATAGAACCTATTCCAACTATCTTAGCAGGTTGATCATCTCCAAATCTAACAAAACCTCCATCATATTCTCCAAGCTTTACAAACTTACTCTTGTCATTCATGTGATTATAACATCCATTATCTATAAGACAATCATCTTTGTCTCTTCTAACATGAAAAACACAATATTTATAATTTTAGTATCAACTTTTAGAGATTCTTTCAATAATTTTTCCAGGGTTAGCAGAATAAGATTCTTATTTAACAACCAAGAATAAGCATTCATGAGCTTCTTCATAATTAGATTCATTAACAAAAATATTAACATCTTCTCTGAAATATCTTCATAATTAGATTCATTAACAAAAATACTAACATCTTCTCTAAAATAATAGGCTTTCTTATTAAACTTTCCTTTGCTTTCCTTATTTTTTCTATTCATGATTATGTCAGGGCATCTAGAAGCATAATGATCTATCTTTCCAAAATTGAAACATTTAAAGAGTAACTTACCTTTGTACTTTTTGGTTCCCTTCTTCATTCTTTTTACAATATTTGTCTCAATCTCATCGAAGTATTCCTCGTCAAATTCCTCTTCTTTTGTTGATTTAGTATATTTAAATGTAGTCTTTAGTCTTGCATTGGTAGTACCAAATTCCCTCATCTTGAAAGCAAATAAGGAGTCGTAGATCTTTTCTCTGACATGCATATTCAAATTTTGAGATTCTTCTATAGAAAAAACTTTAGAACTACAAGGTTTAGTAAGAGTTCTAAGTAACTTTTTCACCACATCATTTTTTCCAAATCACCACCAAGACCTGTAATCTTATTCACATGACCATCTATCTTCTACAAATATCTTGGTATATCATCGTATTCTTTTATCCACAAGCATTCATATTAAACCTTAGCATTCTACAACTTATCTTATTTGACTATATCATTTCCTTCATAAGTATTCTTTAACTTTTCCCAAACATCATGAAAATTTTCTAAAGATACAACTTTTATTAACTCAGTTTTAGAGAGAACATTGAAAATAGCATACCTTGCCCTCACATTTTCCTCATATGCCTTTATCTCATCAAGATTGGTCAACCCATTCGCTAGTTTCACATATTTCTTTTCAACAACCTTCCAAGTCCCATAACTAATAAAGATCAGTTATCCTTGCATCTTCACCTTCAAATAAGCATAATCAGATCCATCAAATGTAGGGAGTGTCAATTTGTGAACCATCAGGATCTCCTACATTTAAGTTCTTCTCCAAGGAACCAAAGCTCTAATACCATTTGTTAAATGCACATGACAACTGAGAGGGGGAGTAAATTGTTTGTCAATAAAACCTTTAAAACCTTTCACTAAATCATATCCACAAAAAACTTATCTCTAATTATTTAACCATTGAAAGATATAAGCATGAAAGAACATAGTAAAGTAGAAACAACCATACACAATGAAACACCATATTTACGAGAAAACCATGCTAAACAAAAAACCATGGAGAAGATCAACTCTCAATTATATATATAAACACTTGTTAGGGTGACATTGGTTAAGGTGATTTTTACAAAGAAAGGTTCATTACCAAAGATCTCAATACCTAAAGAAAGAAGGATCATTGTCAGAAGGTTCACTACATATATGAATAAGGATAGAAGAGAATAGATCCACCACTAATGCATTTCTGCAACACAACTAAATGATCTATAAATACCATTGGCTCGCTGCTTCTAGTATTTAACATATGAAAGTCCACATTTCTCAACACCACACTTTACACCACTTCATACATATAGGGAAACATGTCCTATTTTATACATCCCCATAGAACATGCACTCACTTACACAACACTTGAACAAGTATACACCAATGCCACACATTTTCCTCAATAATCCATTCTTTATTTATATCATCCTTTCATTTTCAAAATCTCCCACTATTGGCTAAGCATCTTAATCAAACACAAATAAAATTAGATTGGCACTAAAAATTCCCATGGTGGAAAGGAATGAGAAGTAAGCTACAAAATTCCTTACATGGGACCAAAATAATCATCATATATGATACATTTCATCATGCATTCACTAAGGCAATTAATTAAAGTGTAAATAGTCAAGGTTAGCCAAACCTAGAGTAAGAACACCATCAAACTTTGAAACCATGTCTCTGAAACTAAATATCTCATGCCAACTAGAATAAATTACCTAAGGACATTAAAAGCTCAATTTCAAAACCACAACAACATAAAACATCACACAGAGAAATGTGAAGCATGCATTTCATGTAGGAAACATTGTCAATCACTGTCACACTTAGACAAACACCAATTCCACTTAACCATGATCCAAAGCGCAAAAACTTGAATCCAACATCTTCAAACATTACTCAATAATATATCAAAATCTCATTATTAGATTTACAATATTAAGAATATGCAAAGAAAAATTCTCAGCACCACTACACAGGAAACAATCACTAATGAGAACAACAACATGTTGACATTAATGAAAACCATACTAAATTAGACAACAATGCATTCTTCTCAAACCTAAAATAGAAAATAGCGACCCCATGATTGTGAATTTTGATGATATATGTGGTGTGGTCAACAGTTTTGTCACTATTATTGACCAAACTTTATCTAAATCCAAACACAAACCTAAGCCTAAACCTTGCATTTCCTTCAGTCTCAAGGAGACTATTAAGAAACCTAAAGGGCCCCTTTACATTACTAAGCAGATTAATACTAAGCAGATTAATGGATGACTTTTAGTAGATTCCTTATCAATATTGTGTGTATGGTAAATGTTATTACTAAAGTACAACTTTTCACAAGACAATTTCATCAAGTTACTTATGACAAGTTTGATGTGATGATTAAGGTGCATGATGGTTTCAATTATCCAAACATAGGTTATATTATCCTTTCTATAGAAGTTTTTAAGAAGTGCTTAGATGTAATATTTTCTATTATCCTTACTTCTGACCAATTTCAAGTAAGACTATGACATCCTTGGCTTACTTACAAGAAAGTTATTCCCTCTACCATTGATAAGTGCTTGAAATTTCCACATAATGCAGAAATTATCAAACATAGTATTTATTATCATTTAGTGAGCCATAGTAAATTTTCCCTCAGCTTATTTTGGCCTCAAACACCTCAACCCTTTCAATATCAAGAAGATATTATGTTCCTATCCTACCATAAATTCAAGGGATGAAATGATTTTTAAGTATAGAAAACTTAAGGATGTTCCATTTCCTCATCCTAGACTTTGACTCCATCCCACACCTTCCATTCCTCCTATTTATGTTTTAGCTCACCTCCTATCTCATGAAAATTTCTAGCATCCTCTATCTCTCAACCTAGTACGGTTCCTTCCATCCCTCCTACTAAGGAAGAAAAGGAGCTCATATTGATTTATCCCTAACCTTCCCACATTTCAAGCCAAACCAAAAGAAACCACATCTTTGCAAAAACCATTTCCTCCCCTACTACACCTCAAGATTATTTGATCTCATTGGACCAATCTATGGCTAGTCTAAGGGAGGAAGAAAATCCTAAGAAAATAAAGTTTTACAAGCATGATAATTATTCTTTTCATATTAAAAATCCTATTGTGGTTAATTTAGATGATGATATGGATGATAATGTTGATAATGACAACAATGTTGAAAATATTGATCCTAATGATTTTGACGATATGTATGAGGTTAATGAAATTAATCATGAGATTTCTTTAATATTTTTTAAAGCACTAATTCTAGATCCTTATGAAAAACAAAGTGACCCATAATTAGAGCATGGTCCTTGTTTGGAAATCGTAGTAGCTTCATTTGTTGTTCTTGGTGTTTCTCGTCTTGCATGTTGCCTACCTTCCCTAAGTAATGTTTAGTAAGATGGGGAGATAGATGATACACTTTAATAGATCCTATTGTGCTATGGATTCTCTTGTGGGTTTTCTTATTTGTAATGTTATTCTCTTCTGATTTATTTGTTGTCATTATGATGTATTTTGGAGGTAAAATAATGAGTTTGAGTTTTTCATTGATGACATCTTATTAACTCTATTAGTTTTGGTGAATAGGTTACAATTACTGATCAACAAGATGAATAGGTAAAGCATATATGCTAAATATTATGACCGGTGAATAGGAAGACTATAATAGGAAAGTGATTTGTGTAGCAATTGATTTTTCTAGAACATTGGGAGGTGTGATTGTTACTAGAGGTTTATTTTGGTCAGAGATGTTTGGATGTACGACCGTGACAGTTAACTCAATATTATGTGTAAGTTGATATTTTGGTGATTTGTTCTATATAAACTGGTTGAGTTACCGATTGGTTCCTATTGATCAGATGGTCAAGGCAGTTAAGTTATTGTCAGTGTTTTGTATTAAAAATTTGTATTACATTTTATGTCGACTTGTTAAGTTTTATTGGCACAGATTTTCATGAGTTTGGTCAAAGTTTTGTGTTGACTTGTGGATTGTTTTTAATTTTTTAACCGACTTAAAAACAACTATGTAAAGGAAAGATAAATCAACGATTTAGGGTTGTTTATCATGTTTTGGGTGGTTGCGATCAGAGATAGAGATAGAGTAGTGCATCAAGAGTTCAGATATTGAACTGGATCTTACAGGCAAGCAATGACATTCCATATCAGTGATTTGAGTTCATTGCTCAAGGCTAACTCTAATAGGTTAGCAAGGTTAAATCCCTTAATAGGGTGACTTTAATAGGTCTTTTTTAAATACTTTAATAGGGTGACTTCAGATAAGGAGTTCTAAATCCTCTAGCGAGGTAGATCCTAACAGGTCTCATTGCACTTCTAAAAAGGTACTAATCACTTCTAACTAGGTGAGCCCCTAACAAGGTATTGTAAGCTCCTAACAAGGCAAACTTTTTACTACAGTGAAGAGATTTGGTGGTGTCATCCCCATCGTGGTTTTATCCCTCTCACAAGGGTTTCCACATGAAAAATAGTGGTGTTATGAGTTATGCTTTGTGGTTGTTTGAATTTTTTTACTTTTATTGCATAGTTGTGCTTGCATGTTTCATTGCTTATAAGTTGATTAAAAGCATTATAAGATTATTGGTTGAATTAGTACATTTTATGTTTATTCTGATTCACCCCCCCCCCCCCACTCTCAGTGCTTCTANCTGATTCCCCCCCCCCCCCCCACTCTCAGTGCTTCTATATATTAACAATTGGTATCAGATATTTGTTCCCTTGAAGAATCCTAACATCTTGGCAGAGATCCTTAAAAGAGACATGGATTTTTATAGAAGCTAACTTGCTGAGGCTGAGACATGATTGAGAAACTTAAAGACCAGTCAAAGGGTTCTAGGGTTAAGAGACAGGAGTTTCTTGAACAGTTGAGTGAAAGTCAAGATCTTGTTGAACACCTTTCGAGCAAAGTGGATCTGACAAATCTGAGGTAGAAGTTGTGACCTTGGAAAATGAACAACTAGCTAAAGACAATAAGGACATGCATAAGCTGCTAGAAAAATTGAAACAAGAAAACAATAACATACAAAGGGAGTTGGAAAACTTCTCAAATAGAATGGGTCAAGATCTAGAAGCAAGGAAATTTGTTGACGAAGCTAAAAAAGTATTAGAGGATGCCCTAAAAGTCAAAGAGTAAACCCTAATGGCTAAGGTTGATAAGATTTTTGTATCTAGGCAACAAGTTGCTATATTGAAAGAACACCTACATGATTCTAATGAAGAGAATGCATATGTCGTAAGAGAGAATGAAATTCTAAGAAATGAGAATGGAAATTTGAAAGAAGAGTTGAAGAGTGCTAATGATCTGTTGGACAAGTTCAACAAGATTTATGCTAAACTTGATGAATAACTCTCTAGACAAAAGAGAAAAGGTGATAGACAATGTTTAGGTTTTTCCTAATTTGAAGTTGGTGAGACATATGGTACAAAGGTGATTGATGCAGAAGGAAAGTCTACACCTAAAGTGAATAACAACAAAGTTGGTAAGAGGAAGTATATACCAGTATCCTTCAATTGCCACAAGGAAGGACATACTGCTAATGTCTCCTGGTCTAAACCTAATCCTTATGTTCTTATATTTGCAAATTTTTTTAGTAGATCTAATGGTTATAATGCTAAGACTAATTTTTTTCAAGGTAATTGTTATCACTATAACAAGTTTGGTCATAAGGGTAATGAGTGCAGGACTAGAATCAACAATGAAAGGTCACCCATGAACCAAGGAATCCCTTACCAAAGGGAAAGACAATTCAATGTTACTTGTTCTATTTGCCACAATTTTGAACACATGGCAGTGAATTGCAGGATGAGAACTGGTAGAGGCAATGTTGAACCATCGAGACAAACTGGTATGGTGTGTTTCAATTTCAATAAGATTGGACATCTTGCTAGGTCTTGCAGAGTGAAGAAGAATAACATTGGAGGTCAACCGGTAAATAGGTCTGATAATGATAAAGGTAAGAAGATGGTAGATGTTGAAGAAACTAGAAAACAAATGAAGGAAACATGGGTAAAGAAGGGTGAAATTAAGTCTTTTGAAATAAAAGAGAACTCCACTACATCGGGTAGAGTGGAGACTTCATCATCTGACTAAGTCACAACTATTGGCTCAAGGGGAGAAAATCAATTAAGATATATAACCTATCTCGTAAGTTGTGTACACAATAAGATTTATCAACATATTTAGATGCCTAATGATGTTATGTGAGAATATGATGAAGTATATTGCATTACATATGATTCTATGTGACTGCATAATGATTTTGTTTAAGGCATAGTAACTTTTATGTTTCTAACCATTGTAACTGGTTAAGGTTACTAGTTGACCATTTGTATTTATTGCTTGGTATTGAGACTTTATAAGGGAAAAAGTGAAGTTCATTTGTCACTTTACATTCTATGAGACAATAAGTGCATTTGCGAGTGTATCCTAAGAGATTTAATAGAATTTTTGAAGTGGTTGTGAATTGAAGATTGTGTTTTTGTGCTTGAAGTGAAGCGGTGTTTGAAGAACTCTAGAGACAAGTTGAAGCAATATTTTGTGTTGTGTGGGTTCTTATCTATGGTGATCAATGTTAGCATTATGGATAGCCTTGTTTTGATTGAGATTACTGAGGAGTCGAGGCTAGTTTTCAAATTGCATCCATTAAAGGTGGCAAAAAATGATCATTTTGGTGCTTTATCTTTGATACCTCATGGTGTGTTGTTAACTGAGGATGTAAGACCGTTCAATCATTGCAAGATTGAAGATCTCGATTACAATGTTATCTTCAATGCATTTATTAGATTGTATGATGGTGCTAGTTTGAAGGATGATCATAAGCATTTAACTGATAAGGGTTTCACTTATATTACTGACCTACTTAAAAATTTTGAAACTGGTTGGATAAGATATGTACTGAGTCATGTCCACGATCAGTTGTTATGACTTGACAGACTGCACAAGATGACAAGGAGATTATCCATGTAGTGACTGGGTTGTGTGTGACCGATGATGTACTTATTTTGAGAACTATTCATGTTGGTGAGGTCACTCATTTTACTAAGTCAAAGCAATATCAGTGTATTATGACAATCAATGACATCAAAGATGTTTAGGTGAAGTTTTCTTTGACGGTGATCGGTTACAAAGTTTATAAGTTAAGCCAACTGAACAGTGTGCCCAGTGGAGGAATTCATGTAGCCTATCAGATGATAAAGGAAAATACATGGTACGACCTGTGTGAGATCATGAGAAGTTAGTTCTTTTTAAACATGGAGAGAATTAAGAAAGATAAGAAATAATATTTCATGTATGGTTCACTACTGGTATGTTGCAGAATCATTTCCATGGTATTGGCCACATTCAGTGGTCAACCAATAAACCCGCAGTAGTTCAGATTAAGGAATTCATAATAGTGTTAGGAAATAACTTTCATAGTACTTTTTGGGGGTTATTTTAAATATTTTCATAAAAGTATGCATGAGAGAGAACCTATCCCCACCAGTATTATTGGAAAACATAAAGATGATATATTTTTTATTGTAGATGTCAATATATGCATGATGCAAGTGGTACATCCAAGAACTTCTTGGGATTTACCAATGGGTTATGAATTTGATGGTGATATGGTATCACTTAATGTTGATGAGTTATTGTCCAAACTGATTGATGTCAATACTCTTATGTTTGGTACTTATGAAGAAGCCTATTTGCAAATTCATTCAGAGCTAAAGGCACCTGTAATAGAAAGAAGAGTGAGGAAAAAGGTTGATGATTTAGCCAAGCAAAGTGGTATTACTAAGGGGATGATGAATAAGGTCAGGAAGAAGTTTGAGACTGAAGAGGTTGGGTCTTCGATTGTTGTTTCTAAAGTAGAAGAGAAAGAGGTTGTAACTCCTACAACCAATATGAATATATGGAGGACTACTAGAATTTCCACAAAGTATAAGGAAAAGGAAAAGGAAAAAGAAAATATGGAGACACATGTAGCAGGCCAAATAATTTACAAGAGGAAGAAAGGAAAATCATTTAGCTATAAAGAGTCTAAGAACAAAAGCGAAAAGCAGGATACTGCTGAAGAAGAAGAACCTAAAACCAATTCAGACAAAGAGAAAGTAGAGTTGAAGGCTAGTGGGAAGAGATCTAAAACTGTTGGGATGACAACTGAGAAAGTTAGTTAATCCTGAGACTTTCATAATTTTGACTACAGATACCATAGAAGAGAGTATTAAGGAATATGGTGGTGTAACTGATGCAAATCAATGTTTTGAGAACTTTGATGATGCAGATAAACAAAGGATTGAAGATGCTATTGTTTTCAGTTTGCATAAGTTTTGTAAAGGACTTAGTGAATTACATAAGACTATACCTGGTTCACTATTTAAGAAGATTGAGGTGAGATGGGGAGATGCTCTAAAGCAAGATAGAGAAATGATGGAGCAAGCATTGATCCTATTGAAGCCTAAATTATCTATTAAAGATTCAAAGCTTGTAATTAAGGCAATAAGACCTGGATTGAAGACAAGAAGTGGAGTATGCATAATATTAGTGGGCGAGTCTTAGGAAGTGCATGATGAGACATTTGAAATCATGGAGGTGAAATTGAAATAACATGAACCAGTAAAATCTACTCAAGAGGAGGTGTTAATAGATGAACTTGTTTCTACTGAACAAGTAATTGAAAAAATTATAGGTAATTTACCTTTTAATACACCACAACAAGATCCTAATGTTGTAATTGTAGATGCTCAAGGTAAAGATGGAGAAAAATAGGATAAAGTTGTAGAGGTGGAGATACATATTTCAAATACTTCAGTTGGAAAGACTGGTGATATTGATAAGAGAGATGAAGTTGATGTAGAATTACACTCAGTGAAAAGGAAATTGAATCTTGGTGAGAGTTCCAGTTCTAAGTTGAAGAGAAATATTCTTGATGTTCTTGAGGAAGAGACTCAATATTATATTAAGGAAGAGGATATTGAGGCCATTCAATGACCTCTTGATGTTGCAAATATGAGTCTCGGTGAACTAATGAGAGTATCATATATACTAAAGTTGAAAGCAAAAAGGCACCAAATAAGAGGTGAAAAGAAACAAGCTTAGGTACTACAGTCAGCTCAAGATATTCTATTAGATCTTGTGCCTGAAGTTGCCTATGATTCAAATGCTTCTACTATTGAACAAATAGATACTTTGGTCAGTGTTATCACTGAAAAACTCTCAAGCTTGGAGGAAGCTGCTATGAATAGATCAAAGTTGGATTTTGAGAAAAAGAGGACTGAGAAGTTGATGAAAACCATTGCATTAGATAAAGGACAACTTACAGTTCAAGTAAATCATGTAAAGGAATATTTGAAGGAAGTTGGACAATTGTTAGTCAAAGTTTTTTATTTTTTATTATTTTCACAAGATTTAGAGCTAAAGAGGAATGAAGCTCAGTAGGAGATTAAATTTTTGATTTGATCCTATTGCATGAAAGGAAACTAAGTGTGCAGAAAATAGTTCTCTATGCTAAACTCCTGAGAAGAGGATCGTGTAAATTTAGATTTAACACTTATCAATTACTGAATGATAATACACTAACATGCATACATAGAAAAATGAGAATGACACAATGATTTACCCTGGGGAAAACCTTTTGGTAAAAAACCCCAGCACTCCAAAACCTGCACAATGTATTAATCAAAACTCTTGTTGTTTAAAATACACTTGTAATGCAAGTTCTTTCAGGATCTAATCGACACTTGAAGACAAATCCACAAGCATAAAAACATTCCAATAATACACTAACTTCACTCTTTGATTTGTAAGCCTAAAAAATGCTTATATCATGCGCTTCCCTTTTTAGGGAAACTTCCAAAGATAACCGTATTAGGGTTTACCATTCTCCAGAAAAATAGGAACCCCAAAAAAATTAAACCGAGAAAAAAAATTAAAAAACCTTTGATTTTTAAGGTTTTTCTTGCGTTGAAAAATGCGTGCAGTGTTTAAAAAAATCTGCCACCGCACTACCACCTCTAGCTGCGGGCGCCTCTGGCAGCGGCCCCCCCGCCGGCCCAGCGGCGGCTCCTTCACTCTGAACCCTGCAGCCACTACGCTGCTCTGCCCGGCTCCACGACCTCCCGGCTCCACCGCCCTCCGTGGCCCCCGCCGCCCGGCTCCGCCGCCTCCCGGCCCCCCACCGCTCTGACCTTCGCGCCGCCTCATCTGCGCCCACCACTGTCTGCACCCCCTGCGCCGCCCTGTCGGCTCCCCTGCTCCGCTCAAGCGTCGCTCCGGTGGCGGGTTCTTTCATAGCCCCCACGGGCCCTTTGTATACACAGCTGGTCATATGTGAGACCAGGGGCTGCGGCCCAGCCCCCTAAGCGTGCCATGCGCCCGAGGGCCCAAATTTTTTAGCCCCAAGGGCTTATTTTCTCAATTTTGGAGCCTTTCTGACCCTCCTGGACTGTTTTCGCTCTATCTTGAGCATCCGGGGGTCTTTTTTTGACATCCATATACCGTTGAAAAGCTCTTTCCAAGCAATTTCCAATGATGGAGGTTAGGTTTTTGGGTTTTGCAGTTTTGACAGTATTTTTTTCTGTCAAATTTTGATGTCTATTTTTGCCTTCCGAAAGTCATCTGGCTCATCCAGACTCCATTTTTGGCAAACCAGATATTGTCGGAAAGCTGGTTCAGTGAACTACTCAGTTGCAGGGGTACTTTTTCCAGATTCTACTCCAGGTTTTCTCTCCTCCGAGTTTGGCAGTTTATGCACTCTGGTGGATTGCTTGGTTCTACAGGTCTTGGGATCTCTTCTACTATACTTCTGGATCACTCTTCTTTCTAACTTTTGAGCTTGTATGCTCCTTCTGATGCATCTTTTTTCTGTAAACACATTGAGATAAAGTGCCTACTTCTACATTTCTGAGATCTTGTACACCTTGTATGGTTTTAGTACTTGCACTCTGTTATAAAGTGCCATGGGGGGTTATGATGCTTATGCCATTTTAGGCGCATCCACCTTTGTCAAGTGAGCGTACCATCCACGACATTAGCCCATGATGTATGTCGGTGACACCGCCCTTTATCCTATGTCTGTACTTATGTTGCACTGTTGGTGTTCCTGGTTCTTCTTCTGTAGATGTTTCTGGCATTGCATTTCAGTGTTCATGTCACCTCTCCCAGTTCAACATTATGGGGGGGTTCACCTGTTGGTTCTATTGCTTCCTGGTTCGATTGATCAGCTCTTTAGACATTGTCTTCTCTACCTGGTCATGCACTTCAGTGGGGGTTCCAGCAGTCTCTTCTGACAGAGTTTTCAGCTACATGCTTCGGAGATGTTTCTTGCTCATTCTTGTTCCTTTCCCTGGGACATTTTTTCCCTAGATTGAAGGCTTAGTTTCCTTCATCTAGTTTGCTTTCTTGTTTTGGGTACCTGATCAGGCCTTGTTTTCGGAACCCATCTTTCCTACTTTCTGCAGTAGTTTTAGCTATTTTGCTTCTCCCTAAGTTACACTTAAGGGGGGTGTTAGAGTAGTCATAGTATAGCTAATAATTAAATCATTTAATTATTAGTCTATTTACTCTATGCTTAAGTT
>MU223281.1:2934104-3006158 GCA_018584345.1 Thuja plicata | reverse complement strand
ACCTGGCTACCCCTAGATCTTTCATCTCAAACTATGCTGACAACTGAGACTTCAAATCAGAAATCATACCCATACCCTTCCCAATCAACAACATATCATCAACATATAATGCAATAATAAGAAGGCAATCATTTTAAACTTTGAAATAAACACAATGATCTAATTTCGATCTCAGAAAACCAATCGACAACACAAAGGCATCAAATTTAAGGTACCACATCCTAGGAGATTGTTTCAAACCATACAGAGACTTCTTTACTCTACAAACCAAAGACTCTTTACCTTTCTGAATATAGTGCTCAAGCTGTGACATATAGATCTCTTCCTCCAAATCACCATGAAGGAAAGTTGTCTTCACATCCATCTGTTCTACCTCTAAATCATACGATGTTGCTAGAGATAACAGAAATCTAATGGATGTAAGCTTTTCAATAGGAGAGAATATTTTACCATAATCAATTCCCTCCACCTGTGAATACCCCTTTGCAACCAATCTGGCCTTGTACCTCTCAACACTACCATCTACACAAAATTTCTTCTTAAACACCCATTTGCTTCCAACGGGTTTCCATCCTTTAGGCAAAGGTACTAGGTCCCAATTTTTGTTCTTCTCCAATGAATCCATCTCATCATCCATGGCCTTAATCTAGGAACCTGCATCTTCCATACCTATAGCCACTTTCATAGATCTAGGTTCATCAGTGTTTGTAATCAAGGCATAAGCACAACTGGAATCTAACATAGAAAATCCAAACCTCTCTGGTTGCTTTCTTTCTCTCATGGATCTCCTCAAGAGCTGAGGTTGAGGTTTTTCTACCTCTTCTTCTAAATTTTTAGAGCTACTAGAGCTCTCCTCATCATTAGATCCATCATGGTCTCTATGTTCAGTCTTCTCAGGGGTAGGAGGCAATTGAATAACATCTTCTTTCATTTCTTTTTCATCTGGCTGTAGCACAATAGGAGAAGGTTTTAGCTCTCTAAAAATAACATTTCTGATAAATAACACCTTACCAATCATAAGATCCCAAAGCTTGTATCCTTTCACACCAACACTGTAGCTAATAAAGATACATTTTACAGCCTTGTTTTCCAACTTAGATCTTCTCTCCTTAGGCACATGTGCATAAGCTTCACAACCAAAAACATGAATATGTCTAACTGAAGTCTTATTACCAGACCACACCTCCATGGGTGTCTTACCAACAAGAGCTAATGTAGGAGATATGTTAACCAAATAGCAAGCAGTGGCCACGGCTTCAGCCCAAAACCTTTGTTCAAGGCCAGCTCCACTAAGTATACTCCTAGCCTTCTCCATTAGTGTCATGTTCATTCTTTCTGCAACTCCATTTTGATGTGGGGTATAAGGAGTTGTCTTATGCCTCTCGATCCCTCATTCTTTATAGAAATATTCAAAATCTGCCGAACAAAACTCACCACCATTGTCATTTCTCACACACTTAATTCTTTTACCAGTCTAATTCTCTATGAGAGCTTTAAATTCCTTGAACCAACTGAAAACTTGTGTCTTGCTTTTAAGGAAAAAAATCCATGTCCTTCTACTATAATCATCTATAAAAGATACAAAATATACATATTTGGAGAGTGACGGAACTTTAATAGGACCAAACACATCTTAATGGATAAGATCCAAAATACTAGAAGACTTGTGAGAACTAGAGTAAAACTGAACACGATTTTGCTTACCATAAACACAGTGTTCGTAAAAGTCAAACTCAAGATTACAATCATTTATCCCCTCAACAAGGTTTTTATTTTTCAATATTTTGAGACCCTTCTCACCAATGTGGCCGAATCTCATATGCCACAACATTGTCTTTTCTGCAGGATTTTTTCCTTCCAAAGTGTTAGCACCCTTAGGTACACTTGTTGCACTACCATCGGAACCCATTACCATAGACTTCTTCAATGCTGGTTCAGATGGTGGAGATGAAGTGACTGTTTCTCTCTTCCTTGAGACAGAAGAACTATTGCACTATCAAGTGAAAGCATCCAGCTGAAACAGGGTACCTCTCCTAGTACCTTTTGCGAGCACCATAGCTCCTCTAATCATCTTGCATCCATCTTTTGAAAAAACAACTTGCACACCTGCATCATTGAGCATACTTACAGATAATAGGTTTCATTCCAAACCTGGGATGTGCATTACCCTGTTGATCCCCTTTACTCATCCATCAGGGAATATGATAGTGACTCTTCCTTGTCCAACTATCTCTAGGTGAGAATCATCACCTAGGTACACCTTCCCACCATCGAACTCCTCATACTTTGAGAACCAAATTTGATGAGAGGTCATGTGAAAAGAAGCATCTGAGTCAATCAGCCACACATCATCAGATGCATAGGTGGCCAAGACTGCAACAACAGCATCGCCATCTTCTTTAGATTTATCAGAATCTGAATCTAGGATTTTCTTCTTCTTCTTTGTCTCTTTGCAATCCTTACAGAAGTGCCCAGACTTACCATAGTTCCAACATGTTTCCTTAGACTTTCTAGGAGTCTTAGATTTCCCATGGGATTTGGATCTACCGTTTTCAGACTTCTTGTCATTTTTCTTGCCTCTATCTTTGGATCTACCGCAAATAGAAAGAGCTTCCTTGGTTGAATCGGAGATCTTTCTTTGCATCTCCTCAGATAACAACGAAGACACCACATCATCCATATGGAAAGTGACAATAGTACTCCCAAGGGCCATCACAAGATGGTCCCATGAATTTGGCAAGGAACATAGCAGGGTCATACATCGATCCTCCTCCTCCAACTTGACACCGGTTGATGTCAACTATGCAATCAGCATGTTAAATGTGTTCAAGTGATCTGCAACGGATACTCCTTCCTCCATTCTTAGAGAATGCAATTTCTTTCTCAGGAACAATCTATTCACCAAGGACTTGTCCTGATACACAGACCCAAGCCGTGTCCATAATTTTTTTGTGGTCTTCTCCTCGAGAACATTCGGGAGAACAAAATCTGCTAGACATAGTCTAATGAGACCCTTAGCTTTATGATCCTTGAGATCCCAATCTACTTGAGGCATGTTTACTGATTTAATATCATTTTCAACTGCCTCCCATACATCACGGTCTGCAAGCATGTCTTCCATCTTGAGTTTCCACAACTCAAAGTTTGTGCCACTGAACTTTTCCACCTCCATTCTACTATATGAAGAACCTGCCATCTCTTCCTGCAATAAGGTTATGAATACTCTGCAATAATACTCCCACTGAACTGTAGATTATCTCAAAAAACTTTTACCCTAACAAATAGAACCAAAACTGGCCAGGCTCTAATACCAACTAAAAGGAAACTAAGTGTGCAAAAAATAGTTCCCTACGCTAAACTTTCAAGAAGAGGATTGTGCAAATTCAGATTTAACCCTTATCAATTACAGAATGATAATACAATAACATGCATACATATAAAAATGAGAATGACACAATTATTTACCCTGGGGAAAACCTTTCAGTAAAAAACCCCAGCACTCCAAAACCTGCACAATGTATTAATCAAAACTATTGTTGTTTACAATACACTTGCAATGCAAGTTCTTTCAAGAGATAATCGACACTTGAAGACAAATCCAGAAGCATAAAAACATTCCAACATTACACTAACTTCACTCTACAATTTGCAACCCTAAAAATGCTTATATCATGTGCTTCCCTTTTTAGGGCAACTTCCAAAGATAACCATATTAGGGTTTACCATTCTTTGGAAAAAAAGGAACCCCAAAAAAAATTTTGGAGCGATGCTTCAAACCCCATGCATTACAGAAGAGTGTATAGTACTCAAAATGATCAGTTGCCACATGTCTTGCATGTCTTCACCCGTCATCGAATCTTTCACAATTAGCTCTTACAAATATTAATGACTGTCATAGGAATCCATCATAACCATTTCAGTCATGACTATCTTACACATTGTCCAAAGTGCCAACATTTAGCAAATAACCTCTACCACAAAATGAGATTCCTAGATCCACCTAGACCAAGTTTGATCATCCTTGTCATCTTCCAAGTGGAGTGAAAACACAACATGTCCACTCAACTAAATGACAGAATGAATATCAAACTTAAATACATTATTTGCAAATAATTAATTACAAAATAAATAATATCAAATGTAAGGAGATATACAAGGTTGAGACACCTTATTCCTAACATTTCACATTCAGCTACATCCTATGGATCAAAATTGAAGATGATAAATCACAAATTGAAAACATTGCAAAGAGAACAAGACAAGAGGATCACTACATTACTGGAGTTGTAGACCTATCTAATTCTAGAAATTGATGTTATGCAATAAAATTTTAAAGAAGGAGAGGTAACACTTGGGTTACCTAATATGAGTACTCTTGAAGCTATGGAGAAGTTATCTTTTATTCAACATGAGTAGATTCAAGCCCTAATCCATTTGCAAAAATCATGGGAGAGCTCCTTGGATACAACAAAAGCCAATTTTAGACAAGTTTTTGAGAGGCGACAAGTTTTTCATTTTTGAAGAACAATTTTGTACCTTTGTCATTTTTGTCAAATGGGGAGTGATCATTATGGTGAAAATATAGTTGAGAGAGTGATCAAAATAGAGTGTAGAGTAATGTATTGTAGTTGGTTATATTGATTTGTATATGTTTTGGTGATTGGTGAGAAGAAATTTTTGAAGTTAGTCATTTATTCACTATGTTTTTTCATCAATGCCAAAGGGGGAGATTGTTCACATTATGATTGATTTTGGAGGTAAAATTATGAGTTTGAATTTTTCATTGATGATATCTTATTAATTCTATTAGTTTTGGTGAATAGGTTACAGTTACCGATCGACGGGATGAATATGTAAAGCAAATATGCTAAGTGTTCTGACTGGTGAACAGGAAGACAGTAATGGGAAAGTGTTTTGTGTAGTGATCAAGTTTGATAGCACATTGGGAGGTGTGATTGTTACTATAGTTTTATTTTGGTCAGAGATGTTTGGATGTACGACTGTGATAGTTAACTCAACATTATGTGTAAGTTGATATTTTGGTGATGTGTTCTATATGAACTGGTTGAGTTACCGATTGGGTGATCAGGTGGTCAAGGTGGTTAATTTGTTGTCAGTGTTTTGTATTAAATGTTTGTATTACATTTTGTGCTGACTTGTTAAGTTTTATTGGCACATATTTTCATGAGTTTGGTCAAAGTTTAGTGTCAACTTGTGGATTATTTTTTAATATTTTAACTGACTTAAAAATAGATTTATAAAGGAAAGCTAAATCTTTGATTTAGGGTTGTTGATTGTGTTTTTGGTGGTTTCTATCAGAGGCATAGACAGGGTAGTGAATCAAGAGTTCAGAGAATGAATTAGATCTTACAAGAAAGCAATGCCATTCCATATCAGTGATTTGAGTTCATTGCTCAAGGCTAACTCTAATAGGTTAGCAAGGTTAAATCCCTTAACAGGGTGGACTTTAACGGGTCTTTTGTTTAAATCCTTTAATAGGGTGACTTTAGATAAGGAGTTCTAAATCCTCTAGCGAGCTAGTGATGACATTAAATTTGCCATTAGTATGCAAAGAACACTTTTGGTAAGCATACACTAAAAGACAAGACAAAGAGAAAACCAAAAATGCAGATATAAGAGATCACCGAAAACTGCTAAGTACAAAGAAAACCAATGACACAATTTTTTGTGTAAACCAAAAATGCAAAGTCAGAAGGATAAAGTGGAACCTGAAAGTGGAACCCAACAAGCACGTCATAGTGTAAACTGAGAGAATAGTTAAAGAGGAAACTGAGAGAATAGTTCAAGCAAGGAACCCGAAAGACAGTCAACTGATTTCAGAGCGTAACCAACCGTCAAAAACTGAAAGTCAGTTGTAGCCTGCAAAAAGTGGATCTAACTTCCACATCAGATAAAATAGTCATGTTCTATTTATAGAGTTTTGATTTATTTTTAAAATCATTTCTTTAGGGACAAGAAACATGAATGTAAGTGCTTTAATCAGTCTAACTGATTTAAAACACATATACTAGGAGATCAAGGTAAAGTTGTAAACCTGTGATCTTAGAGTTAACATTGTTTTACGTGAAACTTGATTAGGTCAATCTATCTTATAAATAGACTACATAAGAATTAATTATAATGTATGAGAGAGGGATGAGAAAGGATGTGAGAGGATGGATGAAGCATACAAGCACATCTATGAATCAGATTGAAATTTTCTTGAACCAGAACAACAAAAGGTGAATTTGGTTAGCAAGAACCAAGAACAGAGACTACCGAGCATCAAAGGTATTATTCAATCATATTAGGTGATATACTTATTCATGCAATCTTAAATGGATCTGTAATTAGCAATAGGAGATTGTATACACCAGGTCAAATTGTAATTTTCTATCATTCTAACAAGTGAAGCAAAGTGTAAAAATCCTTTCAAGGAAGGTTGATTTAACAATCCAACTATAAATCTCTTTTAACCGAGTGCACACTCAACAGTGTTGCTAAAGCTCTTAACTAAGTAGACTTTAATAGGTCTCCATAAATACTCTTAACCAGGTAGATCATCAGAAGTGGTCAAATTGTAAGCCTTAACCGGCCCCTTCCAATCTTCAGATAGTGAAGAATTTGTGGGTGCCATCCCCACCGCAGTTTTTACTTCCTAACAGGAGTTTTCTGCAATATCATATCTTGTGTTATGTCTCAATTACTTTCATGAATGTTTCTATGAATGTTCACATGTATGGTTAAGTTTATGAATTAATAAAACTTACATCAAGATAGTATAGAACATATGGTTGAATAAACATTTGATAACTTAAAGGATAAAAGTTAAAAGATACAAAAGTTTTAGAGGTACTAATTCACCCCTCCCCTCTCAGTATACACTTCCCATTAATTCCAATAGGTAGATCCTAATAGGTCTCATTGTACTTCTAAAAAGGTACTAATAACTTCTATCTGGGTGAGCCCCTAATAGGGTATTGTATGCTCCTAACAAGGCAAACCTTTTACTGTAGTGAAGAGATTTGTGGATGTCATCCCCACTATGGTTTTCTCCCTCTCACAAGGGTTTCCATGTGAAAAATAGTGGTGTTATGAGTTATGATTTGTGGTTGTTTGAATTGTTTTACTTGTACTGCATAGTTACTCTTGCATGTTTCATCACTTATAAGTTGATTAAAAGCAATTATTAGATTATTAGTTGAATTAGTATATTTTATATTTATACTGATTCACCACCCCCCCCCCTCTCTCAGTGCTTCTATATATTAATAGTATTGTTTGTTATTTTCTTTGTTTTATAGCTCTCTTTATATGACCCTTATTTCTTTGTTGGTGCAAGGTGATAAGGGATCAAGACTAACGTGAATTATTCTATTTATATATTTATTCTTCTATATATTATATATATGATGTTGTCATATATGTTTCTTTGTGTTGTCTACTTGGGGACAATGGAAAGCATTGAGATCCATCTCTCTTTTTGGTCTTCATAATGTTGACCTCAAAAGATGATGAAGGGTAGTCCCCTTACTAACTCAAACACACAAAACATAATAGGGAAATAAATAGAAGATTGCAAGAATAGAACAATTGCAAGAACATAGACACTTGATTCTATTATCTTCAATGAAATTAAATTATAATATTTATAAAAATAGCATGTTATAGCCACATGCGCATTTTCATTACAACAATTTGCAAGACATAGCCACAATCTACACTTTTAGAAATGAGCCCAAAACCCACCTTCATCCTTATATATGTAGCACCAATAAGCACCTTAGAATATTATAGAAAGTGAAACTTTCACATTTTGGCACCCACGGTTTGATTTCTTGCCTAAATGATTTTTCTCTCTCTTCCATTTTGTATTGAAACTTGAGTCTTGATGGTACAACTTTTGAAAGCCATAAATTTCAAACCATGGATGTGATTTACTATTGTTCTCTACAACCTAGGATGATAAAACACAATTCTCATCGAGTTTTGACCCCTTTCAGAGCCTCTAAGGTCTTCAAAACTGAGTTCAAAGTTTTTTGCACCACTCTACCAAAACCAAAAAAATTAATATATTCAAAACTGGACTTAATCTTGCCATGAAACTTTATTGGCATGCTTATTTATCCAAAATTAACCTCCAGAGAAGAAATTGGAACAATCTATGCTCAAATAAAGACTTTTTAGAAATAGTAAACTTGCTAAAAATAGTAACCCTACCCAAATCAACCCTTATTAGAAAACTAGACAATATTTTTGGGTTATGCAAGATTGCTCTTACACCTTGGATGCTCCTACATCAAAAGACTATTGTTTGTTCATCTTATGTGCTCTTATTTCATTGTGATTTTAGCTCCACCACCTTTGGGAGATGAGGTTGATTCATTACAATTATTTGTGATATACATAAGTTATCAAACATGCATACTAACACCTGAGTTAGAAGATACCTTATGTGATCTCTTTTTGTCATGTTCTTTATCTCCCTTGATTTTTTCCTTTCTTGGGGCATATCATAGTAAAAATATACTTGTCTATTGGATGCATGTATGCAACCTTAAATTTATTTCTATCGAGTAAGGCATACATAATTACTTTAATGTATGGAAATGTACACATTATGCACACACACCAAATCAAATTTTGTAGTCATTTTTTTATTAAGGTTATGTAGAAAACTATGTTTTTGAATTGTAATCTTCTCTTGGAGGGTTTCCTTAGATACAATACTTTCCTCATTTATCCTTTGCATTTTTAAATTGGCATATTTCCTTGGATACAATGTTTTCCTTGGTTATCCTTTGCACCTTACTCTTGGCAGATTTTCTTGGTGACAATGCTTTCCTTGGTTATCCTTTGTATCAATCCCTTTACATGGCTGATAGTAAGTTGACCTTACTATGCTTCTCTCTCTCTCTCTCTCTCTCTCTCTCTCTCTCTCTCTCTCTCTCTCTCTCTCTCTCATGTTTTATTTCCTTTGTCTTGGTCTTAGATTAATGAGCTCCTAAGTCACTTAAGGGCTTGGTGATCCTTGTCTCTTTTACCTTGAAGAATTTTTCCAATGCTATGATCTAATTTTGTGAGAGTATGAATTCAGGTTCATATTCCACTAAAATGGGGACTAAATGTAGCATTTTAAAATGTGTCCCTATGCAATTTCTTTCTTTTTAGCCCCTATTTTAGTGTTCAAATCCTTCCATGCCCAAAATACTTGATCCAACTCAATTCCACATCTAATTTTGGCCTCTCCCCTCAAAATAGGACCTTGGGTCCTTATTTGGAACCACATTTGAGGGAGAAAGGCACCTTACGCACCTTCCTTCAGGGAGAAGGTCGACCTAGGTGCCCCACTCTCTGATGTTTAGGCCCAAATTAAAGTCGCTTAACAGTCACTTATTCTTAAACTTGTATTAGCATCCCTCAATTTTATCACCTTGAAATATTTGGGAGATGTATATAAGAAAGATACCCTCTCTCATTATGATAAACACTCAATTCAATTCAAGCTCACAACTAAAATTTTGCATTTCAAATACTAAGGCGAGATATCAAGCTTCCAAGGAATTAAATACACAGTAATTTTTAGATCTAAGCATTTGTGATGCCATCTAAGATCTTCCTATCTTAAATTCAACATCAATAATATTCATAGTCATTTTAACGTCAAGAAGGTTTAAGAAGGTATAAGAATTCCATTTTTTAAATCTAGCATTTGTTACACATCGATACACTTTCAATTAAATTAGGAGGAGAGCTACAGTCTGTAATCTATTAGTTCTAAAAATCCCATGAGTGGGCTAAGAAATGTACCCCAATCCAATGAGTAGGATGACATGGTCACAAGTGGTCTTAATTTAAACTACGGGTCAGTTTCAATATGTATTTTATAGATATGCTTCATAAATCTATCTCTGATTTCCTAGTCTTCTCGTGCTTGCAGAAACCACCATTTCCACTCTATTTGGCCCTAGATCTTGTATTCTTCATTTGTAATTTCCTATTCATAGTCCCCACATCAATTAAATATCACTTAATCCACTTGGTGCTTTAGCCATTTTGATCCAAATAAATCATATTCTTTCTAGTGTATGTAGTGGGATAAGTGCAATGTAGATTCCTTGTTTGCATGGATGAACATGTGGATCCTAGTTCACCTTTTCCCACCTTACTTTTCCACATGTGGCGTGTTGGAGGATGAGTGGATTAATTTCTTCATATAGTGGTCACTTTGATTTTATTATAAGTATCTTGATGGAGCACAAGAGCATGTTGGAGATTCATGTGGTTTCATGTATGGCTATGATGATGATTTTTATTAATTGACCATTGTGCAATGTATACAAAAAGTGGGAGAATGTTGGAATAAGGTGTTCCACACAGTACATAATGTGTATAATGTTATATTATTATTTTTATGGTGTTACCTACACTTAGGGAAACCTATATGCAATGCATCATTAGGAGATAACATGACCACTTTATGTGTTGTATTGCAATATTGGGAATTATATTTAATATGTGTCACATTGGGATATAATACTAAATTTATTTAATATTGGAAAAATATGTTTACTACATTGAAAACTTAGTACTCAATATTAACCAAGGGGTCAATGGTAAATTATATCCATATGGATTTGTGGTCTATGGTTTTACTATATCATTAGTGGTATTTTCTATGAGTTTTTTTCTATAAAAGAAAACACAGTTGACAGTTTAGGTTAGATAGTTGAGTGGACCATAAGTATTAAGTCTTTTTGAGGAGTGCATATGTTAAACATGGCATGGGATGTGTGGATTCATACTTGGACACATGGAAAATTCATTTGGAGGGCTTTATGTTTTGGAAGTATTCCTTGCAACTCTATAAGTAATTTGTATTGCTTTGTGGTTGAATAATATGATATAATCTGGATGATATTGGAGGCTAGGTTGTTTTTGTTAGAATAAATATAGCACACACAACTGAGAGGGGGGGTGAATAAGTTATTCCCAAAAAATCAATACCTTTAACCAAATTACCAACTTAATCTTAGATCTAAAAGATAAACATGAATGCAATAATGTAACACGGTAATCAACACATAACACCAATATTTTTTATGTGGAAACCTTGTTGGAGGAAACAACAGTGGGGATCAAACCCACAAGATGAATGTACTCGGTTATAAGCACTATACCCTATTAGGAGTATTACAAATGGGAATGCAAACGCATTCACACACACTGCCTAGATCTCACTGCTCAAATATAATAAGGATCTCAATCCCAAGGAAGGCTCACTACCTTACAGAAATCTCTGATCTAAAATCATAAAGGATATACTATCCAAACTCATGAATTGATAAATAACATCTCTCATATGCCAATACAGTTCTAATGAAGTACATTAAATCTCTGCCTCAATTGCAGATTCTACTTGTACCTCTTCTCTTCAGCATATTTTCTTCAATACACATCTCGCCTTGCTCTCATGCTTTTTTAATTACAAATGATTACGTTTTTATACATATTAAATCAATTCTTCTCAACTAGGTTGGCCAAAGACCTAATTATAAAATATTAATTCAATACAACTCAATATATAATGTGATCCATTTAATGTTGGTTTATACATAGAAATGACCCATAACAACATCCTCTAACATGCTCCAGATCCATAAATCATGCCACAATTCATCGCAACACGCTACACCACCAATTCAGACAAGAACATCAACACATTACATGAAAAATCTTCAAAATTGATCATATAATCCAATGTGATCCAGTAACACAAATAGGACATGATCTATAAACATCAGTAAACAACATGAAATACCATAATATCAACATGAACAACTTTGTCTCATGAATCAAATTCATCTCTACACTGTTCATCAGGAACACTAAACCATAACCACTATCATAAAAGTAAAATAGCTTTCTAGCATCCAAATCATGAACCACTCAAGCTAAGGATACACATCCATGTCCTGAACTCACCACCAGGTTAGCAACAAAGAATATTTCCAAACTAATCCACACTGATCCAATAACTGAAACATTGTCTCTTCCTGAATAACCAAAATACTATTGTCAGATAAATCCTTCACAACTATCTAGGATATTCATTCAAACCTTTGTAAGTTGACATAGTCAACTAAAGATGTCGATTGAACCATTTGTACATTCACAACATCTTATATTTAATGTAGTATTCATACCACATAAATCATCTCACTAAACAAACCAAGAACACTGTCTCCAACAGTAGGAATATGTTGACATCAATGAAAAAATATTAATGCTAGCACATGTATGAACAATCTGAACAATATCTCATCAATATCCCAACAATCTGCCCCTTTGAAATTGATGAAAACATTGATGTGAGAAATTTAAATCAATACACAAAGAAACAATATCAACAACAATACCATCAATATCCATAATATGACATACTTGTTTTACTGTCTCTCCCCCATGATCTCACACTTTATTTTTCTCATGAATATCTCTCCCAACATGCTTATTTTTCACATGATTATCTCTCCCCTTTGACATCAATGACAAAGGAAAATGTATGCACTAAGTCATAGAGGCAAAAAATTTAAACAATCAGCTCTCAAAATTGAATGAATATCTCTCAACCACTAACCATTACTTAATAACTAATTCCCCTAAGGAGTAGCCACCAAAAATGTCAATCAAGATTAATGATAATCTATAAGAATACTAGACTGATGCATCTCAATGTATCTCTAGGTTTGATTAGGATGGGAAATCACCCTAATCTTACCTTAGAGATACTCAAAAGTATCCTTTGGCAAGGGATTCATGAAGATATCTACAATTTATTCTTTAGTAGACACATACTCCAATTTGACTTCTTTCTCACTGACTTTGTCTCTCAAGAAATGATATTTAATAGAAATATTCTTTGTCTTTTAATGTAACACAAGGTTCTTTGAAATATTAATAGCACTTGAATTGTCACAATGAATAGTAATAGGCTCATCAATAATCACTCTGATATCTTACAACATTTGCTTCGCCCATATTACCCAAGAAGAATGCTCTGCCACTTAATAGCTTTAGTAGTGGATTGTGATATACAATTATGTTTCTTACTTTCCCATGAAACTAATCTATTACCCAAGAAGAATGCTCCACCACTTGTACTATTTCTGTCATCCACATTACCTGTCCAATCCACATAAAAATATGCACTCAATGTAAAATCATTATCTTTTCCATACTCAATTGTCCCTTTCAAGTATATGAATATCCTCTTAACATCATCAACATGTGATTCCTTCAGTTCTGCTTGAAATCTAGATACAATGCAAACATCATTCATAATGTCTGGTCTAGTTTCTGTCAAGTATAGTAGCCCATCAATCATAGATCTGTATATTTTCTTATTTTCATTAGGAGTATCATCAATCTTTGTCAATTTACAACCAGTAATCATAGGAGTAGCAATAGGTTTTGAATCATCCATACTAAATTTATTGAATAACTCTTTCACATACTTAGACTGAGATATGAAAATACCTTTATCAGTTTGTATAATCTGCAATCCAAGGAAAAATTTCATCTCACCTATCATATACATATTAAATTATTTCTGCATCTCATCATCAAATTCCTTACTCAACTTGTCACTTCTACCAAAAATTATATCTTCCACAAAGACTTCAACAATCAAAATGTTATCATGAACAACTTTGAAGTACAAATTACTATTAGCAGTTTCTTTACTGAAACCAATCTTTAATAAATACTTATCCAATCTTGCCTAACAAGATCTAGGTGTTTGTTTCAATCCATAAAGTGCTTTCTTCAATCTACAAACCATGTCATCCTCATCAGTCAAAGGAAAACCATCTTATTTCTCAATGTAGACTTCATCTTCCAACTCTCCATTCAAGAATGCTGACTTAAGATCCATCTGAAATACCTTGAAATCTCTGTAAGTATCATATGCAAGAAATATTCTAACAACTTCAATTCTAGAATAGGAGAAAATATCTTCTCAAAATCAATTCCTTCCATCTATGAGTATCCCTTGCAAACAAGTTTGTCTTTATTATGAACCACTTCACCTTCTTCATTCAAATTTTTTTTTGAATACCCATTTAATACCGATAAAATTCTTGTCTTTAGGTCTAGGAACAAGAATCCATGTTTTATTCTTTTCAATCTGTTCCAATTCTTCTTCCATCACTTTAAACCAACTATCATATTTTCATGCTTCATTAACATCTTTAGGCTCAATCTCAGAAATCAAACAAATTTTACTTCTAGCAATTCTGCCTCTAGTATGAACACCCTGATTCTTGTCACCAATGATCTGATTTTCTAAATGATTCGATCTTACATACCTGGGAGTCTTCAGAATTTATTTTGTAGCAGACTCTTGTATTTCCACTTCATCATCATTTGTATTTTCTTCATTCTGTTCTATCGATCCCATTTTATTCTAATTCTAATTTTGTGCTTGCACAATTTGACTCTCTTCTCCATCATTTGATTCATAACTACAAGATCTAACCTATTTCCAAAAAATTTCATCCACTCTCACATTTTCACTTTCAATTACTTTCTTCAACCTCGGGTTATAATATTTATAGACTTTTCTTTTTGTATAATAACCATGAAATATTCCCTCGTCGAATCTAGGATCAAATTTCCCTAGGTCTTCATCTCTTCTGATATAGCATTTACTTCCAAAAATTATAAAATATTTCACTGTAGGAACATGACCATACATAAGTTCATAAGGAATCTTACCGGTTCCTTGCTTAATTTTCACTCGGTTCAATATATATACAATAGTGCTAACAACTTCTCTCTAATAGATCTGTGAAACATTTCCTTCAATCATCATGGTTCTAGCAATGTCTAGAATAGTTATGTTTCTTCTCTCTACAATTCCATTCTATTGTGGGGTCCACAGAGAAGACATATGTCTCTTTATTCCATGCTCTTCACAAAAATTGTTAAACTCGATAGAAGTAAACTCAACACCTCTGTCTGATTTTAGAAATTTCAACTTCAATCCTATTTTAGTCTCAACCATAGCTTTGAAAATCTTGAATTTGTCAAAAGATTCATATTTCTCTTTCAAAAATGTTACCCACATCATTCTATAATAATCATCAATTAATAGAATGAAATACTTGTCCCCATAATAGCTTCTTGTTCTTGCAAGACCACATAGATTAGTATGCACCAAATCCAGAATTCCACTTGAAGAATAATTCTCGCTCTTTAAAGTAGATTTAGTCAATTTACCCAACTGAAATTCTCTACACATCACATTAACAGACTTCAACAATTTAGGAAGATCTCTCATGACTCTTTTATTATTTTTAATCCCAATGTTATCACAATTAACATGAAAAAATATCTTATGCCATAACCAATTGTCATCAATCTTAGCAATCAAGCATCTACTCTCAGAATTGTTCAAATGAAATACATAACCTTTCATGTTTCTTCCTATAGCAATCTCAATTATAGAGCTTCCAAAAATCTTTCACATTTCATCCTTGAATTGTAAATTGTATCCTTTATCAACTAGCAGACCAACACTTAAAAGAATATATTTATAAGCTTCAACATATACAACATCATCAATATTAGTCTTACGACCAATATTAATAGAACCTTTTCCTTAAATCATGCAAGGAGTATCATCACCGAATATGAAAACATCATCATCATACCTTTCCAATTTCACAAATTTGTTTTTGTCTATAGTCATGTGTTGTGAACATCAACTATCAATAACCCATTCATCCTTCTTATCCACATGTGAAACCAAGTCTTTCTCTTCATTCACAATGTTAGGATTTTCATCTTTGATGGCAATAAACACATTCTCATCTTCACTCTTTTCATATTCATCATTAGTCACACCTTCATCAGCCACATAATTACACTTCCTTTGATATTTAGATTTTAATTTCTTAGGCTTGTATTTATGTTCTTTATCAGGACATCTCGAAGCAATATAACTAATCTTATTACATGCAAAACATTTCAAAGGAAACTTTCCTTGATACTTACCAAATCCCTTAGATAGTCTCTTTGCAATTAGGGTTTCAAACTCTTCAATCTCTCTCTTTTCTTCCTCAATATATACCCATTCCTTAGTGTATCTAGATTCATACTTAGATTAACTTTCTCTAGATTCACATATTTTCTTATCCTTAGAAATATTAGCTTTAAATGCAAATTCAATTTTAGGAAGACTATCACCAAATTCTCTCATTTAAAAAGTAGATAACTTACCAATCAATGTATCTCTTGTCACTTTTGTCATGGTTTTGATTTCTTCAATAGAAAAAACTTTGTGATTTTAAATAGGAGGCAAGGATCTTAGAATTTTATAATTAATTTCTTCTTCATCCAAGGTTCCACCAAAGCATCTGATTCCACAAACAAGTTCGATGATCTTATTAACATAAGCAATAATGTTCACATCTTCTCTCATCCTCAATGATTCATATTTTCCTTTCAGACTTTGTAGCTTGGCTTGCTTCACAAATTAATCTCCTTCATATAATGTCTCCAGTTTTATCCATACTTCATGTCCAGTCTCCAATCCTAAAATGTTTGTATATTCAGTATTTGATAAGGCACTCTTCAAGGATTTTTTTTCTCTCATATAATACTCAATTTTTTTTCATCATTATTCCCAGTAGATAGATCAACTGGAGGATTCTAATCTTTCTTTTTAATATTCCAATGTTCATCACTAAGACATCTCCAGTGTGTAATCGTCTGGTCCTTCCATATAGTATGCTTAAGTCCAGGAAAAGACCCTGTAGCAGATTATAGGAAAAGACCCTGCAGCAGATATACAAAAAGATGAAGACATCAATGCTACCAAGGGTAATACCGACGTGCAAGACATAGCTATTGACAATGCAACTGTCAAAACGCCTACAAATATGAATATATTGATAGATGCTATCGATATACAGTCAAGCCAAGAAAAATCATCTAAGAAAGATGAAGATACACCCAAGGACATGGGTACAGGTGAAAACCAAGGTGCATCCAACACTCCTAAAGATACCGACACTAAAATGAAGGATGCCACCAATGCGTAGAAAGAAGTATCAAAGGAACAACGGCAAGAGGTAGAGAAAACAACAAAGGAAACCTCGAAAAAGGTTGAAGAGCAAGAAAAGAGTGAGGAAGATAAGAGAAATGAGGGAATGAAGCAGAAAGAAGATTCATCTATTGAAACACCCAAGGTACGTGAGGAGACATCTTCACCAAACCAGCCGGTGAACACTGAACAGGTACAAAAGGATGCCTCATCCTCTCGACACTCACCAACAAAATCAACTCAATCACAAGCCTTACAAATGGTGGTACATCAATCTACCACCCATCCAAAGAAGAAGAAAAAGAAACAAGTGAAGGACATATTGGCTGTAACACTTGATGAGGTCATTGAAGTTCCAAACTGGGACATTACCACATTGGACAGTGACAAACTTCAAGAGTTTGGAGTGCTCTGTCAGAGGAAATCCATACAGAAGAGGATGATTCAAGAACATAGAGAAAACATGGCACTTAACAAGGCTAAGGAGATACTCCAACAACTGGTTCCTAAAGTAAAAATTGATGAGAATACTTTAGTTAAGGAACAGATTGCTATTCTTACCGATGCTATCACAGAGCAAGGGATAGAGGCCAACCAGGCAATGGAAGAAAAAGCAGAGAATAAATATCAATACAAGTTGATTGATAAGATAAGCCAAGAAGTGGCATTTAACAAGGTCAAGCTCTTAGAACTTAGTGATGAATTGGAGCCAATGATTGCTGAGACAATCACCTTAGTTCAAAAGATGTGCACACTCGAGAAATTTTCCAAAGAGAATAGTGACAAACTTGCAGAAATTGATACAAATGTCACTAAGAGTGCACAAAGCCTAACCTCACATGCCAACAGCATAAAGGCACATCATGACACAGTCATTGAGGAAAATAGGCTAAGGCAAGAAATATGGGATGCTGAGACACAATTCAGAGGTGAGATCACAGAACTTCAAGCACACATTCTACCAAATCTTACAATTTTGCAGCAACATATTTCTAAAGAAAGAAATCTAATAGCAACCCCGGAGATGTCTGTAGTGGACAGCATCTATGATATTCATGTAAGGATTTCACTAGAGCATATGGCTCTAGAAATGCTGAAGGAGAAATGGGAGAAAATGATGGAGGAAGTCAAGTCCTCACATTCCCACCTTTTTGAGAAGTTGTAAGTACCTTTTCCCTTAGAATCAAAAAAGGAGGAAAGGCAATGTATATAGTTATGTACATTATATATATCAGGTGAAAAAGTGTAAAATAAAAAATAAAGGATATGTATATATACTTACACTTACCAGCACATACATAGGGGGAGTCATTCAAATGACTAAGGTAGAAGTATACACAGGTGTACATACTAATACACTCAGTATGTTGCACATATCATGTTTTTGATACTAATGTCAAAGGAGGAGTTTGATGACATTATTTTTTCATTAGTATACATAAAAGAAAAACACAGACAGTAAGCACTACTGGCAGACAGAAAGCATTACCGGTGAATCACAAGTAGTACCGGTGAATTGCAAGCATACCCGACAGAACAAAGAATTTTGAGAAAAATGCTAAGTATAAATGTAACAAGCTTCACCGGCGACCACATACATCACTAGTGAACACAAGCATTATCGGCGACACAGTTTCCAGAATCAACCCGACAGGAATAGACAAGCATACCTGACGACATGTTCAGAGAAAGGAACACTGGTGACCAAGAACAACCGATCGTCAGAACTGACAGTTAGAAAAGCCGCAAATTATGGATCTGATTTATACACGGTGGATAAAGAAAAGTTATTCTATTTTGTAGAATTTTTTTTGTTTTTTTATGGTCATGCAAGCTTTCTGTAAATGCTTTAAAGCATCCTAATGGATCTAAAGCATATCTAACTACAGATCAAGATAAAGTTGTATATCTTGGATCTAGAGTTAACTCACGATGCATGAATCAAGAATTGAGCCTAAACTAGTATAAATAGATGTTCATACTCAGTTGTGATTACATGAATTCTTTATTATGATAGCCACGAAGAGCATCTAAGGAGCAGAAGGCAGAATTCATGCAAAGAGCAGAAACAGAGTATATCAGTTTTCAAGAAACACACAGAGGCCACCGACGAGCAGATAAAGGTAATATTCAATCATGGAAGGATGATTACTTAAATGTATGAAGCTTTATAGGATATGTTATCAGCAATTGAAGATTGCATTTATCATTAGATCAAAGACTTATGTAGTTGCATTCTAACAAGTGCATCACCTCTAAAATCCTTTTGTAGAAGGTGGACTTAACCGTCCTTTGTAAATCTCTTAACAGAGTGCACACTTAACAATGTTGTAAAAGCTTCAAATGAAGTAGATCTTAATATTTCTCCACTGTAATACTCCTAACAGGGTAGGTCATCAGAAGTGACCAAAATTGTAAGCCTTAACCGGCTCTTCTTATCTGCAGATAGTGAAGTTTGTGGGTAACAATCCCCACCGCAGTTTTTACTTCCTAACAGGAGTTTTTTGCGATATCATATCTTGTGTTATGTGTTATCTAATTTCATGAATGTTTCTATTACTGTTACACATCAAAAGGAATGTATGATATGATTTCATATGCATAAAGAAAGATGAACAAATAGATAAGTTAAATTTACAAACTGATGACTAAGGGTTAATGGGCTAACCAAGAAAAGTTTTAGAGGTATTGATTCACCCCTCCCCTCTTAGTACAATTATCTCAATATAATTCCAACAATAGTATGCTTTGTTCCATCAAATCTCAGACTCTCCTTCTTAAAGGTTGACATCCTGCATCTCCTCAAGTAGTTAATCTTCCCACAAAGGACACTATATCTGATACCAATTGTTAGAATAAATGCAACACACACAATTGAGAGGGGGGGTGAATCATTTGGGCCCAAAAACTCAAGACCTTTAACCAAATTACCAAGTTAATCTCAGATCCAAAAGATAAACATGAATGCTGAAACATAACACAGTAATCAACACAAAACACCAAGATTTTTGATGTGGAAGCCCTGTTAGGGGAAAACCCATAGTGGGGATCAAATCCACAAGATGAATATACTCAGTTAAAAGCACTATACCTTTTAGGATCATTATAAATGTGAATGCACATGCATTCAGGCACACTGCCTAGAGCTCAGTGCTCAAATACAACAAGGATTTCAATCCCAAGGAAGGCTCACTACCTTACAACAAAAATCTGATATGAAATCATAAAGGACATATTGTCCAAACTGACAAACAACATCTCTGATATGCCAATATAGTTCAAAAGAAGTACATTAAATCTCTGCCTTAATTGTAGATTCCACTTGTACCTCTTCTCTTCAACATTTTTGCTTTAATACACATCTCTCCTTGCTCTCATGCTTTTGCAATTACAAATGATTACATATTTATACACATTACATCAATTATTCTCAACTAGGTCATCTTGATACCTAATTAAAAAATATTAATTCACTACAAATAAATATACAATGAAATCCATGGAATGTTGACTGAGACATAGCAATGACCCATAACAACATCCTCTAAAATTCTCTAGATCCATAAATCATGTCACGATCCATCACAACATGCTACACCACCAAGTCGGCCAAGCACATCAACACCTTACATGAAAAATCTTCAAACCCGATCACATAATCCACTGTGATCCAACAATATGAATAGGACATGATCTAGAAACATCAACAAGAAACATGAAATACCATGACATCAATCAGAAAAACTCTATCTCATAAATCAAACTCATCTTTGTATTGTTCATCAAGAACACTAAACCATAACCATTGGCATTAAAGTAAAATAGCTTTCCAAAATCCAAATCATTAACCACTCAAGCTAAAGACACAGATCCATGTCCTGAACTCACCACCAGGTTAGCAACAAAGAATACTGCCAAATTGATCCACACCAATCCAAAAAATAAAACATTATATCTTCCTGAACAACCAAAATACCACATTCTGATAAATCCTTCACAACTCTCTCAACACCTTACATGAAAAATCTTCAAACCCGATCGCATAATCCAATGCAATCCAACAATATGAATAGGACATGATCTAGAAACATCAACAATCAACATGAAATACCATGACATCAATAAGAAAAATTGTCTCCTAAATCAAACTCATCCTTGCATTGTTCATCAAGGACACTAAACCATAATCAATGTCATTAAAGTAAAGTATCTTTCCAAAATCCAAATCATGAACCACTTGAGCTGAGAACACAATCCATGTCCTGAACTCGCCACCAGGTTAGCAAAAAAGAATATTTCCAAACCGATCCATATCGATCCAACAACTAAAACATTGTCTCTTCATGAATAGCTAAAATACTAAAGTCTAATAAATCCTTCACAACTCTCTCAGATCATCATCTGAACCTCTGTAAGTTGACATAGATCAACTATAGACATCAATTGAACCATCTGTACATTTGCAATGTGTGATATTCAATCTAGTAGTTGTACCACATAAATAATCTCACTAAAAAACCAGGAATATTATCTCCAACAGTATGAATATGTTGACATCAATTACAAAACATTAATGTCATCACATGTATGCACAATCTGAACAATATCTCATCAATATCCCAATGATTTCCCTAATGAGGGTTTTTCTAGGGTACATATTATGGCTTGTCTATTGGATATTTACACAATGATTATTCTACAAGCTTGTATGGATGTTTATCTCTCATGTGCATTATTTCCTAACATGGAGACAATATGTAAACTCTTTCCAAACCTACTTCTTCATTTGAAATGTATTCATAATATAAAAAAATAATCATAATAATCTATAAATTTGATAGGAGGAATCTCACATCACATGCTTTCCAGAATCGTATATTTTCTACAAACTTCTCCATCAAAACTAAGCCTAGAGGTTCTAAAATGTGGAAATTCCTCCAAATTCCCCTTCAAATTGAACATACTCAACTTTCCAAAACCTTGATTTTCAAAWTCAWKAATTATATTTCTCTTGATTTCAACCTTGTCTCTCATAKCATGTAAATTTTTGAATTTGATGTCTTTATTTGGCRCTTGAACAAACTATTAGGCCCAAATAAGGAAAGCACAACTGAGAAGGGGGGGGTGAATCAGTTGTGCTCACAGTTATTAAAACTTTAAAAATTGAAGCACTTACAAACATTAATGCAAGACCCACAATACACAACCCACAACACCATATTTGTTCACAAGGAAACTCGGTTAAGGGAAAACATCGGTGGGAGTCAAAACCACAAGATAAATGTACTTTTCAAAAATTATTGCATGGTTAAGATTAAATAAGAACAAAGAAGAATGCACTTGCATCAACAGGATGACTGCCTAGATCACACTGCTCACAATATAATGATCTAGCCCTTAATCAGGTTCACTGATCAATCACTAATAATAGTTACAAAGGGTGGAAAAACTATCCAGTACAACTAAACTATCTTACAACATCTGTAATTCCAATATAGTTCCAATGAAGTACAATTTATGCCTCAGTTGCAGAATGCAAACATCTTTTTTCACCGCATCTTACACACACATCACAATCACAAATGATTGTCATTTATACCTATTATAATGAATAATAAAAAACAAGGTTGGCCAATACCTATACAAATAAATTATATGAATATTAAGATCAAACACCAAAGAGATCCAAATCAAGTCGGTTAGGACTTAGATATGACCCAAAACATTATCCTCAAACATGCAACAACATCGCCAAATCCTAGCCACAAATTACAACATATTACTTCACCAAGTTAGCTAAGATCTAAATGAAGAAACACCAATCACGCTCAGCAAATCACCAAATGTGATCACCAAGAATCATCAACATGACCATAACATGATCCAAGAACACCAACAAGAAGCATTAAAAGCATCTCAAACATCCACAGCATCTCAACCTCAAAATCCAGACTCATCTATGTATTGTTCATTATGAACATTGAACATTGGACTCTGTCACACCAAAAAAATACCTTGTCAAACTCTGAATCATAAACAACAGAAGGTGAGGAAACAACATTAAGTTCCAAATCATTCACCAAAATCACATACACTAAATCAACCAAACCGATCCGTACCGAAGAAAAAACTCAACCTCTAAGACATCCTAAACAATAGGAACACTGAAATAAAAGCACCTGATAAATCAATCATAACCCTCACCAACAGTCATGTGAAGCTATGTAAGTTGATCATAATCAACTACAAACATATCTAAATCATCACATACAATCACAACATAAGAACAATGACACGTCTCCTGAAAATATGAAGTCTTCTCAAGTGAACAAAACACACTATCTACAATAGCAATAATATGTTGACATCAATGACAAAAGATTAATGTCAACAAACATAGAAAAGGTCTAATCAATAATCTCTGACATGATCAACAATCTTCCAACAATTTCCCCCTTTGGCATTGATGGCAACATATGAAGTGAAAAACTTATCAATGCATGAAGATAATATATTCACCTGATCACTCTGAATATACAGCTTCAAAGCTCTCAACACAACCTATTTTTTCCACAATCTTATCCCCCTTTGATATCAATGGAAAAGGGCCAAAGACATCAAGAGAAATGAACTCACCTCAAAGGGCTACTAAAACTTTATAGGTTTGATCCATAAGATCCTCAACACTTCTCCCCCTAAGGAGTAGTTCCCAACTCATCAATATAGAGAATGATATTTTGATAATATCCTGGACTTATATCATCCTTAGCATCATATGCTCTAATCTGGAGGGGTCATTAGCCCAATCTTATCTCTGAGATATTAAAATGTATCCTTTGGCAAAGTTTTTGTAAAGATATCAACACTATGTTTCTTAGTAGATACATACTTCAATATGTCTTCCTTGTCACTAAATATATCCCTCAAGAAATGATACTTAATAGAAATATGTTGTGTCTTTGAATGTTGCACTGGGCTCTTTAAAATATTTATAGCACTTGAGTTATCATAGTAAATAACAATAGGTTCATCAATTTTTATCCTCAAATCTTTCAGCATTTTCTTCATCCAAGTAACTTGAGTGCAATAAATAGTAACAACAACATACTCAACCTCAGTAGTAGATTATGAAATACAATCTTTCTTCTTACTTGTCCAAGAGATTAGTTTGTTACCCAGGAAGAACGCACCACCATTTGTACTTTTCTTGTCATCAACATTTCCTACCCAATCTGCATCTGTATATGCACAAAGTGTAAAATCATTTTTCTTACCAAACCATAAGCCATAGTCAATTGTTCCCTTCAAGTATCTAAATATTATTTTAACAACAACATGTGATTCCTTCAGTTCTACTTTAAATCTTGCCACAATACAAACAACATTCATTATATCAGGTCTAGTATGAGTTAAGTACAACAATCCACCGATCATAGATATATATCTTGTTTGATTTGCAAAGGGGGATTCATCATCTTTATTCAATTTACAACCAGTAACCATAGGGGTTCCAACTAGTTTTTAATCTTCCATACCAAACCTTTTCAACAAGTCTCTGACATACTTTGACTGTGTAATGAAAATTCTCTTATCCAACTGTGTAACTTGCAATCCAAGAAAGAATTTAATTTCACCTATCATAGACATCTTAAATCCTTTTTGAATTTCATCAAAAAAATCTTTACTCAATTCATCTTCACCACCAAATATGATATCATCAACAAAAACTTCAACAATCAAGATATTATAATCAACTACTTTGAAGTGCAAATTATTGTCCATTGTACCTTTACTAAATCCAATCTTTGTCAAGTACCTATCTTATCTAGTATACCAAGCTCTAGGGGCTTGCTTCAATCCATATAATATTTTCTACAATTTAAAAACCAAATCCCCTTCATCGGTTAGTAGAAATCCATCAGGTTATTCAATGTAAACATCTTCCTCTAACGCGTCATTCAAAAATGCAAACTTGACATCCATCTGATAAAATTTGAAATTTTTGTAAGTTGCATCTACAAGAAGTAATATGACAGCTTTAATTCTAGCTATTGGAGCAAAGGTCTCTTTATAATCAATACCTTTCATCTACGAATACCCTTTTCATACCATCTAGCTTTGTTCTAAACCACTTTTCCATCTTCATTCAACTTGTTCCTATATACCCACTTAGTTTTGATCACATTCTTGTTCTCGGGTCTGGGAATAAGAATCCAAGTCTTTTTCTTTTCAATTTGATCAAATTCTTCCCTCATATCATTTATCCAAATCTCATCATTACAAGGTTATTTCACATCTTTAGGTTCAACTTCAGATAGCAAACATGCTTCATCTCTAGCAATTCTTCCTCTAGTTTGAACACCAATAATAACATTTCAGAATGATTAATCTTTACATATCATGCAATCTTTAGAATAGGCTTTGTACCAGACCCTTTAGTTTCAATTTCCTCCTCATTAACCCTAGGTTCAACCTATTCATTCTAATCCTGATTCAGTACTTCCGCAATCTGATTGTTCTCTTCAGTTATGACATACCTACAGGTTCTTTATGATCTCTGTACATTCTCATCTACTCTAACATTTTCAATTTCAACAATCTTCTCTAGTCTATAATTATAAAATTTATATGATTTTCTCTTTGTAGAATAACGAAGAAAGATTCCTTCATCACTCCCAAGATCAAAATTTCCAATGTCTTCATCTCTCTTAATATAGCATTTACTTCCAAAAATTCTAAAGTATTTCACTGTAGCAATATGACCATACCAAAGTTCATAAGGAGTCTTACCAGTTCCCTATTTTATTTGTACTAGTTTCAAGGTATATACATCAGTGCTCACGAATTCTCTCTAGTAGATCTGAAAAATATTTCCTTCAATCATCATAGTCCTAGTTGTGTCCAACACAATTACGTTCCTTCACTTTGCAACACCATTCTACGATCACAAAGAATAATCAACATGAAGATAACATGATCCAAGAACACCAGCAAGAAGCAATAGAAGCATCTCAAACATCCATATCATCTCAAACTTAAAATCCAAACTCATCTTTGTACTATTCATCATGAACACTGAACTCTGTCACACCAAAAAGATAGCTTGTTGAACTCTGAAGCATGAACAACATGAGTTGAGGAAACAACATTAAGTTCCAAATCATTCACCAACTTCGTGTCCATCAAATCAACCAAATCGATCCATACAGAAGAAAAAAATCAACCTATGAGACATCCTAAACAACATGAACATTGAAATACTAGCACCCGATAAATTGATCATAACTCTCACCAACTGTCAGGTGAAGCTCTATAACTTTAACAGAATCAACCACAGACATATCTAAAGCATCACATACAATTGCAGCACAACAACAACAACACATCACCTAAACAACTGAATTCTTCTCAACTGAATGAAACACATTGTTTGCAACAAAAATAGTATGATGACATCAATGACAAAACATTAATGTCAGCACACATAGACAAGGTCTAATCAATAATATCTGATATGCTCAACAATATTCAAACACAAACACTTGTTGTTAGGGGAATTTAAGCCTTTAATATTCCACAAGGAGATATTTATTTCTCTATGACCTTAGCATTCTACTAATTTAATTTTCTCTTCAACATCCTCATCTCAACACAACTTCTTGTTATTCAACTTGCATCCTTTCTTCTCTAGGTCTTCACATTTTAGAGCCTCTTTCATTGTCTCATATTGGGTAAACCCTAATTTATGTTTGAGATTGAAGATTCATTCTTCTAGGGAATGCAATTAACTAGATTATTTTATTTTGCTTCATCCTTAGCTAAAATTTACTCTTCCTATATATAGGACTTTGGGCAGTTTATGAACCCCTTGTAGATAAAAGATTGGGCTTACTTTTAGGGTATGCTCTCTTCCCTTTCTTCTCCATTCCCTTGATTTTCACTTGGTTTTTAATTAAAAAAGGGGAATACAAGAGACATTAATGGGATCCACATTCTTATTAATTTTCATCTCTAAAATGAATTGGAGTGAGGGGGAGATCAAAATGTCCCTATATCTACTAGGTTGGTCTAGTTGCTAGGGCATCTTTTTCCATTTCCCTCTATCTCTATTGTCTTCTAAGGGTAAAAGGAATTTGAATTATCTTCACTTTATAGCTCTAAAATATTTTTTGTGTTTGATTCCATCCATTAAAATCATTTTCTAAAATATCCTTTAACATATTGTAATGCTCCACCAATTAACCCTCAGAGCATAGTGTAAAAAATGTACAAATTTTTACTTTTTGAAACAATTGCAAGAACATGTACATAACATAAGCTAATATTGATAACAAAATAATCATAAGGAAATTTATTGTTTCATGATCTTACACCAGTGAAATTATTGGCACACTTCCAAGTGTTCCAAGACACCCAACTACACAACCAAAATAAAATTCTCATGTCCCTTGCGTTGCATCATAATATCAAACTAGGTCCAATTAGATACCTACAAAGCCAAGATGGTCCAATAAACATGGTTGTCTATGGAGTATATTAGGTCTATCCTGTAAATCCATCCAACCACAAGATTCATTTTGAAAACCAATTAAAATATTCCTACAATGATTAGGGATACGAGTTCATTTAATCATTACACACGATGATAACCTATCATGGAACTATTATAAATACAAGGACAAGAAATTTGGATTCTTTAAAAAATGTCTCAAACTTTGATACAAAAAGTAAGGGAATGTGTTTATAATGAACATAGTTTTTCAAATAAGGAAGAGGTGAAGACCAAGGATTCACACCTCTTGCATAAGAGAGAATCTCAATCAAAACAATAATTCCTTATAGAAATAAAAAGTAAGGGAATGTGTTTATAATGAACGTAGTTTTGCAAATAAGGAAGAGGTGAAGGTCAGGGATTCACACCTCTTTCATAAGAGAGAATCCCAATCAAAACAACAACTCCTTGTAGAAATGTAATGTCACATAATAAACAAATTTCATTATAATAAGGAAAGTATATCCTTAGATAAAAGAGAGAATGAATGTACAAGAAACCTTTCCCCCAAGTGTGAAGGCAAGATTTTATATATATCTATATATATATATATATATATATATATATATATAATACACCCTTAATGACAGACACTTTATAAAAGATACACAATTTCAAGAAAAATAAGTGGCACATTAAAGAGAACTCATAATGTAAAACATACATATATATGGTAGAAAATACATCACACATAAAGTTAGCAAGTCATCAAGGAAAGAAATGAAATGATGATATGAATGATTGTTCGATGATAGACCCACCTTTTGAGACATGAAAAGGATTGTTATGCAGAGACATTAGGATCTTGCGTGAAACAAAGTATCTCATGCCAAAAATAATGTACCATCATGAAATAGGAGTGAATTCATAGAGATTAAAGGAAGATAAGGATGTCACATTATATCTACTTAATGGTGACCTCAAGTGTACAAGATATGTACTTCCAAGTAAGGAAGAGATTGTAAGGAGAGAAACATCCTGAACAAAAAGTTCATACAAGGGAGGACATCATAGTACAAAAGAGATGAACAAAAAAAGAGATAAAGGAACCTTGAAAGAAGGAAAAAGAAAGAAAACCCAATATATATGCCCTAAATGATAGATCTTGTATAATAAACATGCACTTTCAAGTAAGAACAAGGTTGCAACTAGGGATGAAAATCCTTGTGTAAGACAATAATTTCTTGCAAGAAAGAACATTAAATAATAAAAGATGCAAGTTCACAAGGGATATTGGATGCATTGTGAAGGAAGAGACAAAGATTAAGGACACGTTATTCTCTCGAGGTGCTTTCTATTTATAATAGACATTTGTTTTCAAGCAAGCATAAGGTTGTGACTCGGGATGTCTATCTCCTAAAAAAAGAGAACATCCTTATGTAAAACAACAAATGCATGCAAGAAAGAACGTCATCTGATGAAAGAGACAAATCAACAAAGAGAGAAAATAGATCCTTTGAGATAAGGAGGAGAGTAAAATGGAATCCTTTCCCCCCCAAGTGAAATGAAAATGAAAAAGAACTATTATGTTGCTAACAAATTATGACAATGAGCCGACGAAGGATAGGATAATGATTTCATATAGTGAGGAGAAACATAATAGGAATGTAGATATATTAGGTAGAATGATCATGAAAAATGTGTCATTCATAGTTGCAAGTCATTTGAATCATACCACAATCAATGAATTCTTAAATTTTACACTTCAAATCATAACATTCACTAGTCTTATGGCCATGAATTTGATGAAACATACAAATAGAAGAATTTTTTGGTTTATGTTTTCTATTTTTGCGCTTGTTTTTCAAAGGAAGTGTAATTAAGTTGGCCTTAGTAAGCTCAAAAAAAATAGAATCTTGTTGTGAGGAGAAATTAGGAGGAGAGTGAGAAGGCGAGACACCTAAAGTTTCTTTTGAAAAATATTACTCATTAGGAATGTTTGATGTATCAATAAGATAATATGATCCTTTAGGTGGGAATGGATTGAAATCTAAAGAGGACCAATGAATATCCACACATCCATTAGATAGAGTTGTTTGATGCTCAAAGTCAGAGGTATGGTCCTTGATATGGAATATTGGTGTAAATTCTAAGGTTCTCCTATCATCATCTTTGAGAGTTGATGGGCCACTTATTTGTATGGGATAAAGAATTGAAGAAGGAAATGGAGATTGAATATAGTCAATTTTATTAGGATCCTTATGTTCTAAGGTTGGATTTGTGAAATGAAGGTCATCAATGTATATTAGTTCATGAACATCGTTTACAACAATTCCATATTTGGTTTGAGGGGTATCTTGAATAGTATTGACTTGATTAAGTTCATTAATCTCAAAATATTCCTTAGGAAGAGCCTCACGGATTTCATCCTCTACTTCTAAGATATTTTTAGGAGAAGGAAAAACATAACTCATCAAGGCCTCATCTATAGAAGGGATGTTAATGAAACTCATAGGAAGTGGTTTACTATTAGGATAAATAGTCATGTCATCATCCTCATGTACCAAATGATCCTTATAAGGAAGAGAAATGGTAGAAGAAATATCATCATTGTTATTGAAGCCCTCTTTGGTAAGAGGGAGATCTTTACAAGGAATGGTGGTAATCACAATATCCTTAGGGTTGGGATCAATTTTGGGAGGGTGAACATTGTAGAAAGGAAAAACTAAATTGTCATCATATACATGAAATGGAACATCTTTAAGATCTTAAAGAAAACTTAAAATTTAAAAAGCAAATGAAGATAACAATTCCATGGAAAATAAAATGCAATAACTATAAATGATTTTTGTTGTGTTTTTTTTATTGCATGGACAAGATACAATGCAATGCAATCTAAGAATGAAATAAATCTATAAAACATTTTTGTGTCTTTTTCACAATGCAAATATACTAAACAATGCAATTGATGTAAAGGGAATCTAAACACCAAATGAAAGGTAGAACCTATAGATATATATGCATAAAATATAACAAAATAGTGATCAACACAAGGCATGCACATTATATATAGATAGAAAGGAAATATAACACCAAAATCAAAATGGAAATTTGTTATAAGTCGGGTTCACCAAAATGTATAAGTGAAAATGGTGATCAATGATAGACCCATGCTTTGTATATACATTGGAATATTAAAATCTGACCCTTAGGCAAAATCTTATTTGCACAACCCAAAAAGGATGAAGGGGTGCAAATGCAAGATCTAGATAAAGGGTGTATTTATGGTATTCCCTATACGGAAAGAAATGTATGAAAGATGAATGTAAGATATCTATGTTATGACTAAAGAAATGATTGCTAGAAAGATGTAATATCAGACCTAATGCATGCAATAAAGTGCTAAAAGGGAATGAGAATTAAGATGCACCCACCTTAAGGGATAATAGAGGAAGAAACTTCAAATATATAAAACCCAGACATAGTGTGTTAGATATGGAAACTGTTCTAGATCCGAAGCTAAGAAGACAAAATCTACCAACTGTGAAAATTTAAGAGTTATAGGAACAAGGTGACTTTCTGGATATAGGCCAACATTCTAGGTATAGGTCAAAATAGGTTTGACCTATACCTAAGAGGGATAGAACTGAAGGTCTTAGAACTGTGACTAATACTGTATCCTCAAATCTGAAAATCTGAATTTGTAACTCCACAAATCTGCACCTACACACAAAAGAGAAAGGGAAATTATTGGGGGGAAGGGGCTTGCCTTGGTCAAGCCCCTTTTTAGGAATTAACCTTGAATTTAAATAAAAATAAAAATCTATTATGAAGTAGAGATTAAATACAACAATGAAGTATATCATACCATGTAGATGCAATTGTGCTTAGTATGTGATCAAGTATGTTGATGCAATAGTTGTGACTCAACACAAAAACCAAAAGGAAATCATGTAAGACAAAACCTCATATAGTAGATTCTTGTGATTCGCCTTAATGTTGAATTGAAGAAGAGACAGAATTGAATGGATGAATGTAGATCTCCTCCCTTGATGGCCAACTCCTTTGCTTCCTATGGAGAAAGAAACTAGATCTATGGAAGGAAATGCATGAAGATGGATGAATGTCTTCAATGAATACTTGTTTGCTTGCTTAAACTCCTTGAATTCACAATAGCTTTCTTGATTTCTTGAGAGTGGATGTCTTTCAATTGATGGATAGCTTGTAGATTGTGGATGTAATGGATAGATATCAAAATGAGGGGAAGATGCCTCCTTTTTTAGTGATTTTGGAGTCCAATTTCATGAAAGCCGACCCCACTAGGTGGGAAAATGAAAACACCTTGCATCGGGCCCAAAACCCACAAAAATTCAACCCTTGAGGTATAGGTAAAAATAGGTTCAACAAATTTTGAGGTGAAAGTTATGAGATTCAAGAGGTGTTAAGTGGTTCGGGGAAAAAATGGAAAGAAAAGCGAGAAAATCGAGCATAAATACATCCAAATCTTGAAATTGTCAAAATGGGGCCCAAGAGGGAAATGAGTTATGTGAATGGATGGGTAAATGATAAATTGTGCATAAAAATTAGAGCCAACTTAGAGTTTTGAGCAATATTGAAGGAGAAGTAGGACCTTGATATAAATTAGGTATTTATTTAGGTGCAATGTGAGTTCCTAACATAAGAAACACACTAAAGTGAGCTGAAATGGTCCCAAAATGAACACAAAATAAAGTGCTTAGTTTTAGGACTATACACATATATAAAAATTCCTCCACGCACAAAGAAATAAACAACATAATGACATGAAAACCATTGGATATTGTTGAGATGTTTAGATAATGCATATATGCTGGCATAAATGTTTTTTCATTGATGTCTACATACTTCTACTGTTGAAGACAATATTCTTGATATGTTCAGTGAGGTTGAATTGCTTTGTACAAATACTACACAGAAGATCTACAACTGTGATCATACAGTTATGTTCAGAGATGTCTGTAGCTGATGAATGTCAGTTTGTAGAAGTTAGAGTGACGATTTGAGAAAGTTATCATTGATTTATCAGTCACTGGTATTTTGGTTATTCAGGAAGAGACAGAGTTTCAGTTTTGGATCTTTATGGATCGGTGTTGAAGAGTTAGTTGTTGCTAACTTGGTAGTGAGTTTGGGTCATACTTATGTGTCCTAAACTCGAGTGGTTCATGATTTGGTTACTAGAAAGCTATATTTCTTTAGTAACAGAGATTGCAGATATTATTATTGATGAATAGTGCAGAGGTGGATTTATATCTTGAGTCCATATTTATGCTAAGGTTGTTGAGGTACTTAACATTGGTTGTTGATGTTTCTTAATTATTTTCTAATTGTTTTGTTGGCTCGCATTGTCTAAAGTGATCGGGTTGCATGATTTTCATGTAACATCTTCTTCATTTGGTCTTAGCCAACCTGATGATGTAACGTGTTGTGAAGGTTTAGAGCATGATTGGTGTATTTGAGCATGTTTGAGGTGGTTGATATGGATCATTGCAATGTATTGGCTGACATTCAATGGATTGCATTGAGGATTGAATTGTAATTTATTTATTAGTGGCAATTAGGTCACTGGCTAACCTAGTTGAGATGAGTCAATGAATTGGATATATAAATGTAATCATTTGAAGTTGTGAAGTGTTCTAGAGATACACAAATGCGTGGACAAAAGATAAACATGATGATGTATGAAGAGGTATGAGTTGAATCTGAAATAAGTCAGAGATCTGTGTGCTTCATTAGAACTGTTTTGAAATAACATTTGTTATCAATCAATTTGTGTCTTTGGAATGTAAGTCCTCCTTGATCTATAATCATATTGTGTTGTAAGGTAGTGAGCCTTGTTATAATTGTGTTTGAGAAGTGATCTTTAGGTAGGATGCATGAATGCATGTGCATTATCTTTTTGTAATACTCTTAATAGGGTACATTATTTATCATTGAGTGCACTCATATTGTGGGTTCCATCCCCAACGTCATTTTTCCCCTAACAAGGTTTTCACGTCATAAATCTTGGTATAATGTGTTGCTATTGTGTTGAGATCTTGCCTTCATGTTTATCATTCAAATCTGAGATTAAAGTTTGTATGTTGATTAAAGTTGTTTGATTTGTGACACAACTTATTCACCCCCCCCCCCTCAGTTGTGTGTGTGCTTCTTAAGGTCTAGCACAAACCTCATTTCAAAAATCCAAATTTAAAAAACAAACTCAAACGAGTATCAAATTCATTCAAACAAGTGGTAAACAAGCATAATATCATCACACAAAGTAAATTCAACAAACTAGAAATGTTAAAATCAAAGGAGGGAGAAATGAGGTTTCCTAGCTCAAAATGGAGAGAAACCCAAAAGGAAGAGGAAAACAATTACATTCTGTGAAAGCCAACAAGATTATTTGGCAACACAAATCAATCCCAGCACAACTCCACCAAATAAATGTCCATAAAACTCTAGAAATAAAATCTATAAAAGAAACTACGCCAAAATTTTCTATTCTAGTTAATGGCTCTCCAAAAGGCTTATTTGGGGTTAACAAAGGACTGAGGCAAGGTGATCCGATTTCACCCTTTCTATTTATAATTTTGGCAAAATCTTTGGGACGAGCCATCAATATGGCTAGGCTAGAGGATAGGATTAAAGGAATAAAGATTACTAGTGGGATTGAACCAATGACACATCAACAGTTTGTGGATGATGCTATTCTTTACGGTCATAGCTCTAAGGAGGAAGAAATAGCATATAAAGATATTCTTGGAACTGTATGCTCTTGTTTTTGGACAAGAAATCAATCCCGAAAAGACAGAATTTTTTTTCTTTAATACTCCTGCAACTGAAATGGAGATCTATAAAATCCTCAACTTCAAATCAGGGAATCTTCCTTACAAATATTTAGGACTTCCCTTGAAAAAGGCATTAGAACAATGAAATAATGGAATAATATCACGAATGAAATCAATCACAAGTTGGCTGCATGGAATGGAAAATGGATTTCTTCGACGATCAGAGCAACAAAGGTTCGGTTTGTTCTGTCTACTCAACCCATTTTTCAAATGGCCTGCATTGATCTTCCAAGCAAAAATAGGGAGTAAATTAACAAAATTATAAGGTATTTCTTCTGGAAGGTATAGGGGACAAGGAAAAGATCTCACTTCTTTCCTGGGATAAGGTGTGTCAACCAAAAGTGGAAGGGGGTGCCAGAATAAAAGATATTAAACTACAGAGTAAAGCCCTAGGCGTAAAACTTGTATGGAGAATGTATAAAAACCCAAATCTGAAGTGGTTCAAGATACTTACAGTGAAATATCTCTCTAATGTTGATCCCATCAATATTTTTAGAGAAGTGTCTCCCCCTAAAGGATCCAGGATATGGAATTTTATGTTGGATTGCAAATACATCATCCAAGATAAACTTACATGGAATCTTGGGAAAGGGGAAGAGGCCCTTTTCTGGAAAGATTCTTGGGGTGGTTATAGTTCCTTGGTTGTAATATTAACCTTGTGAATGCTCGCATGTTTCTGATGGCTAAATTAGGTAAGAGATTTATTGACTATGTTACCTTCACAAATGAGGGTATGGGATGGAAATGGAAGAACTAGGTAGATATTGGTCTTCCCCCAGTAGATGTTGCAGCTTTGAATAGAAGTTTGGAAGATAGGAAAACATCTTTAAACCTTAAAAAGGATATGCTAGTTTGGGATGGTAGTAAAAGGGGAGATTATTCAGTCAAGGAAGGCTGTAACTTGTTGAGATCACGACTTATCAATAACTTTGACTCCCCTCTGACAAATTTATGTTGGCATAAAGATTGTCTTCCTAAGGCCGGTTTCTTCTCTTGGTTTGTATGTCATAAGAAGATTTTGACAGCTGATAAATTTGTGAATATGGGCTATCATGGCCCAAGTAGATACTCTTTATGCGAGAAGGATGAGGAGACAATTGATCATCTACTTCTTAGATGTCCATAATCTACTAAATGTTGGACATGGTTATGTTCACAACTTGGGTGGGTATCAGTGCTTCCAAACAATATAACTGATTTACTAAACTCCTGGCCTTTCCTTAGACAAGGAAGCATTTATGGATCACTATAGATTGCTGCCCCTTCAATCGTCTTCTGGGAAATATGGAAAGAACAAAATAGGAGGTTTTTTCAGGGAAAGAAATTGGATATAGGCCAACTTATTAATAAAATTGAAGCCTTTATTGTAGAATTAACAAATAATCATAGCATGAATAAGGTTAAAAAGGAAATGACTATGTCACACTGGGACGAGAAGATGAGAGGTAAGTGGCATGGTCTTTTTATCCCTCCTTTTATTGGAAATGGAGGCATATCATCAAAAAAGAAGAGAGGCGAATGTAAATGGACACCACCAAATGAAGCTTGGCTAAAATTAAACTTTGATGGTGTTTCTAGAGGTAACCGAGGCTTGGATGGCATTGGGTGTACCGTTCACAATACGGAAGGAAAGGAGATGGAAAAATTAGCTAAATACATAGGAAAGGAGACTAACAATGGGGCATAATTACATGCTCTGGTAGAAGGATTATTACTATGTAGACATTTAGGATGTAAGAAATTAGAAATTGAAAGCGACTCAGCTATTATCATCAATGCCTTAAGAAAAGGCTCTCTCCTTAACTGGAGATAAGATGATATGTTGGCCAAGGCTATTTCTCTTAGCCAGGATTTTGATAAATTAACAATTAACCACATTTATAGAGAAGGGAATAAAAGAGCGGATGAACTAGCTAATCAAGGAATCAAAGATTTTCTCCGTAGTTAGTCATGTTCCATCAGAATTTACATTCAATAATTTCATTAATCAAGAGCATGTGTAAACTACATTAATCAAATTCAATTTCCTTCATTAAGAATGCAGGGTAATCATTTCATCTAAAAACAAATAGAGTCTAAAACATAGGATAAATTTTCCCCTTATCTCCTTTAGAAATTTTAAAACAACCAAGTATAGTAGAGTTAATACTAAAGATTGAAAAACAATATAAATGAAGCTAGTACTTATTCTGTTAAGCTCAGGCAGTCTCTTTGCGTTGCCTACCTTCTTCCCAGTATTTGTTGTTTTAAGATATTGGTTCATGGCGTAGAGCACTCATGTCATGTTTTCATCCTTCAGGATGGTAACTAGATCATTCATCACTATCCATATGAGATGGTCATACTTTATTTGCTTGATCTGTTGGGAGATATCTTAGATATCCTGTTGGCTGTAGAAAGTTGCACATCAAGGTTCGTTAGTTTAGCTATACTCCCACTCTGATAGATCGTGGGTTTGATAATGTTGTCTATACTTAGCTGATACATGTGTTAGAAACACTGAGAGGGGGGGTGAATCAGTGTTTGTCTATTTATTCTATTTCAACAACTTTAAACATTAATCAAATATATATCAATTGAAGCTTAACATAAGAACACATAACACATGATATGATTATGGGGAAACTTTGATCAAAGGAAAACCCTAGTGGGAATTAGTACCCACAAATATTGCACTAGTATAATGAACCTGTTAAAGTGCCTTTGCCCTGTTAGGAGTAGTCTTTACAATGCAAGTACAATGACCTGGTTAAGGGTATGACCTTGTTAGGATTCTTTTACAAATAACCCTATTAGGGGTGAGGACTCATTGTCCAGGAAGCTCACTGGTCAGTAGGATGAAGGCTACAACCTCCTTGATAATAGATATACACTATATCCAAAAGTGAACTGTTGTATGTGACACAATTGTCTGATTAGTTCTGGTTATGCGCTGATGCTCTTATACTCTTAAAGAGATTTATCTCATTATGACATCCTATACTGTTCTTTTATATCTCTACTCTACATATTTCGATGACACACACTAATACAACTTTGCATTTCATATATATATGTTCATGCCTGAATAAATGCGACTATAAACAAGACCTTAGTCGGCCTAAAAACAACATTCACAATGCTTCCAAACAAATTGGCTTAGGTTTGTTTACAATAATGATTAATACATGATTAAAAAATTATTACAATAAGCACTTAGCCTTTACAAAATAAAATATTACACGATAATCAAAAAACTGAAGTCGGCTTCATACTATGTATTCTGAACTGCTAGTGTACTTGATCTTTCTGTAACTTGTCCATACTAACATATTGTACCATGCGTGTATAGGGTAAGCATAAAAACATATCATAGAGCTTATGTCTGAAGATTCTTAGTCTAAATCAGTCATACGCATGTGCGCTGGTGCTATGATCATCTGTATATCTTTGTTATGTCCTGTCTTCTATACTTAGTCAATTTCCACTTCAAAGTTTGTCGTCAAAACTTCATATGTCTTTGTTTCCATAATGAAAACAAAAAATAATTCATATTATCCCTAGGAGTCAAATTTACAACAATCTCCCCCTTTGTCATTAATGGAAACAAAGGAATGTAGCCAAGTTACTCAAAATTGACTAACACCAAAAAAATGGTATATCATCTTTCTTTGCATATATATATACACTACTCCCCATACATACATTACTCCCCCTTTGACATTAATGACAAAGGTGTCAAAATTTTAAGTCCTTGAGTACTTACTCTGAGTATACATCTGGATAAGCTATCTGCAGATTCTTGATCTCTTGTTGCCAGAATGCCTTTAGTGCATCAACTATTTGTAGATGGGCGCATAGGGCATATGTAAGCTTTTCCATCTTGGTCAGCTCCATGTTGGGTCCTTGATCATAGGTAGCAATGGTTGCATCTATATGTTTGATGTTCTCATTCAAAACTGCTAAGGAGGGTGCAAGTGCATTTCTCAGTTGAGTCTGCCTGATCCTTATCTTACTGATCTCCATTTTAGATTTTTCTATCTTTTCTATCTAACCTTGATAGATATTGTTGCAGATGTTTATGTCTTGGGATGATGTTTCAACTGATTGTCTTATGTTATCAACCAAGATATCGGCCTCTTCTATCTTTTTGATATGCTCAGAGGTGAGTTTGCCTCTGTCCATGCAGTTTGCTATTACCTTTCTTCCTTTTGATGCCAACTCTTTCAATATTGTCTAACCAATCTTTAATGAATTGAGATCTAAAGAGAAGTTCTTTACCAATTCATTCAATCTTTCCTTTTTGTATTCTTCCTCTGCAGTTCTAGTATTTGAGTCTACTAAACTTGTAAAGTGTGCCTTGAAGCTTGTTAGGATGCTATCTACATCATCAACTAACTGAATTTTAGCCACTTTATTATCTGTAGGCACTAGGTCATTCAGACTATTCACTGACTCCAAAAAGAGAGGGTTTCTCATAACTTGTTTCTCTTTGGCTTTTTCCATGGCTAGGACACTGATCTTGATCAAGTCTTCTTCTCCCCATGCATCTAGACTTGCTGAGTCAGGAGTTAAACTTGACAACAATGAAGTTGATGGTTGAATGGATGGGGTGAATATAGTATTCTGAATAGTGTCCATACATTCACTTTTTACTAGGATCTCCATAACTGGTGTTTCATTAGTTTGATTGTCTTCCTCTTTATTCAAATTTGTTGAATCTTTAGAGGGAACTTCACCTTGCTGTAAAGATATGTCATCAGTGCATACCTCCTTTGTCTGTTCAGTGCTTACAAATTCTTTTTCAAATTTGTCCATATCATTGTCAGAAGCGGACATTGATATCTTGATATCATCAATCACAATATTTTCTCCTGAATCTTTGACTATATTAGAAGTTATTGAAACTGAGGGCGCTGAAACCTGTGGACCTGTCTTAGGTGCATTTTGAATCATTGGATTTGTAACCTGTTTGGGAGAAACTGGAGTTACCTTTGTTGTAGGAGTCATTGATGGATACATATGTCTATCCAGAAATACTCGTTCAAATGCTTTCTGAGTCTCTTCACCAACCATATCATACTCTTTGTTCATGATATGGAGGACTCTTGTTTTGGTTCTGAGATGAGGCTTTACTACATCCAATAGAATGGTTTTCTCATCACGTGAGAAAACTGGAAGAAGACTATCTAATGTTTCTTCTCTTATCCTCATATCCTCTTCAATTGCTTGCCTTTTCAATACATCAAGTATGTTCCATAGCTTGTCTGGTATGACTGTTTTAAGTTCCAATACTGCCCTCTTAAAATTAATCATGTGAGAGATGATCATAGAATGAATTTTTTATTTGTCTCTCTTGGTATTTGTCATAGACATTCTTGATAGATTCTAGTCTTCCTTCATTAAAAATTGTGTTCTTTAGAACTATTAGACTAGGTCTAAATCCTACCTCAGGAGGGGCTTGAGTGTTCTTTACCTTGCTCCTTATGGTCCTTGAGGATGGATGACTTGTAGGAACTTGTTTCTTCCTTCTGGTTATCTTACTGGGTACAGAAGGTGGAGAGGATTCTAGATCAATGGTGGTTGATGGCGCAGATGTACCTTCATCATATTTCTTCTTCTTCTTCTTCTTCTTCTTCTTAGGCATATCATCATACTTTTCCATTTTTACTTCCGAGGGAGTTTTCTCAAGCTCATTAACTATCTTACCTTTCCTAGCTCTGTCTAGGTCTTCTTGTGTAACCCCATGAACTTTTAGGATATTTGAGGTAATCCTTGATGCCTTCCTTTTGTTGTCTACATTGTACAAGACAGAATCAACTTAATTTGTCTTTTCTCTGTAAGTGCCCCATCTAGGTTCATTGGGATCCTTGGGCACAGATAGGAGGAATTGTGCATAACCTTCCAAGACATGTTCTTCAACTTCATATCTAAGAGGGTGAATCAATTTTTTTCTAGGCTCAACTACCTCCATGAAAGTATAGTCAGTTTCCACCATGAAGCATATGGTGTCTTTGTATTTCTCAACTATCTTCTCAGGCATCCTAAACCTCTTATGCATCTTGATCCTGAATTTTTTGATATCAATGTCCATAGAGTCTTTCACGTTGCTCTCTAATGTAGCCTTGAGTGATATCTGAGACATAGTAGGTTTACTCCTATCTAGGTAAAGATTGGAAACTTTATCAACAATGTGGAAGTAGAGATAGATGATCAAAGAGCCAAATCTGAATATTTTGCTCTTGTCATGCTTGACAGCTCTAATGTTATCAATCAGTTGTGCATGCAATATCTCACATAGGTTATAGTGAGTATTATCCTTTACCATATTAATTACTACCAGTACAGTAGCTGCAGATACACTATTTAGTTTGCTTGCATGCTGGAACTTGTAACCTAGAACCATAGTAACCAATTTGATGTCATCTGCCTCAATGGGATCAACTGTCATGCCGCGCCTATCACTTCTAGATAAGAAAACTTGTTCAACCTACTTCTTAACATCCTTACCAGTAAGAAGAATTGGTCCATTCTTAGGAAGTCCAGTCATTTCATGAATTAGGTCTGCAATGATGCGGATAGGAACCTCACCAATCCAATATAGGTCATCATGTATCCCGCTTAGTAATATCTTAACCCATTCTGGCTCATAGAACTCATGCACGTTAGAATACTCAAAGATAGGGTTATCAGTGAGATGCACATATTCATCCTTGAATGAATAGTCTGGTTTCATCATTGAAGCCATAAGAGTTTCTATGTTGTTGTCCCCAATGGTTTCCTTCTTATAGTAGATGTAAGTGCGAATGTCTTCCACGTGTATGAATCCAAGCGAAGTCTTAGAGAATGCTCCTTCAACATCATCTAATATAGACTTGAATGGATGCTTCTTAAAGAAAAATCTCTTCCTTTCAGTAATGTCAAATACAACAGGGGTTGCCATACTTACTTGCAACTTGATTAACTAGGGTTTCACGGCGATTCTGAAATGACATGACTGCTAGTGTTCCGTTGCTATCTTTAATTTGTTCACAAACCAACCAATTCCTTAATCTGTAGTGTTTTGATGCTCAATGCTCAAGTGATCTCTGAATGCTCAATCTCAAATGCAAAGTGAGGTTTTAAAAATCTTTTACCAATTTATATAAAGGTTTATTGCATTTAATGCTCATTGTTGTAAAGCAATTTACAGAGAGAATTTCAAACTTTATTCTGAGTGAAGTAAAGGCAATGTGTGCATGCATACAACCTTATTTCTTGATTAGATACATGAATCCATAGGCACATACTTGGAGGTGAGTATAATAGCCACGCAGGGGTTCAGAGCTATAATAGCTCCCCCTAAGACCATGAGGGTCAACTATCCAGAAGTAGAAGGTGCATCCACTGAGGATGAATCTACTACCTTGTTCTCTTCATTATCTTTCTTTACTTCAACCCATATTTTATCTGAATTAGCTTCAGCTTGCACAAACTTAACTTCTCCTGATTCTTCAAAAAGAGACTTTTTAGGATTTTATTGTCTTTGAGTTATTGACCTGCAAAATCTTGAGATGTGTCCAGCTTTTCCACATTAATGAAAAATCATAGGAGGTCTGATGTTATTATTCATCATGTTGCATTGCTTAGCTATGTTTCCATTGTAATTACATATCTGACATGTAATATTCTGCAAGTTTCTTTGAGGTTGATTTCTCTTATTGTATTGAGTCATATTCCTCTAGTTCAATTGTGACTGATTTCTTTGATTTGTCCTGCAATGAATAGCCCTGTGACCAAACTTATTACTGGAGTAACAATAACCATTAAAAGTTCTTACTTATTTACAATCTCTTGCCAAGTTTCCATGCTTGTTACAAGCATAACAAGTTATGTTAACTTGCTTGAGTTCATCTTTAGGTGGTTCAGTTTTAGTCTCTACAATATTCTCCTCTTTCTTTGGTTATGTAGATGCTTCTTGTGCTTTCTTTGTTTCTTGCATTGAATTGATTTCAATTTGAGCTACATTGTATCCCATACCAGTGGTATCACCTTTTAACTTTTGTACATACAGTTGTGATTGAATCAGATCAGAACTTGTGTGTAGTTTATCAATCTTATCTTTTGCTCCTGATAATTCAGATTCTATCTTTTTATTGATGTTTTCTAATTCCAAGATTTTCAAGTTTGCTTACGTAAGTTCATCATCTAGTTGTTTTCTCTCTTTGGTCTTTTCTTCAATGGTTGTTAGGCTGTCTATAAGTTGTTCATTTAGATCTTCAATTTTATCTTTCAAAGACATGTTCTCTTCATTCAGCTTCTTGACCATTTTTCCCAAATCATTGGTAGAACAATCTTTCAGATCTTTCCTTAATTTCTTGATAAGCATTTGAGAGCCATCAACTTTTAGTTTAAGTTCCTCATTTTCTTTTTCAAATCTATCAAGATCTTCAAGGGTTGCTTCAAGATTCTTTTTTTAGATGTTTCACTTCTGTTGAGTACATGATCTCCTCAAGTGGTTAAACTTTCTTTCAGAGGACCAGAGCTCTGATACCAATTTTTAGAAACACTGAGAGGGGGGGTGAATCAGTGTTTGTCTATTTATTCTATTTCAGAAACTTTAAACATTAATTAAATATATATCAATTGAAGCTTAACATAAGAACACATAACACATGATATGATTATGGGGAAACCTTGATTAGAGGAACACCCCGGTGGGAATTAGTACCCACAAATATTGCACTAGTATAATGAACCTGTTAAAGTTCCTTTGCCCTGTTAGGAGCAGTCTTTACAATGCAAGTACAATGACCTAGTTAAGGGTCTGACCCTGTTAGGAGTCTTTTACAAATAACCTTGTTATGGGTGAGGACTCACTGTCCAAGAAGCTCACCACTCAGTAGGATGAAGGCTATAACCTCCTTGATAATAGATATACACTATATCCAAAAGTGATTTGTTGTATGTGACACAATTGTCTGATCAGTTCTGGTTATGCATTGATGCTCTTATACTCTTAAAGAAATTTATCTCATTTTTACATCTTATACTATTCTTTTATATCTCTTCTCTGCATATTTTGATGACACACACTAATACAACTTTGCATGTCATATATATATGTTCATGCCTGAATAGACACGACTATAAACAAGACCTTAGTTAGCCTAAAAACAACATTCATAATGCTTCCAAACAAATTCGCTTAAGTGTATTTACAATAATGTTTAATACATGATTACAAACTTATTACAATAAGCGCTTAACCTTTACAAAACAAAAGATTACACGCTAATAAAAAAACTGAAGTCAGCTTCATACTTTGTATTCTGAACTACTAGTGTACTTGATCTTTTTGTAACTTGTCTGTACTGACATTCTGTACCATGTGTGTATAGGGTAAGCATAAAAACATATCATAGAGCTTATGTCTAAAGGCGCTTAGTCTAAATCAGTTGTATGCACATGCGTTGGTGCTATGATCATCTGTATATCTCTATTCTGTCCTATCTTCTATACTTAGTCAGTTTCCACTTCAAAGTTTGATTTCAAAACTTCATATGTCTTTATTGCCTTAATGACAACACAAAATAAGTCATATTCTACCTGGGATTCAACTTGCCAACAACATGTTCTTCATACCCTCAATATTGGTAAGCTCATCACCTGTGCCCTGATGAGAACCACATCCCATCTTGGTGAATTATTTCTCCAAATGCGTGATGCCTGCTTGAAGGGTTTCAACCATGAGCTCTAGTTGTTCATGGACTTCTGTTATAGTGTCCCTCTTGAATGAAAGTGAATAATTCCACCTATAAAGAGGCACATCTATTGTCTCCAATACCTTTATGGAGATTGCATCCTCTATCTTCATCTTCATAAACTCCTCTAACAATGACTAGAGACTCTCTATTATTCTCTTCTCTTCCCTGAGAAGCTAAATTTCATTCCTCACAACATCCTTAAGATGTACATAAACCTTATAATATGCCCCTAGGAATTTGATAAGAGGGATCCCCTAGTCTTTAGATCTTGTATCCAATCCCTGCCTATTTTCCCCAGGTGGTGATCCTCATGTAACTGTGCGATTACCTCCTGACTTGTATATCATAAGGGATCAAATGTCTCATTGGACGGTTGTCCAGACAGTGAGGAAAATGGGGTTAAGGCTTTTCTGATATATTTTGTAAGATGAGCTATAGTAGACTTGAGCTTAGCCTTGTCCCCCTTCAAGTTTTTCAATCTTTTCCTTACCTCTTGATGAGTAAACTCCCACACATCTACTGAACTATCATGGTGAGAGGGACCTATATCTATCTTTCTCACCTCATAATCAGCAAGTGACATCAGAGAGCTATCTTTCTACATTTTTTCTTGGGAAATCTCCAATAGGACATGCTTTATCCCCAGATCCTTCCCCAATGAAGATAATACATTGGCTTTCTTTTTTCCTTTTTCCATTGAAGGGCCTCTCATGATCTGAGTGATCAAGTCACTCAGAGGCATTTGTCCTCTTCTCTTTTCCTCTATTTTTTATTTTTTTCTCTATCCATGAAGTTGTGGATAGAAATCTTGAAGCACTGGCCAGACTCTCTATATAAAACAACCTCCTCACTATTGGAGGAGTGTGCACTATTAAGGATGAGGCATAGAAATGAGGTACCTTGTGGGGGATGGGGCTTAGATGCTCCTTCTATGTATCTCTTGTCGGAGATTTTCCTTTGAGCCATTGGTTGACTGTATGTTTGTCATTGATGAAAACATATAGTATGCAGTAGTGTCCTATATGTAATTCTCAGTATGGATATGTTGGAGCCTTGCACATTTATTTTTATGTTGTAGACATATTCATTATGCTATGTTCATAGACGAAGATTTAGTTGTGTAGATGAAGTTGAGTTATGATGATATATTTGCCAGTTACAGTTTTAGGAGATTGTTTATTAAGAGCCAAAAGTATTTTTATTATTTCTTCACTTGCGCCTATAATTTGGATATGCGTTTTTGATTTCATGTTTAGTTATGAGTTTAGAATGTTTGGTTAAGAGCGCTTAACATGTTTCATCTAGAGAGTGAAGTTTGAGTTAATTTGGTGGAGCCGAATGTATGAAGCGACGCGTCTACTCATCTTGAGTTACACGGTTATGTCTGTGTTGCATGCTTAGTTTGGCCAACGAAGAAGATGTTGAAGAGTTTCCTACAAGCCAAATTGATCACATATTTGGAGGAGGATACTTATAGCAAATCATTTGTGATTGACATGCGAGGGAGTGTGAAAAAGTAGTAGAGCAGAATGTTTGATGTATTGGATCAGTAAAGCTATATCATTCATCAGTTGAAGATCTATGTGAAGAAGCAGAGAGTGTATACAATTCACTAGAACTAATCAAGACAGCAGGTCTAATTCATAGTTTAATATCAGATACAGTGTATATTTTTTGTGCAGAAGGTTGCAGCCTTCATTATTTGAGTAGTGTGCTCATGGATAGTGTGTCCTCACCTCTAACAGGGTTATTTGTAAAAGACTGCTAATAGGGTCCAACCTTTGACCAGGTCACTGTACTTAATGCATTGCAAAGATCAACTCCTAACAGGGTTGTAGGATCTTCTAACAGGGATCATTATACACTAGTGCAGTTCTTTGTGGGTGCTAATCCCCACTGAGGTTTTTATCTATCTTGGGTTTCCCCGTAACCAAAATTGTGGTGTTATAATCTGTGTTATCTTATTGTGTTTATGCTTAATGTTATTCTATACTTAATTGGATAAAGAATTGAATCTTGTAGATAACTGATTCACCCCCCCCCCCCCCCCCCNGATTCCCCCCCCCCCCCCCCTCTCAGTTATCTCTTGGGACTATTCCTAACAATTGGTATCAGAGCCAAGTGCCTTGGAGAGAAATTTTAACAGCTTAAGGTTGATCAGATGGCATACTTTAGAAAAGAGAGTCATAAGTTTGATGGAGAAAATTATCTTGACTGGAATAACAAAATGATAACACATTTGCAGTGCGTTGGTTTTGAGATTTATGAAGCAACTACTCAAAATGTTGATGTTCCTTCTTTAAACGACCTTGCAGAAGAAGATTCTACTGTTAAATAAAAGGAAGTATTCACCCAAAATGCAATTTCCAAAGAAGCCCTTATAAGTGCCTTATCTGACAGTGATTTTTGTGAGAATAAGAAAGTAGATAGAGCCTATACAATGTGGAAGAATCTAGAAGACATGTTTGAAGGAGATATCCAAGCAAAGAATGCACGCAGAAAGACATGCAAGAAAAGATATAACAATTTAGAGATGTTGCATGAAGAAAACATCAGAGCATACAATCAAAGGATTAATGAAGCAGTTGCAGGAATCAGAAACAATGGTGGAGAAATTTGAGAGGAAGACATAATGGATAAATTGATGACTACACTGACATCAAATTATGAGAGCAAGATAAACATCTTAGATGAGACTATGCAATTTCTGAAAGACTTCAAGAGAGACCTTGATCAACAAAATTTCAGCATTTGAGATATCAAAATTGAAGATAGAACTTAAAAGTGAAACAGCCTTCAAAGCCTCAGTCCATGGTAAGAAATATTTGAACACTTCTGGTAATTTTGATAATGAAGATGAGGATAAAGAACTAGAAGAATTCATTGCTATGATTGCTAAGAACGAAAGAAAAGGAAAATGAAAATATGAAGGATAGTTACCATTCAAATGATTTTCATGCAGCAAGGTTGGTCATTTTGCATCTAAGTGCCCTAATAGAGTCAAGAAGTACAAAACAAATTTCAAGCCTAAATATACAAAGGAATGTTACTATGTTGAAGATGGAGTGACAGATGGATATTTAGGAGAAGATGAAATTGGATTCATTGCAATTGAAGATGTGGAAATTTTTTTTGATGAAATGGACATTGAAGATGAAAAGAAAGCACAAGAGTTGGCATTCATTTCCAAGTAGACATCGGAATAGACTGGATCATTGATAGTGGGTGTTCACATCACATGATAGGATACAAAGATAGATTTGTACATATGGATAAGTACAAAGGTGGTATGGTCATATTTGGAGACAACACTCCTAAGCCTATCATAGGTAGAGGAGCTATCACTTTAGATGGAAAGAACAACACTAATGATGTTTTGCATGTTGATGGTTTACATCATAACCTACTGAGTGTTGGATAGTTTCTTGACAAAGGATATCAGTTGGAATTCAAAAACAAAAAATGCATCATTAATAACAAAGGAGTTATGATTGTATCAGGTTCAAAGACTAAAGGTAATGTTTTTCAACTCAATTCTGAAGCAAGTTGTTTTGTTGCAAAAGTAGATGATAGTTGGTTATGGCACAAAAGATTATGTCATATCAATTTTGAAAATATAGTAAATATAAGCAATGTAAAGGTAGTAAGAGACCTTCCCAGTATTGCAAGACCAGTTGATACTATGTGCAGGGAATGTGTGATGCAAAAGCATGTAAGGAACTCATTCAAAAGTAAACAAAAATCAGTAGAAAACAAATTGGATCTAGTGCATACAGACTTATGTGGGCCTACTCAAACAAGATCATACTATGGTGAAAGGTAATTTATTTTATTTGTTGATGATTACTCCAGAATGATGTGGGTTGCATTTTTAAAAGATAAATCTGAAGCATTTGAGAAGTTCAAAATATTCAAAGCTGAAGTTGAAAATGAGTCTGGATTAAAGATAAAATGTCTAAGATCATATAGAGGAGGAGAATTCACTTCTAACAAATTTTATGAGTATTGCAAAGAACATGGGATCAAAAGACAGCTAAGTGCACCTAGAAACCCTCTAAATAATAGAATTACAGAAAGAAGAAATAGGATCATACTTGACACAACACGCACTATCATGATTGAAGGAAAAGTTGCACACACCTATTAGAGAGAAGTAGTTAATACTGTAGTCTACACTATCAATGGAATTCAATTAAGGCCAGGCACAGACAAGACACCTTATGAACTTTGGGAATGTACCTACAGTAAAATACTTCAGAATCTTTGGAAGAAAGTGTTACATCAAGAGAGATGATGGTGTTGGAAAGTTTGATGCTAGAAGAAATGAAGGTATTTTTCTTGGTTACTCTACCAAAAACAAAGCTTATAGATGTTTTAACTTGAGATTGAAGAAAACCATTGAAAGTACACATGTCAATATTGATGAGAAGTTTATGATTTAAGAGAGATATTATGATTATGCACCTATGATTGAAGATGAACCAAGACCTATCAGTAAAGAAACATTTATTGAAGAAATGTTTGACAACATTGATGTATCATGCAATGACCTTAAACCAAGTGAAGAGGAATCTCAGATAATAGATGAGAATGTCACACCTAAAGTTCCAAAATTCACATCTAAATACCATTCAAAAGCAGATATCGCTGGAGATTAGAGTAGTAAAGTTATGACAACATCTAAAGCAAAAAGGTTTAACAGTTGATGAAGAGGTGTGTTTACTTTCATAAATTGAACCTTTAAGTGTTGAAAATGCATGTAATGATTCAAATTGGCAGAAAGCAATGAAAGAAGAGTTAGGTCAAATAATTAAGAATGACACATGGGAATTGGTCCCTAGACCTTGTGACAAAAATGTGATTGGAACCAAGTGGATATTCAGAAACAAGATGAATGAAGATGGTACAGTGGTAAGAAACAAAGCAAGACTGGTATGTAAAGGATATGCATAGAGAGAAGGTATTGATTGCTCTGATACATTTTCCCCTGTGAGCATACTGGAAGCTATAAATTTATTTTTAGCTTATGCAACATTCAAGAACTTTAAAGTATATCAGATGGATGTCAAGTTAGCATTCCTAAACGGTGACTTGAAGGAATAAGTCTACATAGAATAGCCTGAAGGATTTAGTTTATCAGACAAACCTGACATGGTATGTAGACTGAAGTAAGCCCTCTATGGACTTAAGCAAGCCCCTCGAGAATGGTATGAGAGACTAGATGGTTACTTGACAAATATTGGATTCAAGAAAGGAACAACATATTGTAACTTATTTATAAGAGAGACACATGAAGGATTATTACTTGTTATTTTTGTCGATGACATTTTTTTTGGTGGTAATGACAAGATTAGTGCAGACTTTTCTCAAGAGATGCAGAGTGAGTTTGAAATGAGCATGATTGGACCTATCAAATACTTTTTGGGATTAAATATACAATAGATAGACATAGGTATATTCATTAATCAGTCTAAGTATGTGAAATAAATGTTGAAGAAATTCAAGATGGAATATTGCTAGCTAGTAAGCACCCCCATGATAACAGGAAGCAATCTTTCTAAAGACGTTGATTCTACAGTAGTTGACAAGACACTATACAAGTCTATGATTGGAAAACTCATATATCTTACTCAATCTAAACCAGATATTTCTAATGTAGTTGGCATTGTTGGAAGATTTGCAGTTGAACCTAAACAAAATCACTTAATGGAAATAAAAAGAATATTTAGATACTTAAAAGGGACTATAAACTATGGTTTATGGTATCCTAACTCAGAGAATGTAGAACTTCATGTGTATACAGATGCAGATTGGGCAGGTTGTGTTGATGACAGAAAGAGTACCTTAGGAGGAGCAATATTTCTTGGAAACAGATTAGTTACTTGGACAAGCAAGAAATAGAATTGTATTTCTTAGTCAACAACAGAAGCAGAGTATGTAGCAACAGCATTAAATTGTTCTACAATTTTTTGGATCAAGCAGATGATAAAAGACTTTGGAATTCAGATTTATTATCCCACTGTTATTCATTATGACAACACTAGCACTATCAATATGTCAATGAACCCTGCGATGCATGCAAAGACAAAACACATTGAAATAAAATATCATTTTCTAAGAGAGAAAATTGAAGATAAAGAAGTAAAATTGGATTATGTGAGCACTAAAGAACAGTTAGCAGACATATTCACAAAGCCTTTACCAAAAGATACTTTTGAGTATCTCAGGGAGAAGCTGGGAGTAATTCCCTTCCACGAGTGTGATTAGAATTTGCAACAAGTGCATCAGTCCTTGGTGACTGATGAATGGTTGACTACTCTACCTCAGGAGTAGTACCTATGCTTATTTGTTTTTGGCACCCTTTGCCATTGATGTCAAAGGGGGAGTATACAGTCATGAAAAATCAAATGAAGTATAAGGAGATGCAACAGTTAAGGGGAGTTTTTGTGTAGGATATTGAGAAGATTGTAAAAAGAAAGAATACTTTTGAATTGATGGTGTTTTTCATATCATATTTTTCCATTAATGTCAAAGGGGGAGATTGTTGGGGATTTGCCTTTGAGCCAGTGGTTGACTGTATGTTTGTCATTGATGACAACATACAGTATGCAGCAGTGTCCTGTATGTAATTCTTAGTATGGATATGTTGGAGCCTTGCACGTTTATTTTTATGTTGTAGACATATTAATTATGCTATGTTCATAGACACAGATTCAGTTGTGCAGTTGAAGTTGAGTTATGGTGATCTATTTTCCAGTTATAGTTTTAGGAGATTGTTTATTAAGAGCTGACAGTATTTTGATTGTTTCTTCAGTTGCACCTATCATTTGGCTATGCGTGTTTGATTTTGTGTTTAGTTATGAGTTCAGAATGTTTGGTTAATAGCGCTTAATATGTTTCATCTAGAGAGTGAAGTTTGAGTTAATTTGGTGGAGCCGACTGTGTGAAGCGACGCGTCTACTCATCTTGAGTTGCATGGTTTTGTTTGTGTTGCATGCTTAGTTTGGCTGACGAAGAAGTTGTTGAAGAGTTTCCTACAAGATGACTTGATCATATATTTGGAGGAGGATACTTATAGCAGATCATTTATGAACGACATGTGAGGGAATGTGAAAAATTAGCAGAGCAGAATGTTTGATGTATTGGGCCAGTAAAGCTATATCATTCATCAGTTGAAGATCTATGTGAAGAAGCAAAGATTGTATATAATTCACTGGAATTGATCAAGAAAACATGTCTAATTCATAGTTCAATATCAGTTATAGTGTATATTTATTGTGCAGAAGGTTGCAACCTTCATCATTTGAGCAGTGTGCTCATGGACAATGTGTCCTCACCTCTAACAGGGTTATTTGTAAAATACTCCTAACAGGGTCCGACCTTTGACCAGGTCACTATACTTAATGCATTGGAAAGATCAAATCCTAACAAGTTTGTAGGATCTTCTAACATGGATCATTATACACTAGTGTAGTTCTTTGTGGGTGCTAATTCCCACTGGGTTTTTAACCTATTTTGAGTTTCCCCGTAACCAAAATTGTGGTGTTATAATCTATGTTATCTTGTTGTGTTTATGCTTAATGTTATTTTATACTTAATTGTATAAAGAATTGAATCTTGTAGATAATTGATTCAGCCCCCCCCCCCCTCTCAATTATCTCTTGGGACTATTCCTAACGTCTCCCTGCGACCCTGATGACTATGTCCCTGTTGTCTTCTCTTAGGGTTTCTCATGTGTTTCTCCTTGAGGAACCATAACCTACTCTCCTACTTCTCCTGGATGGGATCCTTCTTGTGAGTCAAGATTGATTACCGGTAATGACCTGCTCCCACATGTCTGTGCCAACATATGGACCTTCTCTGGTGGCTGATCATCCCCACCGACTGCCTGTTTCTCATTAGGATTTGGTGGCCCTGTTTTGGATGCTTTATCATTTGATATGGTTGGGCTTTGAATAGGGGTGTGCAAAGGTTTGGTGGCACTTGATCCCCGCCTTCCTGTCTGTTTCCACTTCACCCACCTCATTGTCCTCTTTAGGATTGGCTCAATCCTTTGGTCAAGATCATCTAGCTCTGGCCCATGAAATGTGATGGGCTTTAGAGGTGTCCCCTTTATCCTTCTCACATATTGTAGTGAAAGTATATATGTCCCATCTTTTGTTACCCCTTCTACATCAATATTTACTCCATAGAGTCTTATCTGCTCTATTGTGAGCCGTGACCATGACCGCTCCCTCATGTCGTAATCATCCATGCTATTCACCCAATAGTCCTCTAGGGGTGGGGATATGGTGGAAGGATGATCCAAGCTGCAAATTATCCTTAACAAAATTTAAAGGATCAAAGTGTGTTCAGAGCACGTTGTATTGCTCATATGAATACTTGGATTTGGCACACTTTACTAGGTTATGGGCATTGGAACTAGAGGAGCATGTACAAGGACCAACTATTATGGGAAATCATATCCCCACCTTATGCCACTCACCACACCTGGTATTAACCTCTAAGATATTCCTATAAATCTCTACTAGGATGACTTTATCATCTGGATATCTGGGTAATTTAAATAGATAATTGTCAATGGCCCGAATCCTAAAATAAGTAAATGTCTAAAATTGAGTAAAGTGGCTACCATAGGTAGTTATCACTGATGTTTCCTCTAGGGACATTCTCTGCTTGGGGTAGCCCTGCATCTCCCTACATAATCTCATGGTGAATGCATCATTTACTCTTCAGAAACTCTCGTAACTATTATGCATTTGCAAACATGCATATTAATCATAAACTTGTATATCGTCCTCATACTCTTCTAAACTAAGGAGGTCGGGCCAGCTACAAACACAAACTAAGGCATAAATGATATAGAAAGATGTGTGTTTAGCTATAATAAGCATTTTGGTTAACCTGTCACTCAGGATCTAAGGCCAATCAATATATCTTCTCTCAAAATTGACAGTTTGAACGATGAAAAACCACCACTCCTCAAAATTTAGGGCACTCTCATTTCCCTGAAGGTGATGCAGCAGCACTAGGATATCCACAATCTCTCTTTTCAGATTAGTCCCATATAATGTCTTTGGAAGTTTGGAGCTAGGGGCCCTCTTGGTTCGAAACCAATTGGCTGATATCTCACCTCTCCATCGAGATTTCTTCTCATCAAAATATGAGACTGACATTGCAAAATCCTAGTCATTATATTCTTCTCAGGTTGAAAGGCCAAAAAAATTATGCATTGACTGTCTATCTAAGGTTACTACAACCTCATTATTTTAATTCCTTATCTGTCAACTTACAAGGTCGAATCGGGCTATGTACTCCATTATTAGTTCAGGAGCTTGGATGGCAACTGGAAACCCTACCGCTTGGATTAACCCACTCTCAACCAACTTCTGTGTTATGGGATGCAAAGGTGGGATATGCACCCTTTGGTACAAATCTTCCAAATCATAAAAACTCAACCTGGTATCGTCGATATCTTTCCAATCGCTACTAGCACCATTCAGATGATCGTAGCCGTGATACTTTAGGGCCATTTTTAATATAGGTGATGCTTCACTATTCGAGCAAGTGATTATCTAATAAATTTGCTTCACAATTTCTTTCCGTTGTTGAACAACTATGAGACTCAGCTTTACTCTTTTCCCTCACTTTTATCATCTATGTCACTTTTCCCTATACCTTTATTACATGTACTCTATATTCATTATCATTATTGTAGATTTGGACTCTCCGTACAAGGAAGCAGTTAGGCACTATAACATCTACTCTCAATAGGGGTTTGACGTCTGGGTATTCCTTGGTTAAATTTTTTTTGTTTTGCCATATAGTTGTTTGTCCCTGTTTTCCTCCTTGAGGCTTCTGCTCCTTCTATCCTCTACCTCTTGGACTCCTCCCTTTTCAAGAACTCTCAACTGCTCTCTGGAATGTCAAAAACAATGTGAAATAGCTACTTGTGCAATAATACAACCATTTCTCTTTCCTTTCAACATCTTTGAACCATCACCTTTTTGGAAATTTTAGCCCTGAATGTCCTTTTCCAAGTAAGTGGGTCATGTTTCTTCCCCCTTCTTTCTTATACTAGGCTTTTTATTTTCCCAACTTTTAGCTCACGGGGCTAGCGTTGGAATTTTGGTATCTGCCCACTCCACCTTCCTCCTTTGCAGTACTATGAATTCCCCGTAATATGTCATTACATAATAGTGCCTTTTTATTTGGTCTTTCACGGGCTTTTCAGATTTTTGGGAACTCTTTGATATATGTGCTTGCCCGATATCCCTTTTCAGGATAAGCATCCAAGTTGTTCCTTTTTCTGATTTAGCGGACCACTTGCTATGGCTCTATCATTTTTATTTTAAAAACATTATTACTTTATTTACACCCATCCTATCGATATCTTTCTTTCTCAGGCAAACTTCAGAATTTTGGAGATCGCTCACTTATTTATCTTTTTTATTTCCACTATCCTTTTCATGTTACCCTTCCCGAATATATAAATTCATATAAACTTTTATCCTTTGCCCAAGAATGTATTCGCATTTACTTCCTTAAGGATATTTCTGTATTATAGGTTTATAGTTTCTTTGGGGGTTCCACATCTAGGACTGTAAGTAATATTATCCTCTCTCCTTATTAGTAGTCATTAATGAATCTATCTCTTACATTATATCTATTCTCAGTTAAGGTTAAAGATGATCTAGCCAAAATAACATTAATAAGAATAAAGTATTTATCTTATCGTATGACTTCTTGTCATAAATATTCATAGTAATGGTTTTTAATTCATAGCAATCCCCATTAAATAATATTTAATGTCAAAATCCAAGAAAGAATAAAACTAAAAAGATCGTGTTAGATACGCTAATCTGACAAAGCTCATAAAATCTTTTAATTTTAAGGGAAGATTAAATGTGCACCACATTTGAAGTTAAGTAAAATCTGCCTTGCAGTTAAGCAAAAGAAGGATAATTATTAAAATCATTAATGGAAAACATGCCTCTTCATTAAGCTATCAACATATAGGCATTACAACACTTATTGACATTCAATACACATGCCTTGCATCAATGATATAAGACCCCTTAGTACAAATATTACTTATGAAATAGATTTTTTAGCAAGGCCAAAATCTTGAAAGGACATCTCACTCGTATAACCTCGAGATAGGTAGGGAATTATATTAAATTAATAAATTATTACTCTACAACATAGAAATTTGTGCCAAAGTTTATATATATCATATACACCATAATACTATATTTAGCAAGTTTTCAAATATCTGAAGAACTTTTGTCGGACATAGAGTTGCACTTCTCTTCTACATTAGGGTACAAAGAAGAAAAATAATATGGATACCCCAATTAGACTCCAAGGTGAGAAGCAACAAACTGAAGTCAAGAATGAAACTACGAAACAGAGGATTCGGGGCACCATAAAACACAATAACTTATTAGTGGTAGAGGCTAAAATTAAAGTTTTAGGAAAAGACTACTTAAAAAATACTGACAGGACGAGAGTGAATTCAGGCATTGCATCAATGTTACTAGCCTTGGCAGTGTTCCTAGAAAGGGATAAAAAGATAGCAAAAATGATTTGTGAAAATATATTCAAAGAGGACATTCTTGGAGGTATCGAGATTGTCCTTCACAACATTGATGAAGCTTTGATGATTCACAAAGCCATGAATTATGGGAGAGTTCTCTTAGGGGACAATCTGGCCCCTAGATACCTTATCTTATGGTTTGAGAGTAGGGATGCTTTCAACTCATCCCTGGTTAGCAGGGGTCAAAACATAAATTTTTGAGAGCCCTATTAGATATCAAGTGCCCAGATAACCCCGACTGGTTTACCACGTATTTAAAAGAAGAAAGCATTGTAGGTTTTGGAGTTTCTCAGGATGGGAGAAGCATGGTTCAAGCATTAAATATCTATTATTATGATAATGATGACGTCTTAGAGCGGCAGGATGGGATGCCCTCCTGCGGGGTGGTCCCTTCCACCTCGAGTGGCAAGATTTGGGGTAAGGACAAAGGATTTCTGCCAGGCTAGGAAGGCATTTTTACGCTTTAAATTACATCAGATATTTTATCACTAGAATGATATTCATAAGTTTTACACAACTTATAACCGAGAAATCCCTTTTGTTTTTTTATTGTCGGGCTAACACCCGGAACCATAACCAAAGTCGCATATTTGAACTATAATTTTGATCTATTTCGTGAATTATAGTTTAATAGTAAAGACATTATAGATACCATCAGCATGAAAGGAATGTTAGAACAACCCTCAGCAGAAGCATGTGGTATTAATTTAGACTCGGGCACTGTATGATTTAATGGAAGAACTATATTAATTAAAAGGTTGCATTCCCTTTAACGAGGAATATCGTAATTTAGAAATCCTTTGCTTAGGTGGATTATTATTAATTTCTGGTTCAAGAAAATAGGAATTGCACCGATTACATTTCATTATGATTTGTGTCAGTAAATTATTTGAAAAATGCATGTAACTGCGGTATGATGGAATATTTTGGAGTTTTATCTTATCTAAAATTCAAGATGTTATAGATTAATAATGAACCACGTATATATAGTTTTCTATTGTAAGTGATGTCTGTGTTGGTTAAGGATAAAGGTAATTTAGAAAGAAAACAGACAAGGAATGATATGAAAGACTTCCCAAATGGAAGCAACAGTGCGAAAGTGGGATCAAAATTTCCAGAAGAACTCTATGTAATAGTTAAGGTTAGAAAGGATGCAAGTTGCCTCTCGTGAGGGATCAAATTGTAAAAGGAGGAATGCCTCCTTCTATTCTATTTTGTAATTTAGACTATAAGACATATTCTAGACCTTGGTCCTGGGCTAGACTGGAGGTTTTCTTCTCCATTCTTTCCTACCAGTGCCCGCAGTGAACGGAGACAATGTATCTTTACAACTTTTTAATATAATAAAAACCATGGCTTAGGCCTTTTACAAATTTAAAAAAAATCTATAGAAGCAAGAAAAAAAAAATTCCTATAAGAAATCTCAAATATAATATACTAATCAATATAAATCACTTAATACTCCCCTTTGAAAATCTTAAGTAACCTCAGATGAGGCGTCATTGCATTGCCTTACCTAATATCTTCTCACCATTCCCTTACCTATCACGGTTTAAATAATACCCTAGTCGGCTATAAAAATATGTATATGGGTAAATACGTAGGTACATTATCATATAAGTAGATATGTATGTACATATGAGCACAGAGATACTGATCATAAATATGTATATATGTGCTTATATGGGAATGTAGTTAGGTATGTGGGTATATACATATCTTTATCCTTAGATGTTTTTTTCCCTATAGTAAACCAGATTTCAGGTTCTACGATCTTTATCCTAAGTTATAAGGAAATTCATTAATCACACAAGTAATACTATAATCAAACACGTCTTATTATAATACTATCCATACTTAATAAATATAGTCTCCTTTCTTAGGGACAGATTATAGGCTCCTTACTTCTATGTAACACCGTGGCAACTTATATAATTGGAATATAAATTGCCTCTAATCTGAAGTTTGGTATGAGTTCCCTATAAAGATTTAAATATGAGTTTTTAGACAAAGATTTCTGCCAACTAATTTCGTGATCTCACATGAGGAGCTTACCTCATAATGGCATCATTGGAGTTTAAGGACATTTATTAACTCAGGAAATCATCTTCGCACCACCTCATCTACTAATTGGATTAATGCAGCTAGCACGCTTGAAAGATTAAAACAATCTTTTCAGGTGCCTTCGCTAAATTTTGAAACCACCTGGCATCTTTATGATAATTATGAGGTATTAAGGTAAGCCCACTTGAGCCTTGGGACTGATGTAGGATATGGTAGAGTATGGAAGAAGTAATCAGTATCTTTTATTATATCTTGAGCTAAGCATTCCGAAGTATTAATAGTTACAAGGCAATCTCTCAGGAAAGTTAAACTTTCTGTAAATAGAGTACAGGCTTTTAACCTTCCAGATTAGTGATAATCGGGCTATGGCATTTAGAGGTGCCATCAAACCTAAGAGATGGAATCAAATTCTCAAGCCTTTACCTAAGGCTATGAGGAGGGCGCTTGCGAAGAGTATGGGGGAAGCTCACTTTGATAACTTTTTCACTTACAGAACCAATGGCAATATTGTTGGCATCTTTCTTGCCCTGGCTATCTTCGCTGGTTTCAAAAAAGAAGAGGTTGTTGAGGTATCTTAGCTTATCTTTATTGATGATATTCTTGGCGGGTTGGAGAATATGGTGCAAAGTGTCAACAACCAGCTTTCGGTTCCGTATGTAGAATCGGTGATGTAGATGGATATGGCTCTGGTGAAGGAAATCCCTAATAACAAACGAGTCCCAATGCTCACTTTTAAAGAAGAGAAGGCCTTTGATGCTCATTGGCCAGAAATGCAGAGGAATGTGAACTTTTTGTTTGTCTAGATGTTGAATAAAGAAATGGGTAAAGTCAAGCTCATAAAATACTGGTGTGAGGAAGGTTTCGACATCCCATAACTGCTCGACGATATGGAACTCGAGGATTTCCACATCGTAGCTCCATCTGTCTTGAAATGCTCTAAAATGCTGAAGGATCTGGAAGAGGAAGCTGCTATTATCATTATCAAAAAGAATGAAGGGGAGTGGAACTGTGATTTATTATATAAGAGCTAAATAAGAAAGGTGTAAGTCTAAAGAAGTACTGTATAAAATAGATATTCATGTTTTGTAAATAGTTAGTCACAGTTGAAGTTTAATGTAAGTATAATATGAGGACATTATGATACTTTTATGTAAGAACCAGACTTTATAATATGATATGATAGGTAAGATAATATATATATAACAGTGAATTATCAAATTTCTGATTCCTACTCCTCTACAAAATAATTTGGTTTCGATTAAATTTTGATCATGATTCTACAGAAACAATTAGGAAATAATTTAGGAGAAATAAATGTAGGAGAATGTATAAAAATGTAAAACTATTGCAACTTAGGGTTAGCTAAAGAATCATTTCAAACTATGGTCAGTGGAATTTTCAAATGAAAGTCTGGTAGAAATGTTAGCATGCATTATCCTGCTAGTTGGAAAAAGGAAGGAATCTGTATAAATTAGGATTATTTCCTTTGTTGCGTTTTGAAAATTCTAGCTTGTCTTTTAAAAAAAAAAATTTCGTAATGAGTGTGGTGCCCAAAATCATTATGAATAGGGAAGTTGGATAGTTTATAACCTCTGTGAATTATGATATATCGAATACTTTCAATTCTAATATGAACAAAATTTTAATTCATTTGTACATCCTCTAACCTTTTTCCCTTAATAAATATTAGTTTGGGTAAAATATGAGCAAAGATCTTAATAAACATAGACTTAGATTATTATAGATTGTTATCTATATTGATATAATCATATACTATAGGGTTTGCAGACAAGTTGTAAAGTATATTTTCATATTAGATATGTTTTCAGTATATATAGAAATGATAAACATTTACTTAGGCATATAATTATTAAAGGACTAATAAAAATAGAGTCCTATAGAATAATATTTATATATGTATAAATATATAAATAGATATATAAACATATATATCTATTTATATATTTATATATTTATGTACTTTTAGTTAAATAGAGGTATATAGGTAAATATGGATGTTTCCTCATAAGAGCATAGAATCATTGGTTGTGGTAAAAAGTGATAAGCCTTTTCTGTTTCCTATAGAATTACTGGGTTAGTCTTGTGTTAGTACCTTAAATTCAATAGATTTAGTTGATAAATAAAGCTTACATATATTTAATTTTATATAAACAAACACAAACAAATTAACATATATATATAGGACATCATATATAATATACAAATGAATACTAGTATAAATCTATAAATTGTTCTGATTGTAGGATTTTCGTAAGATAGATGTATAAAAATTCAAGTTACAATGTCTAGGATTTTCAAGATTAATATGATTAGTGCAGATTAAGCTTTTCTATTTGGTGTCATCCCTTCCTTGAGATCCATCCTTTTGTTTCATCTTCTTTACCCTTTGTTTCAAATTCTTTACGGGGCAGGCATCATTGAGAAATCCATATGGCATCTTTATAGGGGATTTTCATTTCCGAACTTGTCTCTTCATATCCCAAGTTAATCTTCATTATATGATGGGCTTGGCTCTCATCTCTTCTTATCTTTTGGTGTCGGCTCTCTATCTATCTGGAGTTTAGTGGCAATATGACTACTCCAATCAAACTAACTTGCACTAAACATCAGATAGCTTTCGATGGAGAGATAACCATAAAGAGACTTAAATCCGTACTTTTGAATTCCCAGTCTATTGTCCTGAGAGCAGTTTATAGAATCTTAGGAAGAGAATTTCTTTCTAACTCGGATAGATATAGGGTGAACTTGGAGATTCCAGCTATGTTTATAGCTTCGACTGTATATGTGGATCCTAGAATAGAGGATATTGGCAAACTCTATTTTTGGATTTTCAAAAGGAAATACCTTGTTAATATTGACAAAGTCCTACAGAATATTAAACTAGATTGTATGATTACTATGGCAAGATTTTATGATCTACCAGCTATAAATGGTAGGCCTACTCCGACCATCCCTATTATGGTTGTCGAAGACTTTCAGGCCTTCCTATCTAGACAACCTGTCATTCAGAGGAATCTAGATTTCCTAATGACCTTTATGCACTTGAGAATCCCCAATGAGGAAAATTGGTTCTTTTCCTACTAGCATAATGACGAGGTAGGGGAATTGGACAGAAATTGCTTTAGCGACTCAAATTTTGAAGATATGATTGATTTATGGATGGATGAAGGATATTACAACAGAATTAAGAGACAGAGATTGGCAGGCCCATCTAGTGGAATCTCTAGAGAAGGGGAAGATGAACATTAATCCGCCCTTTTAGGAATTTCGAGGATCCTTTTATCTCCAAAAAGAGTGTATTAAGTTTCCTTTTATGTTCTTTGCATCCATAATGTAATTTGAGTGCTCTCGCGCAGTTTCCTTCAGTTGAATTAAATTTAATTACTTCATGATTGTGTTAAAAGTTTTATTAATTGCGAAATATTTACATTGCTTCAGTTATAGTATAATATGCAAGAAATAGTTTTCTTAAAATTTTTAGAAATGCAAGAGCCGATGTTAAAATCATAGGAGGTTATCTAGGATTCTTAAACTTAAACTCTTTTTCATGAAATCTGGAAATGTATATGTTGATATCATAGAATTAGAGAAGACATTAAAGAATTCGGTTTGATACATATGTATATGTCTGTATATGTATGTATATGTATACATATATATACATATATGTATTTTATCAGACATACAGATCTCAATTTATCTATATAAATTCCCTAAATTTTATATATATATAATTTTTATAGTGGAATTTTATCTTCCAGGTTAAATGATTTGTGAGTAGTATTGATATAACCGTTCTCTCCTTTTCCTTCCCCTTCCATCTTTTATGGGTAACTATGGAGTATTAGCAGGTTCAACTAATTTGATAATAGTTCAAGCTGATAGATATTTTATTAGCAAGATTTGGCAAGCAATTTGTGTTTACAGGTAAAGCAGGTTTTCCAAATTAGAGTTTGAGACAAGGATCCAACATTAAGGGTTTTCACCTCAGCCTTATCGAGATTGTGTTGAAAACTTTCAGACCGCCTCGCTTGTGCTCAAGCTTTTGTTAACAAGGATTTGAATAAGTCCTTATGTAAATTTGTAATTAGGCAGGACTGGTATCTGTAAATGAGGGAATGCCCTCATTATTATAGTCAATGTATTCTATATTTTGGACTTCGGTCCCGGGCAAGACTGGAGGTTTTCTTCTCTATTCTTTCCTACCAGTGCCCGCAGGAATGGAGAAACTTTTATGTAAATTTATAAATTAATAAAATTATTTGGCTTCGGCCTTTTACCGATCAAAAAAATAAATAAATAAATTTTCTCCAGTAGGTTCTGGAGAGAAATTTCCAAATTTCACAAAAGCTAGGTAAGAATAATGAACTTAATTTTAAATATAAAGCCTTTTCAAAAAGGTCATTTTGGCTAAAATAGAAAAATTGACGTAATCAATTAAATTAAATACCAAATTAAAACTCACAAAAACTCTCAATTATTGCTCTTTCTAATTCCAATAAAATTAAATATACATATGGCATATTTGTTAGTGAACATAAAATTACCATTTAATTAAATAATTTAAAATATCATTAAAATACAAATCACTCAACTGCAATAATTGCATATAACTTGACTATGTACAAATATTTTACTGGACTTTCATAATTATACAAGGGCAATCCAGACTTTACCTACACGATAATTAAGGGTGTAATAAAATTCAAAAATAGATGCATTGTCTTAACCATGAACAATAAATGAATATGTATCATGAACGACTAATATGCCTATCTATTATAACCATTGTTAGGGAAAAGGACGTGCATGGACCTATAAAGCTAGGAGGAGTTGATGTGTAGTACCTGTCATCACTATAACATACCCACATCAAGTGTAGTTGCTCATATAAATAGCCAAAGTGCATATACAAAATTTCCAAAAACTAAAACTAATGAAGGGGATTTTTAAATTCATAAACAATCTTTTATATTCAAATGTTATGATATCATCCCTTTCATATCAAGTGTCATTTAAACACCATAATAATAACCTCATTTAATATATGCATTTTAAATAACATTTTTATAGTAATAACGAGCATAAAACAAATCCTCAAAACAAATAAAAATAAAAAATAAAGCATGATAAACCATAATATATCAATAACCACTAACATAATTATCAATGAAATAATCATGAAATCACACAAAGATCCATATAACCAAAATATCCTAAATATAAAATATCATCTAGACATCATGTCACGTCATTGTAGAGTTATTGTGCATATATGGTCCTCGCTGAAAATACAAGTATAAACTACTATCCACATTAGCACTGATATCTACATGATCAAAATAATGTAATTATAATTAGGTGCATCACATGAATGCCAATATAAAAGAATAATATATGAACAGTCATATAATGTATAAACAAAGTCTAGCTCATATCAAAACTTAGTAGTAATACAATGCAACAACAAGAGGCATTACATTATCTCACCCTAGGCCTAGGCTTACTCCTCAAAGCCTACAAAAATGATACAAGTACAAATCTCTCAACCATGAAGCATCCTCCCAAGTAGCATCCTCTCAAGTAGTTGAAGTCTCATAACTTGTATCTCATTGGATCCTTACCACTCAATGTCTCGACCCTTGAAGGTCAGCCTTCAATGCTATAAAATGTGGATGGGCTCCCAAGTAGTTGAAGTCTCGTCACTTGGGTCCCATTGGACCCTTACCTTCTCAATGTCTTGATCCCTAAGGGTTAGCCTCTAATGTTGTAGAATGCAGATGAGATCTAAAGAAATTTGCATGTCCTATACCTATAAAGCACCCAATATAAAGTACATGGGTCACATCAGGAATATACTATCTAAGAAAATAAACATGGAAAACATCATGGATGCAAGATAGTATAGGTGACAAAGCCATTTGATAAGCAACAAGACTGATCCTTTCAAGAATCTCAGAAGGACTCAAAAAAACTAGTGCTAACTTAGAATTTTTCCTAAAATGGATGGGGCTAAAATGTAGCTAAACTCGTAAAAGCACACAGTTACCCAATAAGAACTATAAATCCAACCTATGGGCATCAATTTAATTCTTTTATCGATCCTAAGTAGCAACCAATTAATCTCTAATATAAACAACCTGCTACTCCATAACCTAAATCATCTCAAGACCCACAACAACATGATCCTCTAAATAGTCCCAATTCAAAAGTGTACAACATGGTTGACCATATAAGGCTTAGAAAGGATGCATGCCTAAAGAACTATGCCACTCGATATTATAGACAAACTCTATAATGTACAAGTAGTACTCCCACTATGTTTGTTGATCCATCACAAACATATGAAGCATATCCTCAAGAACCTTATTCACCTATTTCATTTGATCATCAATCTTAGAGTGGTAAGTAGATCTAAAACCAAATTTAGCATCTAAAGCATACTGAAGGGAAGTCTATAGTGTTGATGTGAATACTACATTTCTATCCAAATTGATCCTTTCAAGTATCCCATGCAATCAAGCTACATTCTCTATGAACACATGTGTTATAGATGCATCAATATAAGAGGCTCTCATAGGGAAAAAAATTGGGCACCTTAGAGAACTTGTCTGCAATAACCATAATAGCATCATTATGACATACTGACATAGGTGGATTAGTGATAAAATAAATAGATATAGTGTCCCATTTCTAGTTGGGAATGGAATACAATTGCAAAAGACCTATCAAATATTGATGTTCTACCTTCGACCTTTGACACTCAATGTCATTTAGAAATAAATTTGACAACATCACACCTAATCCCTTCCTAATGATACGACTATCTAAGGTCAAGTTGTATCTTCTTGACACCAGGATGTGTTCAATATGACACATGATGTGCCTTTCACAAGACCCAAGAATGAAGATCACCTAAAACTGGCACATAAATATGACCAAGGTGTCATAATAACTCATCTAACTCTAAGGAACAACCTACAAATCTATCTACAAGGGCTCTCTTGAACTTAATCATTACTCTCACTTCTAGTACTAATTGTCACCAGGCAATGCCTCAAGAATATAGCTATGCAAATCTACACCTATAGTCAAAATTTATAACTTATGCCTCCTCTTACTCAAGGCATTTGCAACAAAATTCTACTTCCCCTTGATGTAATGAACATTGAAATCATACTAACATAAAAACTCCATCCAGTGGAAATATCATGCATTTAGGTTCAACTGATTAAAGATATCCTTCTAGCCTATAATGATTTCTATGAAACTAAAACCAATGACCCAAAATAAAATGTCTCAGAGCATGCACTACTATTACTAACTTCAAATAATGGGTGGGGAAGTTCAACTCATGATCCATTAACTTACGAGACTCATATGAAATCACTTGTCCCCACTACATAAGAACTACCCTAACACCTTTCAATGTTGCATTAGTTCGCACCACAAACTCATCTATAGGATATAGCACTACCAAGATAGGTGTACTAGTCAATTTCTCCTTAAGAGCCTAAAAACTTTTGGTACACTATTTTAACCACACAAACTTCTTCCCTTTCCTCTAAAGAGAAGTGATGGGATGTGCCGATTGAGAAAGATCCTTCATGAGTCAGTAATAATAACTCACCAAACCTATAAAATTATGGACCTATGAAATATTAGCTAGTGTTGGCCAATCCATAGTGGTCTAGATCTTCAAAGGATATATTGTAATACCCTCTCTAGAGCTGATATGTACCAAATACCTCAACTCAGTCTAGGAGAAATAACAACTAGCCAAGTTGCTATAAAGATGATGATCATAGACACTCTATAAACGTAACATAAATGTCCCTCGTGTTCCTCCATCATCCTTTGATATATCAAAATTTCATAAAGGAATACAAGGACAAATTAGTCATGGCAGGTGCAAAAAACTTCATTCATCAAACTCATGAACATCGATATAGCATTGGCCAATCCAAAGGGTAAAAAAATGAACTCATAATGTCCATATCAAGTACAAAATATTTTATGATGAATTTCATCCTCCTGAGTGCAAAGTTGATGATACCTTGATTTGAGGTTTGTTTTTTAGAACACTCCCGCTTCCTTCATTTGACCAAACAAGTTATCAATCCTTGGCAATGGATATTGGTTCTTCAATGTCACCTTATTCAACTGCTAGTAGTCAATTCACAAATGAAGATATTTGTCCTTCTTCTTAACGAAGATGACTAGTGCTCCCCAAGGGAAAAACTCTAGGATTAATAATGGCCCTTGGTCAACAACTCCTCTAACCGCAAATGAATCTCACTCAACTCATGAGTGGTCATATAATATGATGCCATAGAAATAGTCTATGCTCTATAAATAATATCAATGTGAAAATTTATTCCGCACTTAGGCAGCATGCCAAAAATCTCACTCAAAAATACATTTGCAAACTCACATAGAAGTGGGCTATCATCAAGAGACACCTCTCAAATCTTACCACCATCAAGGTCACTCATAGAGACTAAAAAAAACCATAAACCCTATTTCATACTCTATTTTAGTTTCTTAGATGAGATCATGAAAAGTGAAATAGGTCTTTTGACCCCTATAAGATCAACATGTTCACCTATGTCATCTAAACATTGTACCAACTTGCATCGACAATCTATACAACCCTAGTGGGAAGCTAACCAATCCATACCCAAAGCAACTCCATAAGATCCCAAGGGTAGGATGTGAAGATTAATGGTGGTGGTGAAGGTACCCAAATCCTATTGGAGTTGATGAAAACTATCAACCCACAGCTCCCAAGAATCACTTGCATGCAAACCTGTCACAAAAAGAGAGAAGCAAAAAAGATATGGAGGCCAAAAATAATAGATCTATGGAAGAGGAAACATTTTGTGCAAACAGTGGAGAAAAATGCTTAATGCAATAACATCCTTAATTAATTAATAACCATGGAATAGAATAATTTACAAAGAGGGAATCCTTATAAAAGGACACTGAAACCCTAAACGGGAAACCCTAAAGGGAAAATATAGGTTGCAAAAATAATAATTAATAAAAGAATTAATTATTATATGCCTAAAGTTTAGCTCAAGTAAAAGAGAGATAATAAGTTAATAATTAAATCAATATAATTTAATTAATAAGTGGAATCACTTTATTACTCTAACACCCCCCCTTAAGATAAACTTAGGGAGAAGCTAAAAACCTAGAAACAGCTACTGAAAGCAGGAAAAATGGGTCCCAACAACAAGGCCTGATGAGGTACCCAATACAAAAAAATCTATGTAAAGAGGAGAAAAGGAGAAAACCTAGTGGGAAAAACCCCTCTCCAAAAAGAGATGAAGCCTAGTGAAGGACAAAAGAAGCCTCCAAACTAGAGAAAGTCCCATAAAATAGGAACAAAGAAAGAACATGTAGAACACCTTTGAAGCATGAAGCTGCAAACACTATCAAAAAATGACTGCTGGAACCTCCACTGTAATAGAACATGATTAGGTAGAGAATACTTTAAACAAAGCTTGAAGAGTTGATCAATCGAAGATGGAAGAATGCCTCCGAAACAGGAATGAAAGAAGATTGTCCATATGGTAAATGATCCATCTCACCGAAATGCATAGGTATCAGCCACTGCATCCGCCTAGTACATAGGAACAAATACTAAATACATAGATCACTCCATCGAACCAAGGAAGCATTAGAACCAACAGGAGATACCCCCATAATGCTGAGCAGGGAGAGGTATGACAGGTACACTGAAATAGACTGCGAAGAAACACTGCATGAGGAAGAACATACAAGCACAAATAAATGATGGTATTATAGAAGAAACACTCACTTGACACACGTCATGAGACTAATGTCATGGAAGGGACACTCACTTGACAAAGGTAGATGGCAAAGAAATCAAACACCAAACCCACCCGTGGCACTTTATAATATAGTGCAAGTACAATCAAAACCCAAGCATGCATCAAATGACACTTTATATCAGTGTGTTTGCAAAAGAAAGCTACAGAAAAAGGTGTATACAGTTCAGAGAAGGAAATGATCCCAGGACCTAAAACATCCAAGATATCTATCAGAATGCCATAAAGAAAAAAAAACTGAATACATAGATACATGGAGTAGAATTTGGGTGTGAGACCCATAGAAGAAGAAAGATGACATAACCAACTTTCTGACGCCATGCGAGAGTCAAAAAATAGAGTACAGAGGAGCAAGATATGGCTCCCAGAGTGCAAAATAGATCATTGACTTTGACAAGCGAAAAAACTGCAAGATGGAAAAATCATAAAATCTAACCTCCAAAAAGGTGTCCGTCTTGGAAAGAGCTTTCTGGCAATATAAGGAAGTCAAAAATCGGCCTCCGTTTGCTTCAGATATGAACAAAAAACCAACAGGAGGTCAAAATAGAAGTGAACCTCATGAAACCTTAGCCAAAAATGGCGAAGCCCTGCTAAACTGGAGATACCTCCAAATCTGGCCTGCCTCCAGATTTCCCGCCAAAGTTGGCAGAGAAAAAAAATATTATTTTTTTAAATGAAAAAAGCAATAAAAACAACAATTGTTTTTTTTTGAAAAAAAATAATTTAAAAAAAAATGTTTTTTTTATTGAAGAAAAAAACATAAAAAAACTTAATATTTTTTTATTTTAAAAAAATATTAAAAAATATATAGGGATGTCATTTTCTCTCTCCTCCATGCAACTGGGCGGCACAAAAAATGATACGGCACAGAAATTGAGGCAACATAGAAAATGAGGCGACACAAAAATTGATGCATCCCAGAAATTGAGGCGGCACAGAAATCGTTGCAGCACAGAAATCGAGGTGAATTTTTGCCTCGTAAAGCATGCTAAGAAAATATAGGACCCAAATTTCAACTGTGTCCAAATAAGACTTTCCTTATATGAAAATAGGGGTTTGGGGGGGATTCTAGACACAACCCAGTTGTCAGTTTTTGCTCAAACTACACCAAACAAAAAATCCTCCCAAAAACCACTAAAATTTGAGACAAAAACCTCTCAAAAACACATATTTAAAGAACAAGGCCAAATCTCTCATGAAGAGAACAGGGGCATGAAGATCTGGAGCTCTGATACGATATTGGAGTTGATGAAAACTATCAACCCACAGATCCCAAGAATCACCTGTATGCAAACCTGTCACAGAAAGAGAAGCAAAAAAGCTATGGAGGCCAAAAATAACAGATCGATGGAAGAGGAAACATTTTGTGCAAATAATGGAGAAAAATGCTTAATGTAATAACATCCTCAATTAATTAATAACCATGGAATAGAATAATTTACAAAGAGGGAATCCTTATAAAAGGACACTGAAACCCTAAAGGGAAAATCTAGGTTGCATAATAATAATTAATAAAAGAATTAATTATTATATGCCTAAAGTTTAGCTTAAGTAAAGGAGAGATAATAAGTGACTTAATAATTAAATCAATATGATTTAATTAATAAGTGGAATCACTTTATTACTCTAACAAATCCAACACAACCACAAACCAAAGAGTTAATGACCACCTTAGAACCTATGGATAACTCTACCTACGAACTATCAACTTGTCTTGTCACCACTAGTCCACATTACTCCATAAGAAAGAGGGAAATAAAGGAACACAAAGCACTAGAATCAAATAAAATAGAGGTAAAAATACCACACAACCCACCCATAGTCTCCACTATAGTGCCCAATGCTTAACTCAATGGCTATCAATCATCGCACATACTATATGAGAGCTACCTCCATCCTCTTCTATAGGCTATATAGTAGCCAACCTATGACTAGATCCTAGAACTGATCTCTAAGAGAAATGAACAATTACGTGGACCTATTGGCCACAAGAGAAACACCCTCCTCTACCATAACTATAGCTCGTAGAAGGTACACTCAACTGAAAGAAACTCCCTCTACTAGATCTCTACTGAACCCTATGAGGTGTAATCTTAGTTGCATATCTATGAGATCTATCTCTAGGACATTCACCACTATGACACCCTGACTAGTGACTACTAGATCCCTGCCTATGAGAATAACCCTAAGGGAAGCTAGTTACATATCTTGGGAGGTGTAAAATGTTCCCTAGAAGATCCTAATGGTTGTATGTGAGTACCTTGTGCACCAAATGTAGAGGGTAATATATTGTTAACATAAACTCCTAACTTACCTCCAAGACTCCTAACTATGTTCTCCTCAACCAATCTCACCTTCTCTATGATGACCTCTAGAGTCTTGAGCCAATAAATTCAATTCTCACCACTGATACGATCAGTAAGGCACTGAATAAAGTGTTGCACTAATATAGGCTCATTGTCTGAGATACTAGCATATTGTTTTAGTTCAAAGAATCTATACTCATATTGGTCCACTTTCATGGATAACTAACACAACTTATGGAACTCGTCAACATGTCTCTAACAAAAGTGCTTAGAGAGAAAACCTGCATAATTTTTTTGTAAATATCCCCTAAGAAACTATAACGATATTTGAATAGAACTTCTACTCCTCCATGCACCACCGAGTAGACACAAAACCTCTAATGTACATAATGGCATACCAAGCTCCAGTGTTGTTCCCATACTAATGTATAACAAAGAAATGGTCAAGATCTACCAACCAAGTATCAACCTCTATAACACCATACGATCTCTAAAATGTGGGTGGATGTGACCTAAGGCATCTCATGTGCCCTGCTAGAATAAAGTTCCAATCCACACCTATGAGGTCTTTCCTATGAGAGAACTCTCTACCTTTTCTTTGATCTACTCTATAACTGCTTAGAGTATAAGAATTCTCAGACTCTCTCCTCTAATCTTGATGATCATGATTTGATGGTTGTCACTCCCATGTTGAGATGCCTTTTAACGAGGTCCCAAACATGTAATAAGATACTAAAGTAAGTTAAGGATTTTAAAATCTATAATGCCATCATTCTAACCACCTCTCTGATAATCCTATTGAACATTCTGATTATCATTTTGTCGTTACTCTTCACGATGATCCTCCTCCTACTCCTATCTAGGATTCCATCATGTGCCCATATGAGGACCTGTATTTTGCCCCCAATTCCTATTCCTATGAGGCATCCTTCACAATATAATGGGATTTAAATTAGGACCATCATAAACACATAAATGATCCATACTAAGAGAATTAATAAATAATGGTAAGCAACAAGGAATACGATAAATAACAACACACTACTCACACCAAACACAATGAGCACATAAACACCAGAGCTTCTAGTGTATAAACCTAGCTTTGATTCCAAATGTAATGCATGTTAAGGAACCCTCAGATCATAGGATAAAAAATGCAGTGATTTTTTTTTTAAAACATGGTAAGCATGCATGCACAACATAAGATAAAATTGCTACCAACATAAAAATAAAGGACAATTATTGTTTCATAATCATGCACTTATAGAAGTCTTGACACACTTATAAGGGTTCCAAGATACCCAAGTAAGAAACTCAGACAAAATTCCCACATCCCTTGAGTTTCCTCACAAAGCTTAGACTAGGTCCAATGAGCTACCTACTAAGCCAAGTCAGTCTAAGATGCAATACTGCCCATAGATAAGACTAGGTCAATCCTCCAAATCCATCCAACCACAAGATTCATTTTAAACACCAATAGAAATATTCCTACAATGGTTAGGTATACAAGTTCATTTAATCATTTCCTAAGGTGATAAGCTATCATAGAACCATTGTAAATGTAATGACATGCAATTCAAATTATGAAAAAAACTCTTAAACCTAATAAGATAGAGGCATTAAAAGATAGGCACGGGTGTCAATCCACAAAAAATGTCTCGGTGTAGTGGGAGTGTAGGAGCCAATAGACTCGCAAAGACTGATGCAGGAGCATCCTGGGTGTAAGGGCAATCTTGCATCACCCAAAAATATTTTTGTTTTCTTTTTAATAAGGGCTACCTTGTGCAGAGCTGCTATTTATGGAAACTTGCTATTTTTAGTAAGTTGGCCATACGATCTCGGAATGTTCTGATTTTGCATATGGAGGTTCATCCCAGTCCTATCAGCTTGCCAGGAAAGTTTCATGGCTAGATCAGGTCTAGTTTTGAAGATATTGAAAATTTTCGGTATTGAAAATAGGGTACAGAAACTTCGAGCTCAGTTTTGAAGGCTTTAAAGGCCCCGGATGAGG